>CAWUFW010000368.1:0-347500 GCA_963921515.1 Calotriton arnoldi | reverse complement strand
CTCAGCATCCCCGGACCTCACGGAGGTCTGACTGAGCAAACTCTAAGAAAAAGGACCATAGGGAAGGGGCTGAGAGGCAGGTGCGTCCCCGGGCCCCTGGGGGCCCAGGTGCTGCCTTCCCCTGTTTCAGAATCACCGGACCTCACGGAGGTCTGACTGACCCTCTCCCTAGTAATCCGGAGGAAAAACACCCCCCTTTCTTGTAATCCGTGCACACGAGGTGACAGAGGGGACCCAAGGCGCAAAAGTACCCGACCTCCTGGAGCCCTCGCTGGGATCGGGGAGGCAAATGAGCCCTCATCGGGACTTCCAGGGAAGCCCGGCCATCTGGTCACCCCATAGGAAAGCATTGGGTGCGACCAGATGGCCGAGGGGATAGGTGCGACCAGATGGCCGAGGGGAAAGGTGCGACCAGATGGCCGGGCACGAAAGGGAAGCCATCTGGCCGCTCTGTGCCCCAACGAAAGAGTGAGTGGGCGCTGGGGAATGGGGGACCGGGGGACCGGAGGCCCAGGGCCCCAGCTGGGCTCCAGCCATGGGGGCTGCGAGGGGGTAGCCGACGGGCCCTCCGACCTGGGGCCCGCAGACACCTCGACAAGCAGGCGAAGCGGGGGAGGTCTGCACGGGACCGACAGACCCCCGTCCCGGGCCCTTGGCAAAGAGGCAGGCCGGGGGACAGGGCCCAGGGCTGGAGCACCCGACCCGGGGCCCGGAGGGGCCCCTGGACCCAGCCAGGGCTCCCGGGCCCAGAGGCACAGGGGAAGCATCTCCGGGCCCGCAGGACCCCGTCCCGGGCACCCTGCCACGCGGCAGGACCGAGGACAGAGCCCGGGGTGGGGAGGCCGCCCTCCCCAGAGCCCTCAGGGGCCCCGGACGGAGCTCCTGAACCCAGCCAAGCGAGGGGGGCTCCCCGGGCACGACGGAACCCCGTCTCGGACCTTTGGCAAAGCGGCAGGCCAGGGGACGGGGCCCAGGGCTGGAGCACCCGACCCGGGGCCCGGAGGGGCCCCTGGACCCAGCCGGGGCTCCCAGGCCCGGAGGCAAAGGGGAAGCCTCCCCGGGCCCGCGGGACCCCGTCCCGGGCACCCTGCCACGCAGCAGGACCGAGGACAGAGCCCGGGGTGGGGAGCCCCTGAACCCAGCCGAGCAAGGGGAGGCACCCCGGGCACGATGGAACCCCATCCCGGGCCTTTGGCAGGGCAGCAGGCCGGGGGACGGGGCCCAGGGCTGGAACACCCGAGCCCCTGGAGCCAGCCCATCAGGGAGAGGCTCCGCGGGCCCGCCGGACCCCATCCAGGGCAGCCTGCCAAGCGGCAGGCCCAGGGACGGACCCAGGGCTGGGGCGGCATCCTGGCCCGTCCAACTGCCGGCTGAGGACCGCTAGGCCGAGAGGGGTCCCAGAGTACCTTGTCCCTAGTAATCCGGAGGAAGGCTACCCCCCTTTCTGGTAACCTGTGCGCACCACAAGACTGAGGGGACCCTATGCCCGGACGCGCCCGACCTCCTGGAGCCCTCGCTGGGATCGGGAAGGCAAATGAGCCCTCATCGGGAATTCCAGGGCGGCCCGGCCATCTGGTCGCCCCATTGGAAAGCATTGCGCGCAACCAGATGGCCGAGTGGAAAAGCGCTACCTGATGGCCGGGCCCGTAGGAGGCCAATCTGCCCGCCCCGAGCCTTCGCCGGAGGGCTCCCGCCTCTCCATACAGGGCTCGGGGGCTCTGCGTCCCGGGGGCTCAGAGACCCCGGCTGGGCCTCGCACAGGGGGTATGCTGGCTTAGCATCCCTGCCTGCTCCCAGGCCAAGCAGACTCAGAGATAAAGGACCATCGGCAAGGGGCTGAGAGGCAGGGGCGTACCCAGGCCCCTGGGGGCCCCGGAGGGTGGGCCAGGGTGCTGCCTTCCCCTGTCTCAGCATCCCCGGACCTCACGGAGGTCTGACTGAGCAAACTCGGAGAAAAAGGACCATCGGGTGGGGGCTGAGAGGCAGGTGCATACCCGGGCCCCTGGGGGCCCCGGCGGGCGATCCGGGTGCTGCCTTCCCCCCTCTCAGCATCCCCGGACCTCACGGAGGTCTGACTGAGCAAACTCGGAGAAAAAGGACCATCAGGAAGGGGCTGAGAGGCAGGTACGTACCCGGGCCCCTAGGGGCCCCGGCAGGTGGGCCCGGGTGCTGCCTTCCCCCGTCTCAGCATCCCCGGACCTCTCGGCGGTCTGACTGAGCAAACTCGGAGAAAAAGGACCATCGGGAAGGGGCTGAGAGGCAGGTGCGTACCCGGGCCCCTGGGGGCCCCGGCGGGCGGGCCCGGGTGCTGCCTTCCCCCGTCTCAGCATCCCCGGACCTCACGGGGGTCTGACTGAGCAAAGTCAGAGAAAAAGGACCATCGGGAAGGGGCTGAGAGGCAGGTGCGTACCCGGGCCCCTGGGGTCCCCGGCTGGAGGGCCCGGGTGCTGCCTTCCCCCATCTCAGCATCCCCGGACCTCACGGAGGTCTGACTCAGCAAACTCGGAGAAAAAGGACCATCGGGAAGGGGCTGAGAGGCAGGTGCATACCCAGGCCCCTGGGGGCCCCGGGCGGGCGGGCCCGGGTGCTGCCTTCCCCGTCTCAGCATCCCCGGACCTCACAGAGGTCTGACTGAGCAAACTCGGAGAAAAAGACCATCGGGAAGCGGCTGAGAGGCAAGTGCGTACCCGGGCCCCTGGGGGCCTCGCAGGCGGGCCCTGGTGCTGCTCTTCCCCCGTCTCAGCATCCCCGGGCCTCACGGAGGTCTGACTGAGCAAACTCGGAGAAAAAGGACCATCGGGAAGGGGCTGAGAGGCAGGTGCATACCCGGGCCCCTGGGGGCCCCGGCGGGCGGGCCCGGGTGCTGCCTTCCCCGTCTCAGCATCCCCGGACCTCACGGAGGTCTGACTGAGCAAACTCGGAGAAAAAGGACCTTCGGGTGGGGGCTGAGAGGCAGGTGCATACCCGGGCCCCTGGGGGCCCCGGCGGGCGGGCCCGGGTGCTGCCTTCCCCCATCCCAGCATCCCCGGACCTCACGAAGGTCTGACTGAGCAAACTCGGAGAAAAAGGACCATCGGGTGGGGGCTGAGAGGCAGGTGCGTACCCGGGCCCCTGGGGGCCCCGGCGGGCGGGCCCGGATGCTGCCTTCCCCCGTCTATGCATCCCCGGACCTCACGGAGGTCTGACTGAGCAAACTTGGAGAAAAAGGACCATCGGGAAGGGGCTGAGAGGCAGGTACGTACCTGGGCACCTAGGGGCCCCGGCAGGCGGGCCCGGGTGCTGCCTTCCCCGTCTCAGCATCCCCGGACCTCACGGAGGTCTGACTGAGCAAACTCGGAGAAAAAGGACCATCGGGAAGGGGCTGAGAGGCAGGTACGCACCCGGGCACCTAGGGGCCCCGGCAGGCGGGCCCGGGTGCTGCCTTCCCCGTCTCAGCATCCCCGGACCTCACGGGGGTCTGACTGAGCAAACTCTGAGAAAAAGGACCATCGGGTGGGGGCTGAGAGGCAGGTGCGTACCGGGCCCCTGGGGCCCCGGCGGGCGGGCCCGGGTGCTGCCTTCCCCGTCTCAGCATCCCCCGGACCTCACAGAGGTCTGACTGAGCAAACTCGGAGAAAAAGGACCATCGGGAAGGGGCTGAGAGGCAGGTACGTAGCGGGCCCCTAGGGGCCCCGGCAGGCGGGCCCGGGTGCTGCCATCCCCCGTCTCAGCATCCCCGGACCTCACGGAGGTCTGACTGAGCAAACTCGGAGAAAAAGGACCATCGGGAAGGGGCTGAGAGGTAGGTGCGTACCCAGGCCCCTGCGGGCCCCGGCGGGCGGGCCCGGGTGCTGCCTTCCCCCGTCTCAGCATCCCCGGACCTCATGGAGGTCTGACTGAGCAAACTCTGAGAAAAAGCACCATCAGGAAGGGGCTGAGAGGCAGGTGCATACCCAGGCCCCTGGGGGCCCCGTCGGGCGGGCCCGGGTGCTGCCTTCCCCCGTCTCAGCATCCCCGGACCTCACGGAGGTCTGACTGAGCAAACTCGGAGAAAAAAGACCATCGGGAAGCGGCTGAGAGGCAAGTGGGTACCCGGGCCCCTGGGGGCCCCGGCGGGCGGGCCCGGGTGCTGCCTTCCCCCGTCTCAGCATCCCCGGATCTCACAGAGGTCTGACTGAGCAAACTCGGAAAAAAAGGACCATAGGGAAGGGGCTGAGAGGCAGGTGCGTCCCCGGGCCCCTGGGGGCGCCGGTGGGCGGGCCCGGCTGCTGCCTTCCCCTGTTTCAGAATCGCCGGACCTCACGGAAGTCTGACTGACCCTCTCCCTAGTAATCCGGAGGAAAAACACCCCCCTTTCTTGTAATCCGTGCACACGAGGTGACAGAGGGGACCCAAGGCGCAAAAGTACCCGACCTCCTGGAGCCCTCGCTGTTATCGGGGAGGCAAATGAGCCCTCATCGGGACTTCCAGGGAAGCCCGGCCATCTGGTCACCCCATAGGAAAGCATTGGGTGCGACCAGATGGCCGAGGGGAAAGGTGCGACCAGATGGCCGGGCACGAAAGGGAAGCCATCTGGCCGCTCTGTGCCCCAACGAAAGAGTGAGTGGGCGCCGGGGCGTGGGGGACCGGAGGCCCAGGGCCCCAGCTGGGCCCCAGCCATGGGGGCTGCGAGGGGGGGAGCTGACGGGCCCTCCGATCCGGGGCCCGCAGACACCTCGACAAGCAGGCGAAGCGGGGGAGGTCTGCACGGGACCGACGGACCCCCGTCCCGGGCCCTTGGCATAGAGGCAGGCCGGGGGGACAGGGCCCAGGGCTGGAGCACCCGACCCGGAGGGGCCCCTGGACCCAGCCGGGGCTCCCAGGCCCAGAGGCGCAGGGGAAGCCTCCCCGGGACCACAGGACCCCATCCCGGGCACCCTGCCACGCGGCAGGACTGAGGACGGAGCCCGGGGTGGGGAGGCCGCCCTCCCCGGGGCCCTCAGGGGCCCCGGACGGAGCTCCTGAACCCAGCCATGCGGGGGGGCTCCCCGGGCACAACGGAACCCCGTCTCGGACCTTTGGCATAGCGTCAGGCCGGGGGACGGGGCCCAGGGCTGGAGCACCCGACCCGGGGCCCGAAGGGGCCCCTGGACCCAGCCAGGGCTCCCGGGCCCAGAGGTGCAGGGGAAGCCTCCCCGGGACCACAGGACCCTGTCCCGGGCACCCTGCCACGCGACTGGACCGAGGACGGAGCCCGGGGCGGGGAGGCCGCCCTCCCCCGGGCCCTCAGGGGCCCCGGACGGAGCTCCTGAACCCAGCCAAGCGAGGGGGGGCTCCCCGGGCACGACGGAAGCCCGTCTCGGACCTTTGGCATAGCTGCAGGCTGGGGGATGGGGCCCAGGGCCCGGAGGGGCCCCTGGACCCAGCCAGGGCTCCCGGGCCCAAAGGCGCAGGGGAAGCCTCCCCGGGCCCGCGGGACCCCGTCCCGGTCACCCTGCCACTCGGCAGGACCGAGGACGGAGCCCAGGGTGGGGAGGCCGCCCTCCCCATGGCCCCTGTGAGCCCCTGAACCCAGCCGAGCAGGGGGAGGCTCCCCGGGCCCACGGGACCCCGTCCCGGGCATCCTGCCACACGGCTGGCCCGGGGACGGACCCCAGGCTGGGGCAGCATCCTGGCCCGTCCAGCTGATGGCTGAGGACCGCTAGGCTGAGAGGGGTTCCGGCGTGCCCTGTCCCTAGTAATCCGGAGGAAGGCTACCCCCCTTTCTGGTAACCCGTGTGCATCGCGAGACTGAGGGGACCCTAGGCACGGACGCGCCCGACCTCCTGGAGCCCTGGCTGGGATCGGGGAGGCAAATGAGCCCTCATCGGGACTTCCAGGCCAGCCCGGCCATCTGGTCGCGCCATTGGAAAGCATTGCGTGCGACCAGATGGCCGAGGGGATAGGAGCGACCAGATGGCCGGGACCGAAAGGACGCCCATCTGCCCACCCCGAGCCTTCGCGGTAGGACTCCCGCCTGCCCTTGCAGGGCTCGGGGTCTCCGCTTCCCGGGTGCTCGGGGGTCCCCGGCCGGGCCTTAGGCATGGGGAGGCCAGCCGGAGCTCTAGGGCCCGGATGCCCGGGGGAGGACTGCCCAGAACCCGTGGAGCCCGTCCTGGGCACTTTGCCACGCTGCAGGCCGGAGGAGGGATCCCCGGACGCTGGGGAGGTGTTGTCCGGGCCCAGCCCATCTGGTCCCCAGCTGAGAACCGCCAGCCCAGGAGGGGTGTCCCGGCATGCCCTGCCCGAGTAATCCGGAGGAAGGCTACCCCGCTTTCTGGGAATCCGTGCCCACCGCAAGGCTCAGGGGACCCTGGGCGCGAACATGCCCGACCTCCTGGAGCCCTGGCTGGGGTCCGGGAGGCAAATGAGCCCTCATCGGGACTTCCAGGCCGCTCGGCCATCTGGTCGCCCCATTGGAAAGCATTGCGTGCGACCAGATGGCCGAGGGGAAAGGTGCGACCAGATGGCCGGGGTCAAAGGACTCCCATCTGCCTGCCCCGAGCCGAGCCTTCCCGGTAGGGCTCCTGCCTGCCCACATAGGGCTCGGGGCCCGCTTCCCGGGGCTCGGGGACCCCGGCTGGGCCTCATGCATGGGTAGGACCACCGGAGCTCTCGGGCCCGGGCGCCCGGGGGAGGACTTCCCGGGACCCATGGAGCCCGTCCCGGGCACTTTGCCATGCCGTGGGCCGGAGGAGGGAGCCCCGGATGCCTCGGGAGGTGTTGTCCGGGCATAGCCCATCTGGTCCCCGGCAGAGAACCGCCAGCCCGGGAGGGGTGTCCCGGCATGCCCTGCCCCTAGTGTTCCGGAGGAAGGCTACCCCGCTTTCTGGGAATCCGTGCGCACCGCGAGGCTCAGGGGACCCTGGGCGCGAACGTGCCCGACCTCCTGGAGCCCTGGCTGGGATCCAAGAGGCAAAAGAGCCCTCATCGGGACTTCCAGGGCAGCCCGGCCATCTGGTCGCCCCATTGGAAAGCATTGCGTGCGACCAGATGGCTGGGGTCAAAAGGACTCCCATCTGCCCGCCCCGAGCAGAGCCGAGCCTTCGCGGTAGGGCTCCCGCCTGCCCACGCAGGGCTCAGGGGCTCCGCGTCCTGGGGGGCTCGGGGACCACGGCTGGGCCTCAGGCACGGGGAGGACCACGGGAGCTCTTGGGCCCGGGCGCCCGGGGAGGACTGCCCGGGACCCATGGAGCCCGTCCCGGGCACCTTGCCACACCGTGGGCCGGAGGAGGGAGCCCCGGATGCCTCGGGAGGTGTTGTCCGGGCATAGCCCATCTGGTCCCCGGCAGAGAACCGCCAGCCCGGGAGGGGTGTCCCGGCATACCCTGCCCCTAGTAATCCGGAGGAAGGCTACCCCGCTTTCTGGGAATCCGTGCACACCGCGAGGCTCAGGGGACCCTGGGCGCGAACGTGCCCGACCTCCTGGAGCCCTAGCTGGCATCCGGAATGCAAATGAGCCCTCATCGGGACTTCCAGGGCGGCCCGGCCATCTGGTCGCCACATTGGAAAGCATTGCGTGCGACCAGATGGCCGAGGGGAGAGGTGCGACCAGATGGCCGGGACCGAAAGGACTGCCATCTGCCCGCCCCGAGCCGAGCCATAGCGGTAGGGCTCCCGCATGCCCTTGCAGGTCTCCGGGGCTCTGCACCAGGGACCCTTGTCCCGGGCAGATGGACACTTGGCAGGCGGCAGGACGGGGCTCCCAAACCCCAGGCCCTGACCGAAACGCAGTCCCCGGGGCCAGTCCGTGCTTCTCAACCCAGCCAGGCCGGGGAGATCGGGGAGCCTGCCCAGGCACGAGGGACCCCTGTCCCGGGCACACGGACCTTCAGGACGTGCGCTCGTTTTCCACACATTTTTTCCAAAATTCTGCGTAGTGGCGCTACGCCAACTACGCCCAGCCCTACTCAGAAGTGACAGATGTTGACTGGATGAGTTGACATTTGTCCTATAAAACGCTAATTTTTCCCCTTCGGGCATAAACGTTTGGAGGCCACAAGGTGGCACTGCCCCATTGATCCTCAACCTGTTTACATTTATTAGGTAAAGTAATTTAGGCACGGTTAAACGTCGATGTGTCAAAGTTTTGCTGCTTCGCCGGGCGCTTTTGCTGGGTGTTTCCCAATTACCCCCCTCCCCCGGTGTGGTAGAGTTGACAGCGATTATGCGCCTTCAGGAGCGGGTCAGGGATTTTTGGCTCATTTGGGCCCGTGGGCAGGGTGCCACATGCTCTCCCTGGCCAGGGGCGGTACAGTCAGCTGAATGGCAGTAGATGGACCTTTCCTTGGTTTGCCTTCGTTGGGCGACAGGGGTCTTGCCCTCTCCATTGCAGATTTTGCTAAAAGGCAGGCATTCTATGGTAGTAATGTTGCGAAGGGGCGCTGAGGCCCCGAGGTTGGATCACTCCTTGTCTCGGTCGTATCTCAAGCCCGTGGGACTCTGGGTCATTGCCTCGAAGGTGTGGGGTTGGGGGCCTTGTTGACTCTTGAACTAACATCCCAGCCATTGCTTGCCATGGGTAGGTATTGATGGGTGGATACCTTGTCGAGCGCTAGTAAGTGTGCCACTAATTTAACTCCTTGCCTTCCACAGACAAAAGGATTGCAGAGCTCTTAGGATAGTGGTGGAAGGGGGCCTGAAGAAACCTATGGTGGGGCAAGTTTGATAAAACTACGGGTACATCTCAGTGTGTGAACCTCGTGTTTAGGAAAGCCTAGTTGGAGCATGGGCAAATTCAGGTGTCAGTAGGTCAGCAGCACCCTACCAGTCCGAACTACAGCACTGGTATTAATTTGACTCCTTTTCAGTAATACAGAGATTGAGTTGTATAATTTATTTTCAACACATGGGTCAACAATCGGGATGCGTTGCAGTTATCTGATGCCCAAGCCTGGTTACCTTAAGAAGCCACATGGCTTCATCCTTCAAAGCAGAAACTTCCTATAGCTCCAATATGGATTTGAAACGCAGTGCTCTGTGGACGAGAGCCCAAAGTTAATGCCTCCTCTTCTCGTTCAGGCAAAAGGGCTGCAGAGTTTGAGGGTAAAAGTGGAGCTGAACCGGTTTATTGGTGTCAATTCTGTTAAATCCTAGGGGGTGCTAGGAGGTGTGTGAAACTGGTGCTTAGGGAACCCTGCCAGAGCAGGGGTAGATGTTGGGAGTAGATCCACAGCACTACACCAGTTCGCCCCTAGCTGTGGTACTAAATTTACCAAATTTTATTACGAGGATGAACAACATATTAGCTCAATATTCAAACACAATGGTATGATTCATACAGAGGATATCTTGAACACAGGTATGTCAAGGTGCCCTTATGTCAAAAGAAGGGACAAGTAACTCAGGTAGGGGTCTAGTGGCTAGCAGACGATTGCGCCCCGGTAGGGGGCCGTGTTTGACCCCAGGGTCACAGGCCGGCCCGGTAGGTCCACCTAGCCCTTCATCCTCCTGGGGTCGATATACAAGTACCACCAGGTTGGGTAACAGACACCTGTCATCCAGAGCCAAGATACCTGTCGGGTGATGGGCGCTCAAATACACATTAGGGTTGGCACAGCCAGGGTCAACCTCAATACTTGTTGGCCTGCCACCTAGCTCCCCTGATGGCTACCTTCCCCCTGCTGGGTAATGACAGGGAACACACACCGCTAGTAGCACCTGCCAGACTCTGTGCTGAGACAGCATTGCAAGTTCTGGAGTGCTAGGTAGGACACTTTATTGTGTAATGGTCCACTTATTAGTTTTGTACGAGAACTTTTCGTCCAACTCTCCACGTTTCACGGGGATAGGATTGTCAGGAAGGTTTTATGGTACTCAAAATATCTGCAGGAAGTCTATAATAGCCTCCAGGCCATCCATATGTGGTCAGATACCCCTCCAGAATGTTCCTCTCTGGCGAGTGGTGCTTGCCATGAGTGATGTGTAGATGTGGATTAAAGAGCGGTTCAGGGTTCCCATGGCTTTTTGTCAAAGGACCACTGCACATGAGGATGGAGCGTGATCACAATGGGCAGAGGATGGGTGACGGTGATGGCAACGCTAGACTGCCAGTTTGCTCAGAACAATGTATCGTATCACCAAGTAGATGGGCACTGAGAGACAAACCAGTGAATAGGCAGGCTAGCATACCTCAAATGTGTATCTGTGGGTTTAAGGTATGTGTATCTCTGGTCTCAGGGCTGTGTAGAGCCATTCCCTGTTGGCACACTGCCTGTGTCTTGTGTCCTTCGGCCGCCCCACCTCTGAGACATTTAGAGGTACGACCTTGGTACATTTTGCGCTTATCAAGGTCTTCTTGATCAAGCGGTTTGTTGTATCTTTTCAAGGGGAAGAGATATGTAAGGTACCACATTGCTTACAACGTGGCACATTAAGGTGGGCGGTAAAAAATGTCAAGTTGCAACCGGGAGTCTCCCCTATTAATGTCAGCAACTGCTCACTTTGATAGCAGTTAAGCAGCCTTGGAAGTCTGGGGGCAAACACCACAGATGAAACTGAACAGGCATAATTCCTGTAAGAAAGGAAGGATACATGGTAAGTACATGAGGACACCCTTGCTTAATGTCACATATTTCTAAGCTCAACGGACAGTTGAGCCTTTACACATCATAGTAGGATAGTCACCAACGTGGAACAGGCTATTGGGTACGTCTTGCCAGGACATTGACACACACTTCATATGGACTGGAGCCTCTATAAAGGATAAATTGTGGAAACACGGACCGGGGTACATTTGGCTCAAAAACCATCTCCACCAAGCAGCAGTGTGTCAAGTTTGTTGCCAGGTGTCTTTCAGTGACAGGCAAGTGCATTATGCGAGCTGTATTAGGTAGCGAGGTTACTAGCAGTGAGGCAGAGGGGTCCCAGTGGACCCACAAAAGGTGGGCTGCGGCAAAACATGAAAATGGGAATTTTAGATTCCAACAGTATCATTGGTTTAATAATACGCAAGGCTCTGGCTATGCGGGGTATAAATGTTCCAGCTTGAATTACAAGGTGACTAGAAGGTAAGCCAAACTCTGCTTTGATTTTGTGGAGGGCAATCAATTTCGGGTATAACGAGGTGAACTAGGTCTATAGCTGGACTACAGCTGGTTAGCAGGTAGTGTGTATCCGTGATCGGGCTTTAGTTAAGCAAGCCTGGTGGGCGGCGTAAGTTGTCACCCCAAAAAGGGGTGCTGTGACTACAATAGTGTGCACAATACGAACATTCCCTCAAACCAGATTTGACAGCATTAAGGTGTTCGCCATGGTTTAGCATTCAAAAAGGTTTGTGCAAATGTCTGGCCAAATTCAGCAAAGTATGTGCACTCTGTATCCGAGGGCACGTTACAGGTTGCTTCAGTTAAGCAAAAACTTCCCCGCCCTGATAGCCATAGTAGATAGGTTGGTTGCGGAAGCTGTCATCTATCAAGTGTGCTGCTGTCCCAAAAGTTGGGGAATCTAGGTGTTAAAGCACAAAAAGTGCTAGTAGGATTGGTAACTACAGGTTGCAGGAGGTTGGAGCCTGCATTAGCTTGAAGGGTATTAAAGCTGTGGTTAAGAGTAGAGCTCCCTCCAGGGAGGCCATCACATTCCTACGGAAAGGAAATAAAGCCAGGAACAAGCCCACCAAGCTGGAGGGCATGGTTCAAATCAAATTCAAGTTAAAAAAAGAATGGCTGGTTAATTGGGCGTGGTCTCTTCGTGAATACCACATAGTAGTGATAGGGACGGGGTACACCTGTCAGAAGTAAATAAGGAAATGGTCTACCTAGAAGGGCTAACGGCAGGTTGCAGGTGGTTTAGGAGGATGCCATGGTGGGGGGGCCCCGGATATGACGGTGGCCACATCCTGGGCATTGGCGGAGTTACAGGGCGATCCGGAGGTGGAAGGCTATGGAAGGGTACCTCTTCAGGAGCACAATAGGGGTGCCTGTGCCAAACCCCAGGAGTCTTTACGGCAGGACCCTGGAGAAAGAATCGTCGGCGCCCGCTAGTCCTTCGGGCGGTTGTAAGCCTGAGCAACCGGGGGCTTGCCTTGCAACGCTCTGCCCTTAAAAGGGCGTGAGTAAAGTGGTGGACCAGTGGTTCACGGTATTCAAGGGGGGAATCCCCTCATAACTGGTACCACCAATTGAATTGGCCACGGTGCAATTTGGCTCTTCAGGTGGGCAGGGCAGCGTAGGCCAGTCACCGCTGCCTGCCCTTGGATCACCCGTAAGTTAACCCACCACGCTGGCATACTTTTGTATGGAATAAACCTGCAGCAAACTTTTCCCAACAAAATTGTGTTGTGTGATTTAATTATTCCAATTGCATGCTAGGTTCTGCAAAGGTGGGGAGGGTTGCCTATATAGGCACTATGAGGCTGCCCGCGGCTCACGCAGTGGGCCACCTCAAAAGGGCGGCCACCTTAGTGCCACAGTAGGCACACCGCCACCCCTCTAGTTGAGGGGACCCCGGGGAGGAGTCCCCCAGCCCGGCGCGCCGGCCGCGTCACTTCCAGCGCGCAGAGGGTAGGGGCGAGGTATTTATACCTGCCCCCGCCCATCTGGCACCCTCTTTGGCTCTGGACATGCCGTCTTCCGCCCTACCGCATACCCGGCGTGTCGGCTGGTGAGCACGGCTAGGTAGGACTAGTTAATGTTTTTCATTTGTGTTGCAGGCGGAGTTACAGGGCGATCCGGAGGTGGAAGGGTACGGAGGGGTACCTCTTCAGGAGCACAATAGGGGTGCCTATGCCAAACCCCAGGAGTCTTTACAGCAGGATCCTGGAGAAAGAATCGTCGGCGTCCCGCTAGTCCTTCGGGCGGTTGTAAGCCTGAGCAACCGGGGGCTTGCCTTGCAACGCTGCGCCCTTAAAAGGATGTGAGTAAAGTGGTGGACCAGTGGTTCATGGTATTCAAGGGGGGAATCCCCTCATAACTGGTAGCACCGATTGGATTGGCCACGGTGCAATTTTGGCTCTTCAGGCGGGCAGGGCAGCGTAAGTCGGTCACCGATGCCTGCCCTTGGATAGACCGTAAGTTAACCCACCACGTTGGCATACTTTTGTATGGAATAAACCTGCAGCAAACTTTTCCCAACAAAATTGTGTTGTGTGATTTATTTATTCCAGTTGCATGCTAGGTTCTGCAAAGGTGGGGAGGGTTGCTCTCACTGTCTCTGCGCTCTACCCTAACTCTGATAGCTCCCTCCACTCTCATTGCTCTCCCTGTCAGTCTCTTTAATTCCTAGCAACATTCTGCCCCATGACTGTCTAATATCACTCTCAGCCACTCTGCTCTCCCTCGCTCTCTGTGCCCTCGCAGTCTCTCCACTCTCCTTCCTGCCATCCTATCTGTTTTCTCTCGTCTCAGCCTCGCTGCTCCCTCCCTGTCTCCCGCTTCACCTCTGCCAACCTCAGTCTGTTCTCTCTCACTTCACCCTCTCCCCTAACGATTTCCTCCCACTCTCTCCATCCTCCCACTCCCGGTCTGTTCTCTCTCTCCTCAGTCTCTCCTCTCTCCCTTCCAGTCTCTTCACCTCATCTCTGCCAACCTTGGTCTGTTCTCTCTCACTTTAGCGTTCCCAACGAGTCTCGCCGCTTTCCTCGCAGTCTGCTCTCTCCTCCCTGCCGCCCCTGGTCAGTTCTCTTTCTCCTCAGTTTCCCCACTTTCTCTTCACAAGTCTTTACTCGCCTCCCTACCATACTCGTGCTGTTCTCTCTCTCTCCCCAGTCTGACTGCTCTCCACCATGTCACACCTGCATTCTGTTCACTCTCTCCTCAGCCTCTCCCTCAATCTGACTGCTCTCCTCCCTCTCAGACCTGCATTCTATTCTCTCTCTCTCTCTCTCTCTCCTCAAGCTCTCCCCCTGGTCTTCTCATTCACCTCGCTGTCACACCTGCATTCTGTCTTCTCTCTCCTCAGACTCTCTCCTCGGCCTGACTGCTCTCCTCCCTCTCACACCTGTGTTCTCTCTCTCTCTCTCTCTCTCTCCCCTCGGTCTGACAGCTCTACTCCCTCTCACACCTGCGTTCTCTCTCTCTCTCTCTCTCTCTCTCTCTCTCTCCTCAGACTTTCCCCTCGGTCTGTCTGCCCTCCTCATCTCACACCTGCGTTCTGTCCTCCCTCTCTCTCTCTCTCCTCTCTCTCCTCAGCCTGACAGCTCTCCTCCCTCTCACACCAGTATTCTGTCCTCTCTCTCTCCTCTCTCTCTCCTTCGGTCTGGCTGCTCTCCTCCCTCTCACACCAGCATTCTGTCCTCTCTCTCTCTCTCTCTCTCTCTCCTCAGACTTTCCCCTCGGTCTGTCTGCCCTCCTCATCTCACACCTGCGTTCTGTCCTCTCTCTCTCTCTCTCTCCTCTCTCTCTCCTCAGCCTGACAGCTCTCCTCCCTCTCACACCAGTATTCTGTCCTCTCTCTCTCCTCTCTCTCTCCTTCGGTCTGGCTGCTCTCCTCCCTCTCACACCAGCATTCTGTCCTCTCTCTCTCTCTCTCCTCAGACTTTCCCCTCGGTCAGACTGCCCTCCTCATCTCACACCTGCGTTCTGTCCTCTCTCTGTCTCACTATCTCCCTCTCTCCTCAGACCCTCCCCTCGGTCTGACTGCTGTCCTCCCTCTCACACCAGCGTTCTGTCCTCTCTCTTTCTCTCTCTTCTCTCTCTCCTTCGGCCTGACTGCTCTCCTCCCTCTCACAGATGCATTCTGTTCTCTCTCTCCTCAGCGTCTCCCTTCAGTCAGACCACTCTCCCAGGTCTCAGCCTCCTTGCCCTTGGTATAGTGTTGATACTCTCCCTATTACTTTCCTCTTTGCCACCCTCGTTCTGATCTCTGATCTCTTTCCCCTCAATCTCGCGGCTCTTCCTGCTGGTCTCGTGACAGTCCTGCCTGCCATCCTCGCGCTTGTCTCTCTCATCAGCCCCTGTCCTCAATCCTCTCCCCTCCCTGTCATTCTTGTTGTCTCCCCTCTCCCTTTAGCCTCCCCACTCTGTGCCACCCCCGTCTGTTTGCTCCCCCCGCCCTGCATGTTCTTTCCCCCCTCCCTTTCCCCATACCGGTTTTAATGCACGTGCGAAGTGGGAAACTGCGCAGGCCCTTCACATCCCAAGGGGCGTCTGGGTGACGTGAGCTGGCCGTTGCAAGTCCTTCTGTAAAAAGAGTGTACAGAATGTTTTTATTTTTTATTTTGACACTTACGTATGCACACTTCACAGAAGCTTTTTATGCATGCCTGGCTTGCCCAACCTTAACCAGTGCACTCTCAGGGAGCTGGCGCCAATGAACCCTGAAAAGAATCTGTCCGTCTCATGTCTCTCTCCTTGCTTCTCCTTGCCCTGTCATACCTCGCCACTCTGTTTTTATTTCACTCTCTGCCTATCTGTATACACTTACTCATTCTCTGTGTAGCTCGTCTCTGTCTACCTCACCTCTCTCTCAGTGGCAGCTGGTGGAATTTTAAACTGGTGGGCGTATGCAGAGCGAATCAACGCGAGCGAGCGCAGCGAGCGAGGCCGACGGCAATGAGGGGGGTTCGGGGGTTCTCCCCGTGAAGAAATTTAAAAAAAATTGGCATCTTTTGGTGCGATTTTCAGCACTATATCTGTGATAAATGGACTAAAAATTCAGTAGTTCTAGGCATTCATAAAAGAAAACTCAAACATTATTTCTGAGAATTTCTGGGTTGCCAAGCAAGTCTGACTTCTGAAGAGGGTTAGGATACTAAGCAAGACTGCTTTGGATCTACCCTTTCCAATAGAAAACACTAGTTAGTGATGTGAACAAGTTCAATGGACAAACCTGGGGTCTAGGAGAGTCTCTCCTGAGAAAGAAATTTAAAAAGATTGGCAAATGGTGCATTTTAAAGCAAATGAATGCAGCGATAAAGCAAGGCTTATTAAGCAGTGGGAACGTATAGTCTTGAAATATTAAACACATTAAAAACTGCCCCGTATCTTCTTGCATTAATTTGTTCAACAGTTACTGTAATAGGTAAATTGTTCTGCATGACAACTTTAGCCCTTTAAAATGTATGCTTAGCTTGCCCAGTGTCTTGCACTGCATGCAGCATTAACTTTGGAAAAATATGCTCTAACCAGACTTTGGGAAGCACCCACAGCTGCTGGCTGTAACCAGTCATATAGAAATATGTGCAGACAGGTCTTTAAGTGAGATGGAAAAAGTGTGTGCTCCCTATAAAGGAACATGCCAAATACATTTCTGTGATTCCCATAGTGTGCCACCAGACCGGTATTTTAGTTTCTCTCTGAGATGTAATTTTATCCAGATAAATGGCACAGCAACTGACATACGCCTAAAGCATGTCAGTATGATTGGCTTTGTCACTGGGTGTTAGCTGTTTAAGATAAATGAGTAACAACAATGATTTCTTATAAATAATTAACATTGAAAATGTTTAAATTCTGAAATAGTGAGTCTGGGAATTAAATAGCATTGAGGCCTGTGGAAGGAGTTTTGGCCTTCAATTATGTTTGCTTTATGTTAGATATGTATCCTCTTTTTCTCTGCATATCTTGTCCATATGCACATCTTCAAACCCCTCTCTTTCCTCTTCAGCATCCTCTTTTCACTCTTCCCCGAATGCCCTTCCTCACATCTGTCACTTCACCGCCACCCAACATGCACTGCACTCCCTCAAATATAAGCACCTTAATTTCTCTTACTTTTGCCTTGCAAATATTTTTGACATCAGTGTACCTCCTTCACACACATTTCCACAGAATTTCAGTTGCAAATGGAATACACAAACATTGTTCTGTGTGCTCTGCAGAGAGGCCAACCCACTGACAGGCACTTTGTTTGGCTTTAGCCTTAGCGCCTGCATGCTCAATCAAAGTCCCTCATAAACACCTGGCATGGCTCAAGCCTCAAAGTATGCACAGAAAAAAATACAGATAAACAACAACATTATAAAATAGCTAACTCGTGGGGAATGCAAGATTAAGTAAACATGTAAAGTAAGAGAGGAACTAAATCGCTAAAATGCATTCCCTCGACGTTTTTAACATTCATTGTTTGCAAGTCAATCTATGTTTTTGGCATCAGTGTTAACTTAGGGGCATGTACACAGGGCCAGTTTTAATGCCATACATCAGAGGACGGGCCACTGTAAGCACGTTACACAGTGCTGATCTGCCGCTGATGGAACCGTGAGCCCCCGGGCAATAGAAGATGGGAAAGTGCTGTTGGGAGTGCATCTTGCCCAGCCCTAAAATCAAAGGAGGCCACTTGACATACCTTTTACTACCTCCACCATGAGACGCATACACACACAGCAAGAGTGCACCATGGTATAGTGGGGCAGGCGCTGCAACATATATCCTGGCGGACATTATGCAAATACTCCTGCAATCAACCCATCGTGTGGCTAAAACCTCAGTATGTACAGATTTCTACTATAAAGTCCTGCTCATAACTACAGTGACACCGGAACAGGCAGGTGTGCCGCGCGACAGCCAAACAAAGACATCGCATAAAAATACATAAGGACAACAGGACACATTACAGTGTGTGCAAATACGTGGCATGTCAAAGGAGAGAGCCCAACAACTGCCCCTCCATCAAAACATTCGTCAAACTATGGGGGTTGAGGAGAGGAGCAGTCATTTTGAACACAGGCCATATGGTAGCCCAATCATGCGGGGTCTAAAAATATGTTTTGTCGCAGCTTTATAACTAGCGCTATCCCCCTCGACTGAAATCAAAGTAGAAGGGAAAGAGCTTTGGAATATTATCATAAGTTGCTTTCACTCTAGCAATCTTTTAGCAGTAAGCCCCGCTCTTCCTTTTGATGTAAGCTCTTCTCAAGTAGTAAATGACAAGGAGAGTCTTCGGTCATTGCCAAGACATCTACAAGTTGTAGATGTCTTGGCAATGACCGAATACAAGATTACAGATAAGCTCCCTCCTCATGGATGCTTTTTAACACCTCCATTCATCAAACATAGTCAGAGCAAAGGGCAAAAGTACAACTGTTAGTAAAACACAGAATAGGCACCAGATTTTAAACACCCCACTTAACATCTTTAAAACAGAACACACATAAAAAGGACGCTAAGGAATTCCAGAAAACTTAACTTACATGCAAAACCCATCTCAGGCACACGCTGCTGTGGTTCATTGCGCTTGTTGGGTACTCGGAGCGTGGCTGTCCCGAGCGTGACCTTGTCACAGCTCGTGGCTGTCTCGCTCAGTGCCGTGTGTCTTTGCGTTCCTTGCCTTGTGGCATTGTTCAAGATATAGCGGTTGGGCGAGTGGTGACAGAAAATACGGTTGAGGCATTGTGTGGCTGGAGACTAACTTGTACGCACGGAATAAACGTCTCCGCTATCCTAGCCCTGCGTGTGTTTCCTGATTATTACTTCTTTGACTTCATTACACTGGCGACGAGCGGGCACGAATCCACTGCCTCTACATCGTGCTATTTTTGGATTATCAAGCTACTTGATCTTTTCTTCTGATAATTTTCAAGCGAGGATATTGAACTTGTTTCATTTTAATTTTAACTGACCAACTTTCGGTTGCTTTTCGCATTGCCTGCATCGAGGGATTTAAACTGTGCACCTCGCACACTCTGACCTGCTTCGATCCCCATCGAACCGCCATCGGAACCTGGAACGTAAGTCCTCTTGGAGCCATCACAAGTTTCGCAACACTGCGCATGCTTCGCATCAACGTATGACGTCATCGCGCTTAAACACGCCCTTGCGTGCATCGTAAAAAAAAAGGTCATTTTTCAAGTGGGATCGGAGGTCGGATTTCAGGTCCCATTTCAAGTCGGATCGGAGGATTCACAGAGAGATTATATCAGCGCTTGCACATCGGTGACAAGCACACCATTGAAGGTACTGTTATACTCCAATAACTGCATCATTTGCACATTGTGTACAAGCACACCTTTAAGCCAAAATTTTTGGAGGAAAAGCTAGTGATAGTTACTATTATTTTATTATATTTTCTTTTCTAAGTTACTCTTTCCGTGAGGCACACACCACGCTATTACTTTTGGACCATCTGTGTCCACTATGTCAGGTATACTACCTCCTCCTTCTTTTCTAAACGCTCCAGGTGAACCTCCCATGGCATGGGAAATTTGGGAACCAGTGTTCTTGGCTTACGTGGAAGTATTAGAAGGTAATGAGTGTGAACCAGAAAGGAAACTTTCTCTTTTAAAACATTGCTTAGGGGATTGGATTAAAAGAATTTGCTACGTTACCTTCCTTACTCAATCCTGGCAATATTAATGTTTACCAATATGCTTCTTTACAACTCAACATTCGTTTTGGTAAGAAGAAAAATATAGTTATGGAGAGATTTATATTTTACTCACGCAAACAACATACCGATGAGTCAATTGAAGACTTTGTTTCTGCACTTAGGTCTCTAGCTGTTTCCTGTGATTTTGAACATATATCGTATGAACAAGTTCTTAGAGACCAAATTCTTATGAGAACTAATAACAAAAAGTACAAGAAAGGTTATGGACTACGTCTGATTTATCTCTCAATTCAGCTATTGATATAGCTAAATCTATTGAACATTCGGAAAAATTTGTCAAGGAAATAAGAGGAAACGATAAAGGAGATGTTTTTAATGTCAACAAGGATAATAAGGAATATGACAAACAAAAAAAAATTAATTTTCGTAAAAATGATTTCACCACAAGATCCGAAAATAGACCCAGGTATCCAAATGGTGAGAGAAATATTTCACAACTGCTCTGTTACAGGTGGAAGTAATAGGCATCTAGCTAATTTCAAAATGTGTCCTGCCATGGAAAAAATGTGCACCAAATGTAACAAGAAAGGGCATTTCTCCAAGTTTTGTAAGTTTCCTCCCAAAAAAGTCAATTACATACAATACCTGGAAGACGGCGATAACCCATATGATACCGTAGAGAATGAAATTAATACTGTCATCAATATGTGTGATCATACAGGTTTCTCTAAATTTCCATCCTGCTCCATTTCGGTGGATAACGTAAATTTGCAATTTTTAGTAGATTCATGTTCATGGTACACTATTATATCTTCTAGCGTTTTCCATAATAACTGGCCTGATAGAACCCTTTTCACACCTGATGTATCACCTAGTGGCTATACGGGAGATAAAATTGAATTAACGGGTTTTTAAAGCCCACTTAATCTTTGCAAGACGTCATGCATTCATCAAAGTTTATGTTGCCAAGTCTGGACATTCTCTATTAGGATGGCCCGACCAAGAGAAGTTAGGAATTAAACTTGATCCCAACGCTGATCCACCTGTTTACTCCATCTCTCCTCAAAATCTTACTGATCAACTTCATGGGAACTACATTAAACAATTAATGGAACAATTTCCTAATGTATTTAGTGGGAAACTTGGAAAATATCAAGGGTTTGAGCATGTAATAAAGCTAAATGAGAACGCAATACCAGTTCGCCATAAAGTAAGAAATGTACCTCTATCATACAGACACAAGTTAAAGGATATGCTTAAAGAATTATGTGAGAAGAGCATCATTGAACCCATTGAGTCATCCCCTTGGGTTTCTCCCATTGTTATTTCTGTTAAACCTTCTGGCGAACTGAGACTCTGTGTGGACTTGCGCAGTTTAAACAATGCCATTTGGGTGGATGCCCATCCCCTGCCCAACTTACACGAAATGGTATCAACCTTAGCAGGTGCCCAAGTATTTTCATGCATTGACCTGGCAAGTGCATACCATCAAGTTGTATTAGCTGAGGAATCCAAGAACTTGACAGCCTTTATCACCCCTGAAGGTCTTTTAGGTTCTGTCGTATGCCTTTCGGCCTGGCCAGTGCAGCCTCTGTCTTCCAGAGATTAATGAAAGACACCTTGGAAGGCCTCACGGGAGCAATCGCTTTCCAAGACGACATTTTAGTATACGGCAAGGACAATGATGAACATGATCTTAATCTGAGAAAAGTCATAGCTGCCTTGTCTCAAAAGGGTCTTACTCTCCGTCTAGATAAATGCAAAATTAAAGCATTGGAAGTAGAATATCTTGGACATACCATCAATAGAATGGGGATCAAACCAAAACAGAAACATGTTGAAAGCATTGTCAATGCTCCTGTTCCGGTTTCAAAAGATCAGCTTATAGCTTTCCTGGGTTTAATTGAATTTTATGCAAAATTCATTCCTAATTATTCTTCAAAAATTGATCTTTTCAGATGTCTTCTTAAAAAGAATGCTAAGTTTTGTTGGTCTAATGAGATGTCCCATGCTTTTGACAAATTGAAAAGTTTTATTGTTAATGCTCCATGTCTTAAACCATTTGTATCTGGGAAAAGATGTATTATTATGGTGGATGCCAGCAACACAGGACTTGGGGGTGTGCTATTACAGAGAGATAATGGTAAGGAATGGATTGTTGCATATGCATCTAGAGTGTTAAAAGATTCGGAGAAAAACTACTCTGTTATTGAAAGAGAACTCCTAGCTTGTGTGTGGGGGCTGAACATTTTAGAACATTTTTATGGGGAACGAAATTCACTATCAAAACTGATCACAAGCCTCTAGTTTTCCTCATGTCTCCAGGAGGAGGACGTTCAATGTCAGCACGTTTGGCTAGATTGGCCTCAAGGTTGCAATCATTTCAGTACAAGATAGAGTATGTGCAGGGAAAAGCCAATATACATGCTGATTGCATGTCCAGATTACCTGTGGTAAGTGAGATAGATACTAGTGAGGATGAGTGTGAAGTTGCCTTTACCACTTCTGACATGAATCTGTTATATGGTGAACAACCCAATTTGAGTGAAGATTTTTGGATTTCAGAGATGGAAAAGGATGTAGAATTAAAAAAATAAGGGATTATATAGTCCATGGATGGCCAGATCAAAGAAGGGTGTCAGGAGATATGATGAGCTATTCTAAGATTCAGGATGAGTTGGGTATTGAGAATGGTCTCATTATGAGAGGTGATAAAGTTATACCACCTTGGGGCTTAAGAAGCAAGATTATGGAGATTGCCCATGAAGGACATATGGGTATATCGTTCACCAGGAGACGCATCAGAGAAACTTTTTGGTGGCCTGGCATTGATTTGTCTGTTGAACATTTTGTACGCACTTGTGACAAATGCGCAAATAGTGACAAATCAGCAGTTGTGATGCGAGCTGAACCCCATCCGGTGGATCTTCCTTCTGGTCCATGGGTAAAATTAGGGTTAGACATCATTGGTCCTTTTGGGGTTCTACCAAGGCAAGAGAGTTTTGGTATTGTTTTGATAGACTACTACTCAAAATGGCCAGAGGTTAAAATGGTCAAGGAGGTAACTTCACGCAGTGTCATAGAATTTCTTGACGAAGTGTTTTGCAGAGAAGGTATTCCCCAAGAAATCGTTACAGATAATGGACCTCAGTTTGTGAGTAAAGAAATGAGTCTATTTTTTGAGAGATGTGGTATTATCCATAGGAAAATAGCTGTCTTCCATCCCGAAGCCAATGGTCAAGTGGAGCGCTTTAATAGAGTAGTTAAGGAGGCCATTCAGTTATCAGTTAAGGGAGAATTAAACTGGCGCAACGCCCTACAATCCATGCTTTTGGCTTACAGGACTTCACCCAATTCGGTCACATTAGTTAGTCCTTTTGAACTTTTAGGGGACGTAAACCAAGCACCAAATTAGTTCCTTGGTGGTTAAAAAAGTATGGGTGAGAATAAAAATTCGTTTTGTGTAGATTATGATTTGATTCGCAACAGGGTTGGAAGATTACAAAATGAGAATGAAGGAACTCTTGGAGAGAAAACTAGGCGGTGTGAGTAAACGAAGAGTGGTCATTGGTGATCTCATACGCATAAAAAAAAAGGAAGGAGTTTGTAAGGGCTCTCCCATATGGTCGGCTCCTAAAAAGGGTCATAGAAACCTTTAGGAATGCTGTCAGAATTGAGGGTGGGAGTGTTTGGAATCTCAACAGGATATCCTTATTTAAGAATGCGGTAACTACGCATGAAGATTCAAATAGTAATGTGTTTCTTGATGTTGGGGCCAGTGATGAGGTGAGAAAACATAATCTTGCTCTGACTAACCATGATTTTGTTCCCACCAGAGTCACGCGTGATCATCGCCTTCCTGCCAGATTCAAAGATTTTATTATGAAGTAATGTGTTTTCTTTTGGTGTTTCTTTTGCTTCTGTTTTGTTTTGTTTTTATTTACTTATTCGTTGGGCTAAATTTGATGCTGTAATATATTACCTCTGTTCTGTACTGTATTACTTCCTTTCTTCTTTTAAAAGGGGGGAGGTGTGTTGGGTACTCGGAGCGTGGCTGTCACGAGCGTGACCTTGTCACAGCTCGTGGCTGTCTCGCTCAGTGCCGTGTGTCTTTGCGTTCCTTGCCTTGTGGCATTGTTCAAGATATAGCGGTTGGGCGAGTGGTGACAGAAAATACGGTTGAGGCATTGTGTGGCTGGAGACTAACTTGTACGCACGGAATAAACGTCTCCGCTATCCTAGCCCTGCGTGTGTTTCCTGATTATTACTTCTTTGACTTCATTACAGCGCTGAGAGCAAGTTTTGTGGGGTGCTTAACTCTCAGCTTTGTATTGTTGTCTGGGGCCGTGTGTGCTAACGAAAGCAACTTAAATAGCATGCTTTGGGAAGCCGGAAGTCAATGCAGTATTGGCGTTGTTGGAACAATATGGTCTCTTTTGGCGATTCCTGCTACGATCTTTGTGGACGTGTTTTCAGAGACCAATAAGCACTGTAGCCATTATTAGCACTCAAAGCCTCGCTCTAATCTAGCCCGGAAAAGACCCATATGCGTGCCAGTGTGTCCCTCACACAAAAGGAGCAGTCCATGTGTAACCGCCGGACCATGTCTCCTCTGCATGAGACGATAAGCAGCTGCCGATGCGTTTCATCAGCGCGGTGAGGCTTGAGTCTGCAGGAGCAGCGTGCACCGGCAGCGACGGACCCACGCCCCTGAACACATTGTGCCAGTCGCGGCTCGCAGTACTGCGTGGGGGCGACCGAGGGAAAATAAAATTTTGAAAACTTACCTGACCGCCTCTGCTCCTAGTCCGCGTTGGCGCCTCTTCAGGAACAGCACTGGAGTGGCAACCCCTCAGCCAGTACTGGCGCTGCTGTAGCGCCAGGATTGGCTTAGGGCACGGTTATTCTTCGCCCGCCGCCTGCCCATTAGGAGATTGAGGGGCTCCTAATGGGCATGCGCAAGCCAGTGCAAACACAAGTGCGCATGACTGGGCACGGGCGAAAAATTTGCTCACCTTCCCCACTCATGCGCACTTTTGCTGCTGACGTCCCTGGCTGGTCTGACAATGCATGTCAGTCAACATGACGCCGGACCGCCCACCCCCTTCAGACTCTGAAGGGGGTGGGCGGTCCGGCGTCATGTTGACTGACATGCATTGTCAGTTCTCCCTCGGCGTCTCTGAACTTAAGTAAACTGAGTCAGAGACGCCAAGAGAGCTGCGGGCGCGGGCGGGGCAACGCCCCAACGCCCCAATGGACGCACCGCGCCTGCTCTCTCTCAATACACCTCTCACTAGCCTACCTCTCTTTCTGCTACTCTTTCACAGCCTGAACTCCTCTCTATCACTCTCTGTGCCAGTCTCTCCCTTCTTCTCTCAACTCTCTTTCTCAATCTCACCCCTCTCTCTGCACCTAGCAGCTCTGCTCCCATCTCACCCCTTGCATTTCTCTTTCAGCTACTTCGCCTGTCTCTCAATGTCACCATCTCTTCAACTTCCCACTCTCTCTCTCCATTTCTCTATACCTCATCATTCTCTACCTCTCCCAACTTTTCCTCCATCTCCACTCAGTGCCTCACCTCTGTCTGCCTCATACTTCATCTCCTCCTGCTCCAACTCTCTCTCTCCAACTAACCTTTCAATATATGCTCCCATTCTTTGCTATCATACCTCTCCGCCTCTTTTCTCTCTTTCTGCCTCTGCTCCCTCTACGTCAAATCTCACATTATCGTACGCCTTATTCACTACTTCTTTTTTTCTACCTTTTTTATCTATCATTAACTCCCCTCTCTGTTACCTGTCTCTGCTCCTCCTCTTCTCAGCTTCTCTCCCTTCTTTATCTCTCTTTATACAGATTTCTGCCTCAAATCCCTGTCTCTACCTCTCTCTGTACCCCTCTCTTTTTGTACTTCACCTTTCTCTGCCATACACTTTACGTCTGTATCAATCCCACCTCTTTCTCTGCTTCACCTCTTTTCTCTGTGCACCTCATATTTACTTTCTACCCTTCGCCCCTCTTTTTCTTCCTTTTCCTCTGCCTCACTACTGACATGTCTTCCTATACTTTTTCTCATTTTGCCCCTCTCTCTACTTTACCACTTTCTCTCCACTTTGCATCTCTATATTTGTCGCACTACCCTACCTCTTCACGTCTATCTCTACCTCTCATTGCCTCTGTGTCTTTTAACCTCCCTTTCCTCTCTCCCCCCCGCTCAGTCGGTGTACCCCCACCCTTTCCCTCTCTCTCTCTTCATAGCTTTACCCCTTTCGTCCAGACTATCTCACTCTAAAACCTGAACACTACCCCTCTTTTTCTACCTACCTTGCATGTCTCTATACTTCTCTCACCACATAACCTCTCCAACACCACCTCTCTTAAACAAACTCTATCTCTCTAGCTCACTTCTCTTTCTTTCTTACATCTCTCTCTCTACCTCACCCTCAGTGTACCTCATCCCTCTCCCTCGCTTTACATTTTTTGCTCCCTATCTCATGCTCTGGCTGCCTCTGTCTGTCACGCTAAAACTTTATCAGTTCTCTCAACCTCTCTTTCTAAACTTCCCTCTTCCTAAGTCTCTGTATGTTTTGTAGCTCTCTCATCCGTTGTTTAGGTCGAGCCTGGGCAGCGCCTGCGCTGCACTGAGAGGCATGCTGTAGTCAAGTATGGAATACAAGCTCCGCCCAATTCCCGCCCATTTTTTCAATTGGCTCCTGTTACTGTCCTTTTGAAATCGTTGCTTTTGATTGATAAATAAGCGTAGTAGTCCCTCCTTGGTTCCGCCTTGTCTGCATTTGTAACCTCCCATGAGGAATGGACTTTTTACTTGTGTTGTTACACAGTCTGCTTTATCGTAGCTGTGAGCACTATTTTCTTTAATGATCTAGAACTATTCCACCCACAACGTGCTTTCTTACAAAGCAGCACACGCCTCCTGCTTTTATATTTTTAATAGTAATGTATTTATTTAATTTACAGCGCGGTCCGCTTTAACTACAGCGGCCACGCTTATTTATTTATTTAATTTACAGCATGGTCCGCTTTCAATTTAGCTGGCATGCTACAGAACCTTTCTTTCTTTTTCTTTTTGGGTGAAAGTGCCCAATACCGCGCTTTCACTTTAATGTTGGCAGCGCCCCTTTCTTCAGACGCTGCTCACTGTAACTTGAATACAGCGAGCAGCGTCTGATGAAAGGGGTGCAGCCAACATTAAAGTGGTCTTGCATTTGCGAGAGTTTGAGCTATTAGCATTATAAATAACAATGCCTTTTATATGTATGTTGCTTTTAAAAACACATAAATAAAAAGGCATTATCATTTACAATGCCAATAGCTTAAACTCTTGCAAATGCGAGACCTATTGCATTGAAAATGCTTGTCTTTACCTTACATCTGTGTACCTCATCTATTTCTCAAACTCATCTTTATCCGCCTTATCCACTTTCTTCACCTCTTTTGCTTTTTCTGTTCTTTTCATCCACCTCCTTTTCCCATCTCCCATCCATCCAATTTTTCTTACCCAGTAAGTCAGAGATCTATGTCTAGCGAGAGAAGTGTAAACACAGTAAGAGGAGAGGAGGGACAAGACAGGTGAAGATAATTAACGAGGAAATTATGAGTTGTCACCCGTAGGAAAGGTGAAAATCCTTGAAGCAGAACATTGATCGTTCCTCTAAACCTGCTTGTTTTTAACCCGCCCTCCTATCCGTTTCATTTTTTTTAACTGTTCGCCTTGCACTTGTGAATTTTGCACATTTTTGTATTTTATACATTTTACTGCTGGTTTTTTAATTTACCGCCGTACTGTTCTTATTTCTTCCTGTCTCCGCTTCCCCGGTCTGACGCGGCGTTGCCGTTTGTTCAGAGGGTAGCGGACACACCTCCTTGCCTGGCTTGATTGATTTCAGGCCTGGTGGGCGGAGCTTTGAGGTTCTCCCGCGCCGGCCAGCTACTTCATTCAATGCTGGGGCGGACACGCAGCGGAGTGTAAGTGCGAGAATAGCCTTACAGACTGTAGCACGTTGTTTTTGCTCTGCTTCTATTGCTCTACTCCTGTTTGCTCGTAACTGCCATTACCCTCGTTCCTCTAAACCTGCTTGTTTTTAACCCGCCCTCCTATCCTTTCCATTTTTTTTAACTGTTCGCCTTGCACTTGTGAATTTTGCACATTTTTGTATTTTATACATCTTACTGCTGGTTTTTGAATTTACCGCCGTACTGTTCTTATTTCTTCCTGTCTCCGCTTCCCCGGTCTGACGCGGCGTCGCCGTTTGTTCAGAGGGTAGCGGACACACCTCCTTGCCTGGCTTGATTGATTTCAGGCCTGGTGGGCGGAGCTTTGAGGTTCTCCCGCGCCGGCCAGCTACTTCATTCAATGGTGGGGCGGACGCGCAGCAGAGTGTAAGTGCGAGAATAGCCTTACAGACTGTAGCACATTGTTTTTGCTCTGCTTCTATTGCTCTACTCCTGTTTGCTCGTAACTGCCATTACCCTCGTTCCTCTAAACCTGCTTGTTTTTAACCCGCCCTCCTATCCTTTCCATTTTTTTTAACTGTTCCCCTTGCACGTGTGAATTTTGCACATTTTTGTATTTTATACATTTTACTGCTGGTTTTTGAATTTACCGCCGTACTGTTCTTATTTCTTCCTGTCTCCGCTTCCCCGGTCTGACGCGGCGTTGCCATTTGTTCAGAGGGTAGCGGACACACCTCCTTGCCTGGCTTGATTGATTTCAGGCCTGGTGGGCGGAGCTTTGAGGTTCTCCCGCGCCAGCCAGCTACTTCATTCAATGCTGGGGCGGACGCGCAGCGGAGTGTAAGTGCGAAAATAGCCTTACAGACTGTAGCACGTTGTTTTTGCTCTGCTTCTATTGCTCTACTCCTGTTTGCTCGTAACTGACATTACCCTCGTTCCTCTAAACCTGCTTGTTTTTAACCCGCCCTCCTATCCTTTCCATTTTTTTTAACTGTTCGCCTTGCACTTGTGAATTTTGCACATTTTTGTATTTTATACATTTTACTGCTGGTTTTTGAATTAACCGCCGTACTGTTCTTATTTCTTCCTGTCTCCGCTTCCCCGGTCTGACGCGGCGTTGCCGTTTGTTCAGAGGGTAGCGGACACACCTCCTTGCCTTGCTTGATTGATTTCAGGCCTGGTGGGCGGAGCTTTGAGGTTCTCCCGTGCCAGCCAGCTACTTCATTCAATGCTACGGCGGACGCGTAGTGGACACGCCGAAGGCAAGCCCGTCTGCGCCCGTCCGCGCCAGGACGGGGCATGGGGCATGTTACTCTGCCCAAAATTACATCTATTCAGCTGCCAGCCTGAAAGCCGTGGCAGCCAATAAGGTACGACCACTTGAAAATCAATTAACACTAAAATTGCAATCTTTGGAGCTTTTAAATCCCAATCCCTCGGCCTATATCGATACCTCAAACATAGGTGAATATTCCATGAGCCTATTAGCGCCACCTATCACTGTTACGGACAAACGACCAGTAAGAGATCTCAATGTGATGTATTTAAACACACGGTCTCTGGCCAAACATCAATTAGAAATATATAACATATTGGATATTGAGGCACCAGATATGCTTTTACTGACTGAAACTTGGCTCACAGAGGAATCCGCCCCTGATATTCTGGCAGCCCTTCCTGATAATTACTTCCTCTTACGCACCGACAGACCGTCAGGAAAAAGAAGGGGAGGAGTGGCTGCTGCCATCAAAAAAGAACTATCTGCCTCTACTCTGCCACACTTTGAAATTTCCTTAGTTGACTCTTTAGTAGTCAAACTAAACCTGCATAATAGCACTCTTATTTGTGTGGTATTATACAGACCTCCTGAAACGATGCCTGATTGTCCCAAAGTCATAGCGAATCATATTGCGTCATTAACTACTGACTACGATAAAGTGATGGTCATAG
This sequence comes from Calotriton arnoldi, assembly GCA_963921515.1. Lineage (NCBI taxonomy): Eukaryota > Metazoa > Chordata > Amphibia > Caudata > Salamandridae > Calotriton > Calotriton arnoldi. The sequence continues at coordinate 318,379 of CAWUFW010000368.1, read as the reverse complement.
GTGACCTGAACTACTAGCCTAATGAGATAGATGGGGGAAAACTGTCCAAGGAACTCACGGAGTCCCTTGCCTGCCTCAATCTTACTCAACACATCCACACCCCCACGCACATCAAAGGCCATACTCTATACCAAGTGTGGTCCATCAATGTCACTCTGCATAACTTGGTAGTCCAACCATGTGCATGGTCAGATCATTATACCATTAGTTTCAAGCTACATGCTCTACCACTGTTCATAAACCCCTCTCTTTCTAGAAACACCTTCAGAAATTGGAACCTGGTTGACCTGAAAGAACTAGTGGATACGCTTTCCTGTGTGCAGCCTGCCCTTGAAGGAGACTCAGATAATTGGGAAAAAGAGATCACTGACTGGCATAGGAAGGCCTTTAACCTCCATGCTCCTCTACAGACTAAAATTTCACGCTCTAGGCAACACGAAGCATCGAAATGGTTTAATAAGGACTTGAAAATACTTAAACTTCAGGCACGCCAAGCCGAGCGGAAATGGCAAAAAATCTATATAGCAGAAGACAAAACAATCTATACCGCAATTTTGCATACATACAAAGCCGCCATTCTGGAGGCTAAGAGAGCCTTCTTTACTCATAGGGTACTCGACTCTGACAATGTTCTAAAGAAATCTTTAGGATTGTGAAAGAACTATCTAATTCGAGTCGCGTGACCCCACCTTTCACGCCCAGCCAAGAACTCTGTAATGACCTGAACTCCTTCTTCGTGGAAAAAATAAAAAAATTCAAAACTCCATCGACCCTAATAACAATAGAACCATAGACAGTATGGTCTATTCCAATTGCTTCTCCCTCAACACCCTCCCTATGCTAGATCAGAAACGCCTTCTGGATCTTGTAGCAAAGGTTAAATCAGGCTCCCCCAAGGAGGATTGCCCCATCAACATTCTGAAAGTAATCTATCAGTCCTTCCCTGATACTTTTCTTAAGTTTCTTAATCTCTCACTGTCCCACGGCAGTGTACCGCCAGCTTTCAAAGAGGCGGTGGTCATCCCACTTCAAAAAACAAGGCTTGGATCCCAAAAATTGGAGAACTATAGACCCATCTCACTTCTCCCGCTCCCAGCTAAATTGCTGGAGACTCATGTAGCCACCTGCCTTAGTTCCTTCTTGGAAGCCACGAAGTTCTTGGACACCCATCAGGCAGGCTTTCGTCCAGCGCATTCCACTGAATCTGTGATTCTATCTGTTATGGATGACCTCAAAGGACAGGCTGACACTGATTGCACTCAGGCTCTGATCCTCCTCGACCTGTCTGCGGCATTTGACACCGTGAACCACAAAATTTTGCTGGACCGCATTGCCGACAACGGGTCTCGGGGGTTCAGCACTTGACTGGTTCAGATCCTTTTTAGAGGACCGCAAACAGTCAGTGTGGCTCTCGCCGTTTAAATCCAAAACGGTAGCTTTGAGTTGTGGTGTCCCACAGGGCTCTTTCCTCTCGCCGATTCTTTTCAATATATATATACGACCCTTGATTTCTAGTCTTCGGCAGATGGGGGTAAAGATCTTCAATTATGCTGATGACATGCAGCTAACTTTTGCCCTGGAGAACTCCATGGAATCCAAAGACTTCGTCAGGAGCTCTATGATGCATGTTAAAACCTGGATGAACAACAACCAATTAAAGCTAAACTCTGAAAAGACTGAGATAATTGTTCCCAGTAGCAAACTTGCTCTTTGGACTCCCTCTTACTGGCCCCCTGAATTAGGTGTGGCACCTACACCTAAAGCAGTGATAAAGAGTCTGGGCCTTCATATTGATGCAGATCTCTCTATGGCTCAGTCACATCTGCTTGCTTTGTCCAACTTCGCAAATTGCGTAAGATTAGACGCTTCTTTAGTAAAGAGGCTATTACCCAAATTGCAATAGCTCTTATTCTTTCCAAAATTGATTATGGGAACGCCCTTTACTTAGGCCTTCCACAATTCCAGAGACATCATCTTCAGATGATCCGGAATCAAGCAGCAAGGATCATCTACCTTAAGGATAGACGTTGCCATATCACCCCCTTGCTTAAAGATCTCCACTGGCTCCCAGTGGAGCAGCGAGCTATGTTCAAAACTGGCTGTATTCTTTTAAAGCTATCCAAGAAACCGGCCCTAGATTCATAGTCTCGCTACTCAGTAAGCATTTACCCAAGCGCACTCTGAGATCTATGCATCAGAACCTTTGACGGTGCCCAGAATCAGACGTAAACGCATTGGTGGGACCCGATTTTCTTTTGGGCCCAAAGCTCTGAATGCTCTTCCTATCTCCCTCAGGCTTGAGGTCGATTACCTTCGGTTTAGGAAACAACTTAAGACCTGGTTGTTTACCTTGGCCTACAATTAGATGCTACTCTGCTTAACTGTTCCCCCATCTAGACTCCCCAGCGCCAAGAGACCTGTCGGTGTACGTGCGCTATACAAATTCCCACTTAACATAACATAACATAACATTATTACTGTTGCAGCGGGAACGCCAGTTGTGAATAGGAAATTATTTGTGATTACGAACGTCTGGCAAATAAAGGTACATTTGAAGTGCTATATGCAAATATATTATTTAAATAGTTTGCCCTAGTTCTCTAACTTCCACCAAGTCACCCTAACCATGCCATTTCTACAATGAGGGGACAGGCTGGTAAGATACTGAATTCCAGTTAAAATATTGTTATTGAAAGTTTAAAAAAAAATCTAGGTCCACGAGCAAAACTAAATGGGTTTCTCAATGTTTGTTCAAGTTTTCATTCAGTACTATGTGGCTGGTGGTAGCTTGAGCTTGTGGCTTTTATTGTGTGTCCCATTTCTGAAAGTTTAACATTTAATTCAATATAGTTTGGCATCGCAATGGCTTGAATTGGGTAATCAATTCAAAGCTGTTCTGAGGAGGTGGGGGGGAGGGGTGTCGGGGTGGTTGCACAAATTATGTCTTGCCCAGTGCTTTAAATGGGCCGGCACTGAGTACCGGCACTTCTTAGATTTATCACTCTGAGTACCGGCACTTCTCTACTGCCGTGGAGAGTACCGGTACTCATGAAAAGGTAGGCGCATTGGCTGTGCTGGTGAGCAGGAGTGGAACGTGTCTCTGGCGGCCAAGGCGCCGCTTCTGCAGCCCCGATCTGAGCCCCAGCTGAGCTATTCAGCAGGGCTCATTTGAATAATGTCCGGGTGCTCACATCACGCTGTGTTTGACAGAGCAGGGTCCATTCAGGCCCTGTGCTGTCAATCACAGTCACACTACCCTGTGCATTTGTGCAAACACAGGAATCATGTCAGTGCCCTGGCAGTGGCAATCAGGCTACGGCCAGTCCGGCCCTGGTGGCAATTAAAAAAGCCATGGTAGGTGAAGAGAAAAGATGGCTTTTATCATACCTTAGTCTTTTGCGTGTCTGCTATGTTTGTGTGTATGCCTGTTTTTGTAAGAAAAAAGTGAGAGAAAGAGAGAGAGAATCCAGACACTCTCAGGAGGTATTTTAAAGAAAATGGGTGGCACTTTGTTTGTACATGTCTGCTTGGCGATAAAGATTAATAAATAACGTAAAAGGGAGGGTGGGTGGGTGAGTGAGTGGATGAGTGTGTGGATGGATGAGTGAGCAAGGGTGGATGTATAGTTGGATGGATGGATGAATAGATGGATGGATGAGTGAAAGCATGCATGGGTGAAAGAGGGTGGGTGATTGGATAAAAGGGCGGATGATGGGTGGAAAAGTGAAAGACTGGATGGATGAATGAAAGGTAGGGAGGATGGATGAAAGGGTGGATGATGGATGAGTGAAAGGAGGGATTGAGTGAAAGGGTGGATGGAATAAAGGAGTGAAAGGATTGATGGATGGATGAGCGAAAGGATTGATGGATGAGGGTAAGGGTGGAAAAAGAGATGGATGAGTGAAAGGATGAATGGATAGGTTTGGAGATGGATGAATGGATGGATAGGTTTGGATATGAAGGGTGGATAGACGGAATGGTGAAAAATTGAATGATTGATGAAAGACTGAATAGACGATAGAATGTAAATGTTAAATGGTGGACATCAGCAGGTAAATGGTAGGATGAAAGGATGAATGGATAGATTGATGGAAGAGACAAGAGATATCTTCTGGGGAGGGTCATGATGAGTTGCTTCATTTGCTTGGTGCCATAAGAGCTTTGGTTCGACGTGGGGGTATTTTCAGTTTCTTCCTACTCACGTGCTCAAAAATATATAGTATTGTGCCAAACAGCAATTAACAGTATGACATTAAGAAGGTGCAACTATTGCAAAAAAAGGAAATGTTAACATATTATCCCATTTCTCTTTCATTTTGTGTAATGAGTTAACCTGCTTTGTTTATATAAACACATTTCTCATGTATTTTGGTATGTGCTGCAACTAATATAGAAGTTGTTAAGTATCATCATGTCTTGCCCTTAGCCCCGCCCATAGCCCCGCCCCCTCACTACACCTCTAGCTCATTTTAATGAGTACCTGCACTTATTTTTTCCCATTTAAAGCACTGGTCTTGCCAGTACCCAAAAAATCCTTAAAATGGTACAGCCTTCAGTCTCCCTTGCCTCTCTCCCTTGCCGCTCTCCCTGCCGGTCTCTCTGCCCTCCTTGCTGTAATGTGGTCCCCATGCATTGGGAATCATGACACGGACACAGTATTGTAGTTAGTGGAACTGGCCCAGGGCACTGCGCCCGGCCCCTTTGATTGTCAGGGTCACATGTCCTGTGACGCCTGTGTTGGATGGGTGTGGGGTGGAGTGGGAGCCAGCCCTCGGGGAGTAGCTGGCACAGCAAACACTGGACCAGTGACCAGCAGGTCACTACACTTGCCACCCTCGATCTGTTTCTCTTCCTGTCATTTCGTAACTCTTTCCTTTCTCCCACCCTTGTTGCGTTCTCTCTCTCTCGTCAGCTTCTTTCCTCGGTTTCACGCTCTCTGCCGGTTTCTCTGCTCTCCTCCCTGCTATCCTCATTCTGTTCTCTCTCTCCTCAGCCTGCCTGGCTGGGAGGTCTGTAATCTTTGAGGAGCTGGGAGGGTGCGTGTCACGTGTCATTTTGGTCACGAGGTGATGCGTGGTTGCTAAGGAAGCTGAATAAATCAATCCTGGCCTTACTGAAAAATAAGCCCTGCTATTTAGATGGCTCTGCCTTACTAGCACAGATTATGTATTATTAGCTCTGGAGTTTGGTGAATACACACCTCCTTAAGATAATTGCCCATTCTTCAACACTTCTCAAATGAGAGGAATTTTTTCTATGCTCACTGGTTTTTGTCAAGATGTTCTTTTATGTGTTAAAGTCATTGGTGGTACTTCACGTTATACTTGATAGGACTGTTGCAGGCTACAGGTTCCACACCAACAAGATGGTGGTGAGGGAGGTAGAGGGTGTATGAGGGTGTTGGCAAATTCCTAGAGAAACTGGCTTTAAGTGACTTGCAAAACTATGCAGAGGTAAATGGTCCTATGTACTCCTTTCAGGCATTCTTTCATTTGGGCGATAGTACTGAGTTAGTGGTACCGCCTTTACTAGATTAATTGCTGCACCTGGAGGCATTGGAGGACTAATTTATTTATTTTATATTTATTTATGATTCATTTGTATTGCACAGACAAGACCCAGTGGGTGGCATGGCACATTCATAGCAGCAGTTTTGAGCAGGCAGCAGACAATATAAATAGTATCTATGCAGGGGGGGGCGTGGCTAGCGCCCAAGGAAGATGGCAGCGCTCCCGTGACTCGCCCGGTGACAGAGGTAAAGACGAAGGATTTAGCGGCGCTTCTTTGACGAGGAGAGCATCGAAAATGAGCGTGCGGCCATCAGAACCCTGAAGGTAGACGACGGAGTGGTTTTTACAGCATGAGAGGCGCTCTTCTTCACCTGCTCTACTTTTCTCCCTCAAAGTGCTATGGTGCCCGCCATTTTGGAAACGCTCGTAAGCTGGCAGGAGCTCCTTTCCTTGAGTTAATATTCCTCTTCAGGTTTTTCCTTCCCACAAGGCTCTTTCCTTCTTTCAGTAAGAAGCCTGAAGCAACGTTACAGTTATTGGATAGCATTATGGAGGCTCAATAATAAGAAAATGATTTAAGGCTTCAAACTCTTTCAGTTTGATTCCAGCGGCCATTTTGTCACCTCCTATATTTTACTAACTGATTTTTTCTGCGATGTTCTGCCAAGTCAAAAGACACTTGTATGCCTAGATTAAGCTTTTTGGTTTGTACACCTTTACTGATATCAGTGACTTTGAGCAAGCTTCAGTCATAGTGGCATTGTTTGCTTCTTTGTTTTCCTCAGAGAAATCTTTGGCTTCTTTACATACAATTTGAGGGGGTGCAGGTTACCAATTAGATAACACCATTGTCTTTTTGCTGTCTAATACCTGCATCACTCATTAGCTAACTCTCACGGATATTCCTACGTCTAAACCAATAATTTTTCTCACCCTAGTCATTAAGAATATTTATGTCAAATATATGGAATTTTTATGATATTCTATATAGGGTGTGTCTCAGCAACACATTTCTTTTAGCTGGCACTTTACTAGCTGGAATTGTGGTATTTGCAATTACCAGTGTTAACGGTACCATTCGCTCATCTGATATTCTAAAGAGATACAGGTTCAAGTACCCTTCTTATGGGCAGATTGAAAACAGTAAGGTCGTTGTTGATTCCCACGAATCGCTCTTTTGCTGCCCGTTCAAATCTTTACGCGCACCTTGCTACAATGGATGATTCTTTGAATTCCTATCCCAAAAATGCTTCTGCTTCCTCTTCTACAGTCACCAAAGCATCAACCAAACGGCTGATAAAAGACCCTCCTTCTCCGCCAAAACAACCTTCGTCGGTCTCAATGGATTTTCTCCTGGAGGAGATCCGTGCATTACGCCCATTTGTAGAAGAGACAAATTACAAATTACAAGTTTTAACAGACGGATGGGCAAAGATGGAAGAGAGAATCACTAAGGTTGAGCACAACATGGAATCCCTGGGCGCGGCATGTATTCAAGTTGAAGCCCTCCAATCTCAGGTTACGTCTCTACAGAAGCAGATTGAAACCTTGAAAACAGAAATAGGCGGAATAATCTCCGTATATATGGCTTGCCGGAGGGCTCAGAAGGCTCTGATCCTATAACTTACTTCAAAACGTTCTTGCCGGCGGTGCTAAACTTGCCAGAAAATACTATCCTGAACATTCAACGTGCTCACAGACTGGGTCCACCTCATCCGACGTCCTCCAGCATGCGAAAACCAAGAGGAGTCATACTCTATTTTCTGGAATACACCGATCTCCTCAAGGTACTGTCAGCAGTTAAGTCCTTGAAGCGAATCTCATCATCAGGCAATCAGCTTTTTTTCTCGCAAGAGTATGCAAAGCCTACGGCAGATAGGCGCAAAGAATTTCTGGCCATGAGACTGGCTCTACGCTCTACTGGTGCAAGGTTTGGCTTATTCCACCCATGCCTGTTCAAAGTGACCTTCAATAACAACACCATCACTTACGAAGATCCGGTCAAGCTCAAAAGTTTCATCAACTCAAAGTGCCCAGAAAAGATGGACATTTCCAATACACGCTTCAGATAAATCCTCTTTTGGATTATTTTTGGGTTACAACCTTATGTATTTACTATGTTGCATCTCTTGTAAAGTTGATAGAACGTTTAACAGTTTCGATACTGGCCTGCTTATCTTATTGGAATTTTCCTGTTCCATATTGTAACTTTGTACTTTCAATTTCTAAAAGTTAAGTCAAAATGCTTTCATTTTAACCATGTTTTGACGGCTCTAACCAACTTTTTCTCTTCACAGGTTCCTTCTTCGTATTGTCTGACTTATCCGTCTTATGTCGTTTATCCTGAAGTCTTTCCCGCCTCACCTCGTGGAGTCTGGACGTGTCATCGTTCCATGTGGCCTCATCCCCCCTCACCCTATATATGTTTTGGATCCCTTCTAGGTACAGTTTTCTTTTTTCTACTACTTCTAACAGTAATTTCTTTCTTCTTCACTTCTCTCTCGTTTTTTTCTAACTTATTTCTTCATACTAATTCACTTTATCTATTTTCCTTTCTTTGTTTCTCCCTACTCTTCCCCTTATATTTCCCTTATCTATTCTCACCTTATTATTCTTTTTCAGTCATGCGCATAATGTCTTTTGCTACCTTGTACTTCAAATGTCACATGTAAACTTACTTCTTTATTTTCTTTCTCTCTCTTTCTAACATGCATGATCTATTTTGCATATAGTTGGTCTGTTTTTTGGTATATTCCTTGTCGTCTGTAATTATACATTGATTGGTGTCTTTTATTCGTTTTCTTAATTATTTTATGTCTTTAAACCTTGTCTCTTGGAATGTCAGAGGTTTGCATTCACCTATTAAAAGGCAAAGGGTGTTGACTCATCTAGCGAAATTAGGGGCGGACATAGCCTGTTTACAAGAATCCCATTTAACGGCAGAGGAGTCAAACAAATTAAAGAGAGGTTGGGTTGGGGAGGTTTTCTATTCACCAGGGGATGGTAAACGCAATGGGTCTTAACCTTATGTCGCAAATCGCTTTCTGTTAAATTACTTTCACAATGTTCTGATGGAGATGGTAGATGGCTGTTTACTAAACTATTGATTGGGAATGCTCCGGTTTCTTTACTGAATCTATATGCCCCTACCGCTGGGGACTCCTCTTTTGGATATCCTTAGCTCAACAACTCGCAAATTGTATTGATGACAATTTTATCCTCACAGGAGACTGCAACCAAGTTTTTGATCCTTTTTTAGATCGTAATTCAATGACCTCCTTTGTCCCTCATAAAGCTCATAAGCTCTTCTTACAAACTATTGAACAATATAAACTAATAGACGCTTGGAGACTTTGCAATCCTACTACCAGGGAATACACTTATTGCTCTCCGGTTCATCGTACTCAGTCACGAATAGATAATTTTTTCATATCACATAATGTGTCCCAATCATTAATGACGGCAGATATTGGATCAATTCTAATATCTGATCATGCTCCTATTACCATTCGACTAGATATTTTACAGAAACCCCACACTCCCCGTAAATGGTGTTTTAATAACGCTCTTCTTTTAGATCCAGTATTCACTTCCTCTTTTGTTTCCTTTTTTAATGAATATTTTTTGTTTAACCAAACTGATACTTTACCTTTTCATGTGGTGTGGGATGCTTTTAAAGCAACAGCTAGAGATTTTATCATTGGTTATGTCTCCAAAAAACGTAAAAAATCACAAGAACTCACCACAACCCTCTTGGCCAAGATAAAGAAGCTGGAGCATTCTTACTATTCCTCAAAGTCAAAAGATTGTTTAACAGTAAATATAAATGTCAAATTTCAGTTCAATAAAGAGTCGACAAACAATGCTTCAACATATTTATTAAAGTCCAGTGAGAAATTTTATGGGGGCCAGAATAAAGCTGGAAAAGTATTAGCTAATTACTTGAAAGTTAAACACAACAAACTTAATGTAGAGTCCATTATGGATGAGCAACAAACATTAAAATTTAAAGATGACGAAATTTTAAACGAATTTCTTCAATTTTATAAGACACTATATACATCAGAAATTCCTCCCACAGAACATCACATATCCCAGTTTTTATCTGGTATCCAACGGACATTCACTACCCAACCAGATTTTACTATCTTAGAAACTGACCTATCACAAAAGGAACTTTCCACCGCATTACAGACACTTAAAAAGACAAAGCCCCAGGCCCGGATGGTTTTACTGTTGAGTTTTTACACATTTTGCATATTTATTACTTCCCAAATTACATAATCTATTAAACTCTTTTTAAACTCAGGTGAATCCTCAGGCTCTTTTTCAGATGCCCTTATCTGTCTCATTCTCAAAGAAGGGAAAGATTTAAGGTATTGTAAAACTTTCGACCCATATCTTTAGTTAAAGTCGATTACAAAAAGTTTTCAAAGACTTTGCCCATGCGTTTGGAATCCCACTTACCTAATTTATTGGGAATGGAGCAATCTGGTTTTGTTAAAGGTCGCCTTATTACTGACAACACCCGCTTATTTTTCGACATTCTATCTAAATCCTCCCATGTCCCACACTCCTTAGCAGCAGTAGCACTGGACGCAGAAAAAGCGTTTGATAGAGTGGAATGGCCATACCTTTTTCAAACTCTTAAATGGTTCGGATTTGGACCTAGAATCATCTCCTTAATATCAATTCTATATTCAAATCCAAGAGCGGCTGTATGTGCAAATGGTGTTATATCTTCTTATTTTAATTTGGGTAGAGGTGTTCGTCAGGGCTGCCCATTATCTCCGTTTCTTTTTAATTTAGCCTTAGAACCCTTTTGGTCAGGGATTCGTCAAAATAAAGACATTCATGGATTTGATTTTAAAGATACTCAGATTAAATTGGTGGCATATGCTGATGATATATTATTATTTATTTCACAACCCCAGTCTTCTCTCCCCGCATTCCTACATGAAGTAGACTCCTTTGCAGCAGTCTCCGGGTATAAATTAAATAAAGATAAATGCGAACTATTACCTTTAACGTAATATACCTTTAAAGACGATTTCGCAATCTCAAATTTCACATGGAGCCCTCAGTGTATTAAATATTTAGGCTTACATTTTACGCCTTCTATCTCATGTACAATCTCACGCTGTATGGATATATGTACACAGAGAATATCCTCTTTAACTACTAAGTGGCACCCTCTATACTTATCTTGGTGGGGTCGTCTAGACACCATAAAGATGATGCTATCCCCTATAGTTCTTTACACAATTTCTAATACCCCAATATCCATTCCCTTAAAATTTTTCAAGAAAATAAACTCTTTATTGTCTTTCTTTTTATGGAGCAACAAAAAGTCACGCATGTCTCTATGAAAATTGATTCGTCCTAAGTCAGAAGGTGGGGTTAACTTCCCTGACTTTCCTATATATCAAAAAGCTTTTTTGCTTCTTCAAGCATCAAGGTGGCTCTCTAACCCTTCCGAAGACTGCCCTCTTTGGGCTAAACTTGAACTCTCTTTTCTCTCTCCTTTCTCCTTTCAAGAATATCTCTCTTTCTCCCGCAAACCACAACACCTATCGACTCCCATAATTAAACACACATCCAAAATTTTGAAACCCAATTCCCCATTAGACCCTATAAACTGGACTTCTTTCTCCAGATCCACAATATGGCATAATACTATGATATTGATACATGGCAAGCCTTTTTTGCTGGAAATCCTGGAGGCAGAGGGGTCTAATTTGGATACATCAATTATATGCACAGGATCAGATTATGTCTTTCTCGCAAGTTAGTAGACTTTTTGACCTACCAATGTCTTTTCAATCTAAATATCTTCTTTTGAAGCGAGCTATTCTGTCCGCTCATACCCAATACATACCTCCAAACCCTCTCAATGATCCTATACCTTCCTTAGTTGACAAATTACATTCTCTTCTACATATCAACCCCAAGGCATCTGTTATATATAATTACTTACAGACCTCATGTGTTATACGAGAAAAAACTAAGGTGGAACTTTCTTGGGAACAGGATCTGGGAGTCAATTGGTCTACAGGCACATGGAATAAAATTTGGACTAAAATCAGGAAATCTTCGAGAGCAGCAAGTATTATACAGACACTTTTTTTATATATAATAGACTCTTGCTAACCCCGGTCACTTTAAATAAAAGACACGTTGGTCTCTCAGATGCTTGCTGGACATGTTCCTCCCCACATGCAGATCTACACCACCTACATTTTACATGCCCACTTGTCTGTAATTTTTTGGAAAGGGTATGGTCTCAAATCAACGCAATTTTTCATTCCAAATATTCTTTCTCTGTCTCTCATGTGTTTTTGGGAAGCTTGTCTTCAATTTGGACAAATTGTAATTCTAATACAAAGATAGTAGACTTATTGTTGGCAGTTGCCTTTCAGCAAATAACCAAAAATTGGAAGGATTTTACCAAAATATCTTACCAAGCTTGGTGGTATGCTGTATGCTACAACCACAGATTAGATACAACTCTTGTGTATCCTATTCACATGGCAACGAAACGGTTGAATTTTTGGCTACACATTACATTGTTCATTGATGCTAGTGCTAAACGCTCCTCCACCCTGACTCCTGTACAGCAAGAAGTTTCTAAACCTCCATGACTTTCCTTTTGCTGTAATTACACAAATAAGATCATTTTGAATTTTGTATTATGATTTTTTATATCATTTGTAATCTTCTTTTGTTTACACTGATTGATCTGCATATCTATATCAATTCTTCTTCTTTTAAGTATGCTGAATTCATTTATACATCCAACTATTTTGCTCCTAAGTTTTAAATTTGGTTCATGTGACTATGTATTGTTATATTGTCTTTTGTATTGTGCTTATATTTTCTTCAATAAACTTACTTTTGAACTTAAAAAAAATAGTATCTATGTAGATGTGCGGAATGTAATATGATATTTATTACCAATGTTGAGTGCTGGTAGGGGCCATTAATCACGAGTGGTGAAGCCTCAAGTGATGCCCCTCCGCTCCCTCAACAATTTTTAAGAAACAGAATATTATACCCTGAACATCTGCTAATGTGGTTTATACAAAGGTATTTGTTTAGGTGTACTGGTTTTAATAAGAGGCATTTGACCAAAACCAGGATGCAAGGGGTTAAGGGGCAGATGTACGACCGCAAAATAGGTCAGCCCCATGTACAAACCATATTTTGCGAGTCGCTAACCTATTAGCGACTCGCAAAATATGGTTTGCGACTCGCTATTAGGAAGGGGCGTGCCAAGGGTGTCCCTAATAGCGAGTCTCACACCTATGTATGATTGTTTTGCGACCGCATTTGCGGTCGCAAAACACTGTAGCTTACCACCCTTTTCAAAAGGGTGGTAAGCCACTTCGCAAACGGGAAGGGGACCCCTTCCCTTTGTAAATGGGTGCGAAAATATTTTTTAAGAGCAAGCAGTGGTCCCAGGGACCACTGCCTGCCATTAAAAAATGAAACTGAAAAGTTTCATTTTTCTTTTTTAAATGCATCCTGTTTTCCTTTAAGGAAAATGGGCTGCATTAAAAATAAAAACTGCTTTATTGAAAAAGCAGTCACAGACATGGTGGTCTGCTGACCCCAGAAGGCCACCATCCCCGTGAGTGCTGGCCATTCCCAATAGGGTCGCAAATTGCGCTTGCCTCATGAATATTGATGAGGCATGCAATTTGCGACCCCATTGGGAATCGCAAACAGTGTCTGAGACACTGTTGTACTTTGCATTTAGCGAGTTGCAAATTGTGAGTCGCAATTTGTCGCAATTTACGACTCGCTAAATGCAAGCGTCCTACATCTGGCCCTAAATCGTTGCAATATGGTAAAATGACATTGAAGAGACTTGTGACTATTAGGAGAGTTGTTTTACTGGGTAAAGTAATTGTTACATGCAATCAATGAGGCAGTAAAACATGTTTTCCTCATGCCACTTTTGATATACCCTGGAAGTAAACTGGTATGTGTTTATTAGTACCGTTGCTCTAAATAACATGTGTCATTAGGCTAAGTTTATTTTCACTGCCATGGTATAAACAAATATTCAACAAGGGAAAATAATACAGTTTCAGTATTTCATCTGACAATAAACGGGATGTAACTGGTGACTAGTAAATGAGGAGAGGATCATACAAGGTGGCATCAAAACATTAATTGCAGTAGGCGTTCCTTTCCAAAATTTCCACACTGTTAAGAAGTATCATTCATATTTGGAAATAATATTAAAAATATAAGGTTTTCAGTTACTTTTTAAAGACGTTATTAGGATTAGATCATTTCAATGGCTGATGGAATAAAGATCCAAACCCTAGGAGCAATAACAGAGAATAATTATTTTAGGGTTTTGGTTTTCTTGAATCCTGGTATTTCAAGGATCAAGTTGCCCCTGCTTCTATGTAGACATTGTCCACTTGTGATGGCCAGTTTTTGTGTAACTTAGCTGGCAGTTTCCAGAAATAGAGCTTTAAGCGTGATGCAAGCAAGTTCAAAGGTGATTCTATTTCAAAGGAGAGCCACTTCTGTGAGATCAAAAATTGGCAAAATGCAGTCAAACATTCTAGTGACCATGGTCAGCCTGAGAACTGCATGATCCTGGTATATCCCTTGGTGGCCTCAACACCTTCAATCACAACATTCTCATCAAAACAATGTTAGAAGCTGGGATTAATGGCTCAGTCCTTAAGTAGATCAATTCTTTCCATGAAGTAAGAGTCCAAGCAGTTGCTCTACCCCTTTTTTCATTTGAGGCCAAAGCCAGGAGCTTTGGTGTCAAACAAGGGTTGATTATCTACCCATTTCTGTTCAATCAGTACATAAGGCACCTCACAGCCTTACTTCAGTAATCATGGGCCCAATATTGCATGCACTGTGATGACGCCCATCTCATATTTGGCATACAGCATTGGGGTGAAACATGTTCTTTCTCCAGAAGTCTGGAGACCAGGAAAATAGCGTATTTGTCATTTGCTGGTGGATGTCCAATAATTTCCTTAAACGTAAACTGAAACCCATAAAAAGGGAGATTCTGATTAATTTTCCAGATTCTACCCCTGGGGAAAGCATACCTTGACCAGAAATTATGAGCCCTCCAATCACTCCAACAAAAGTAGTTTGAAAAGTGGGCTACCTTATGAATTCCACCCTGGATCTCAATTCACAGGTGCCAGCTTTGGCAAACTAATGGTCGTCAAAAGATCTTCTCTTTAGTCCAACCCAAGAAGGATTGTGCCAACTTGATATATTTTTGATCCTCCAAAAAGCGTTTCCATCCCCTTCACTGATCCAGAATACAGCTGCCCATGACGTTCTATATGCAACGAGACACAAGCCTATCTCTCTCATGCTAAGGTGCCTTGGTTAGCTGCTTGTATACTAAAGGGGCACTTTTAAAACTTTGATTATTCAATCAATCAATCAATCATTTAATCAGTAGATTTGTATAGCGCTACTTGTCACCCGTGAAGGTATCCAGGTGCTGGCAGGGTCTAGTTAACTAGATGAATAGCCAGGTCTTCCCTGACTTTCAGAACTCTGGAAGAGATGGGGAGCTCCATAGATGAAAGGGTAGCTTGTTCCATGTCTTTGCTGTTTGGTAGAAGAAAAAGAGCCCTTTGCATCTGCTACGTCGAATGAGAGTGTGGGGTTTAGAGAAAGGGATGCAGAGATGTATGGTGGGCTGATGGAAGTTCAAGTTGTGGTTTAAGTAGGCGGGCATGCATTTGTGTAGGGCTTTGTATGCATGGGTCTCAAGATTGAACTGACACCTTTTCTGCAAAGTGAGCCAGTGTAGTTTACTGAGGTAGGGAGTGATGTGGGTTCGTCTGGGAGATCCAGGACGAGTCTGGCTGTGGTGTTCTGTATGATCTGTAGTCATCAGAGGAGGTAAGCTGTGATCCCTGTGTAGAGAGTGTTGCCGTAGTCCAGTGCAGTGGAGATGAAGGCCTGGGTGATGGTGAGTCTTGAGCTTTGGGTTAGCCATTTGAATATCTGATGAAGCTTGTGGAGGATGAAGAAGCAGGAGGAGACAGAGTTGACATGAGTTGTCATATTTTGCTTGCTCTCCAGAATGATGCCTAGGTTCCAAGCGTGGTCAGTGGGGGTAGGAATAGGGCCAGCAGGATGCGTCCCATGGGGAGCTTTTGCTTTTGAAAAACAGTACCTCTGTCTTGTCCATGTTGAGTGTCAGGCAGTTGTCCTTCATCTAGTTGGCGATGTCTATCATGCAGTTGGTCTTGGTGTTGGTGGTGTCTTCTGAGAGGGAGAGAATGAGTTGTGTGTCGTCGGCGTAGGATATGATGTTGCGTCTGTGGCCTGAGGTGTCATATAAGTGTTGATTAGGGTGGGGCTGATCATTGATCCTTGGGGTACTCCACAGATGATTTCCTTGAGTTCAGAGGTGAAGGAGGGAAGGGGGACTTTTTGCATTCTTCTAGTGGGGAAAGAGGTGATCCATCTGAGAGCGGCACCTTAGATGCCTATGTTGTAGCGATGTCGGACGCAGAAGTGGGGTTGAGACAGGTCTCAGTGAGGAAGAGGACATCGACTGTGAGGGTGGAGATGATGAGGTCCCAAATATCAGTGGTGTGTTTGCATAGTGAGCATGTGTTGAGAAGGGTGCATTTGAGTTGGTGTTTTTGTTTAGGTGGTGTCTGTGGCGTGTTCGAGGTGGGGCTGATCGGTGGGCTGGTGTATGTGCTGTGTCAGATGAAGTGGCTGTGGGTGCAGGTGAAAGGTCCTACCATGGAGCATGGGTCGGTGCGGTGGAAGTGTTTGTTGCGCCATCCAGGGTCGTGGCGTTGGGTGCTGTTCAGGCACGGAGAAGCGCAGACGGGCTTGCCTTTGGCGTCTGAAAAGCTCCTGTTTAATAAATATGTTTTCAGCTTTTCCTTAGGCGAGCTGGCAATCTGCCACTGTATATTTCTAATTGTGTGTTTTATCTTTCTCCTTGTTCTCCCCAAGGTTTTTTTTATTGTCACATTTAATTATTTAGAGTCAGGGCGCTTGGCAATTGTGCGCTTTAGAAAATAAATATGGCATTACATATTCGTCTTGTGCACAATGGTACTCCCAAGACTCATTAGCACGTCAGAACATAGGTGAGGACGCCTCCATTTCATCTCTGCATATTACGACCTGTATCAGTAGCGATCACAGACTTGTCCGTCATTAAAACACGGGTCACCCTGAACATCCTTCACAGGGGCCGCATTGTAATCTGCTGAGGAGAAAATAAATTCGTTTCTCAGACAGAAGAAAGGAAGTGATCTCTCTGAGACCGCAGGTGGGGAGGACATCTTATTAGGCTGAATAAAGAGAATTTGTGACTTGAGAAAAGCAGCCAGTCTTATGAGACTTATGGAAGGGTGTCTACTTCAGAGAATGGAAGAGTGAAGCCATTTCTAGATCTGCAGTAGGCGCCTAGTAGTGGGGAAGACTTTTAAAAGGCATGCCCCTCCTGGACTGTATTCTTGAATCCACCTCATGCCTCTTTATTCCTTTACCAGACACTGCGGCCCCTTTACCTCACTCTTGCAGGTTCCTTTCTCCCTTTGTGACATTTTTCCATCTTTCTCTTACGCCTTCTTTCCCCTTTGTGCATTTTTCCCTCTCCTGCACTAGGAAAATCTTAGATCAAGAAAAATATGTAGAGGTCCAAAAAAATGAGTGTAGGTGGCCCCCACTGGCATCCACTGGCTCAAATTAAGCACTGCCTCTTCAGTGGCGTAACGCAAAATGGTGGGACCTCCCTTCAGAATGTGATGAGGGGCCTCTGAGTCTCCTATATCTAACAGATATTCAATGAACGTGGCCTGATTGGGGGCCCCCTGGAAGGTTTGGGGGCCCCTGAATGGGTGGGGGCCCTCGGCGCCGCAGGGGCGGCAGAGGCTTGTGTTATACCCCTGTGCCTTTTCCTTCTCAGGCCGTGTTCAACCTGTCTGCTCTAATAGAGCAGTATCTGAGGTATTCCTGTTTCGTCTCTGCTCCTATACCATGGTAAAGCAGCCCTCAACTAATAGACGACGTCGTGGCTGTCTTCTGTGGGCAGACGAGGGTGGATTGCGGAAGCGGTGTGCCATACAGAATAGACAGGGGCCTATCACAGTCCATTCTAAGCCGATTTAACTGTTTTACGGCTTTCGACACCTTGGATTGTCTAACTTTTATGAAAAACCTTGACTCAAGAAGTGCACCACTACCTGGTTTATCACACCACTTTCTCAGACTGGTCCACAACGTCGTTAATTACTTGACTGATACCCTACGTTGCTGCAGCACAAAGAAGTAATGATGTTGTGATACTTAAACGACACAGCTGCGTTATCATACCTGTTGAGTCGCTACTACCTTCTTGGGATTCATCATACTCATATGGCCAAGCCTTGAAAAAGTCACGGATGTGACGAAACACGTGTCGGCTGTTGTGTTTCTCTTTCACCGAGAATTGGACAATTGTCATCTTACTGAAGAATAACATACTGTTTAGTACTGAAGAGTTATGTATTGTTCTGGATTTGAGGGTATTACCTTGAAAAATGTCCAGCCCATGCACACAATTTGTTATATTTAAAACATGGTAAATGAATGTCCAGCTCGTATACACAATTCGTTATATTTAAAACATTGTAAATGAACAAAGAAATGTAATGAATTTATTAAATCTAAAGATTGCTCCAGAACAATTTAAATATCTGTGTCTCCTGTGATTTGAGTATCCAAAATCTCTTTAGGATTCCTGCTTAAAATTGAATGAATAATGAAGCACTAAATGTTGGGAGTGCCGGGGTACAATTATTTGTAAAGTTATAGCACGAGGATCTGTTAGATAATCGTGTACTCACACCCAAGGTAGTGGGGTGTTCTGCTACCCTGAGTGGCACCAAGACCTTATATTTTTGCCAATTGAACTAGTACTACATTGCCCACATACATTTGTCTTTATTACTGAGGTGCGACTCTTCTTCCCACCGCTACCCCTCGCTAGCATTGTGTATTCTGTGGGCAGTGCTTAGTTTGTGAAAAGTGCAGAAGGCCAAAGTTTTTCTTAGGAGCCCGCAGCAAGCTCTGCCGTATGCTGGAATTTGCTGTATACCAAGGCTGCCTGGAATTGATTCCACCTCATGTCTCTTTCTCCCCCCAACACTTCCTATCTGTTTACCAGATCCTTGCAGGTTCTTTACCTCGTTGCTTTCTCCATTTGTCATTCTTTAACTAGCTTTCCCTACCACCCTCTTTCGAAATGTAGTCCCTTTCTCTCTTGCTCTGGTTCAAAGTCCAATAATTTAAAATAAGTACCTTGCCCACCCTCTGCAAGCACTTGGCATAAAGTCAAAGGCGCCTTCCATTGACTGATGTCTCCATATGCCTCAAATCGTCCCTAGAAGATGTCATCAAACAAACCAACATTCTAAAATGTTTATTGTTGGTGACTGTTAGTGATTGGGTAAAGAGATTTTTTTCTCCTGAATGGATGCCATCTGGGAGTAGGGTATTTCACTGGCGTTCTACTCAATCTCGCCTAGCTTTTTCATAAGCCCCGCCCTCCTGGCCAACTCAGGAAACTGCCTGGTACAGGAGTGCTGTGAAGCACATTGTCAAATTACATCAGGGTAATGGGATCCACGCAGTAGAGAACGTGCTGCACACCCCAGCGATCCTTATCTAGCAAATATTGTGCAAACATTTGCAGTTTTATGTCCCAATAGAGCATTCCATCCTCCTGTTTATAAGGCACAGCAGAAAAAACGCTGTTGTAGTGGAAAGATAGGTACTCCTGGGAATTTACAGAGTATCCTGTGTGCTAGCACTTATGGTAACGTATTTATTAATTTATTGAATCCATAAGATGTTTACGCCTATGGGATATGAACATAAAATATATTACAGTGCAAAAAGTAGAAATAAACATACAGCTAATGACTCAATGGCGCAAAATAGTCGATAGTTAAAAATCTATCAACATTGTGAATAGATGAAAATCTGCCTTTAAATGCATAAGACAGGAGATAGTGTTTTGAGGGATTTACAAAAAGTGGAACGTTTGGTAGAAGATGGAGAGTAGAAGCAGTGCTTAATTTGAGCCGGTGCGTTCCGGTGCTCGGCACCGCACTTAATTAGTTTCCGGTGCTAAGCACCGGCACTTAACTGTCATCACACACTTATGACACTCTGCCACATGGTGGCGCTGCTCATCTAATTTATGGATGAGCAGAACATTGGTTGTTTATGAATACAAAATACATAAAAAAATAATACTAATTCCTGCCTCCCCAGCCATTCCTTTAGCTCTGGGGACCCGGAATAATCTGAACTGTCGCACTTGAAGGTGAAAGAGCTGGTTAGCAGTTGTTTTGGTACCGTCATTGGCAGCGATGACGGGGCAATCAGTGGTGCAAGCTGTAGTGGCCTCCTGGTCAGAGCCCCAGCACTTATTATATTACAAACTAAGCACTGAGTAGAAGTAAGTTATTTTCAAAAGTTAGAGACACAAAAGACAAACTCTGCAGAGGTTATAGGGGAGGGCTGCATAAGGGGCATTCTGGAAACAGAGCAGAAAGGTCAAGATGGAAGGTAAAGCTGTATAAAGAGTAAAAGATCAGAGGAAGGGTCACCATGAATAGATTTAACCAGAAGAAAATAAAGGAAAAAGTAACCACTAAAGAAAAATAAGAGTGAAAATATTGAAAAGATAACACATAGGAGAGTTAAACACTTATTGAAGCAGAGCAAGAAAATAAGCAGGAAGAACAATATGTGTGGGAAGAAAAAAATGCAAGCCAGGAATTTATGAATATGAATGGGTACTTTAACGGGATTGAAAATGAAGGGAAAACACTTTTTCCTGACGTTATAAATGTGGAAAATTAGAAGAATAAGTCAGTCTCGGGTTAACTCATTTAATTAGAGTTGTATATTATTATGAGAAATGCTAAAAAGAGCATCACTTGGTTTTACTCAAAGTGAAAGACTTTGAACGGCTGGCATTATGGGTTTTATGTTGATTTCATTTATCAGTTCATTTATATCTAAGTGGAACCACTGTAACCTGACAATTTGTCAGTATCACAATCATTTTCTCACAAATGGACTCAGGTTTATCAAATCCCAAATATTGATGGGACAGAACATCTTTACCCCAATATAAAGGGACAAAATATCAACAGGTAGGTTTCTATACATTTTCTAAACCTAACTCAACATATATGTACCTTGCTAATACATATATCTTCAAGATACGTAGATGTGGAGTTAAGAATAGTAAATCCTCACCTCCCTCTGTGCCTACCTTTAGATATTTTGGGCCTGCTTTAGACTTTGGTGGAGAGGGTACTCCGTCTCAAGACTAACAGAGTACCCTCGCCGCCAAAGCAAAGTTCCGCCTGCCTCATATAGAGTCAAGCGGAACTTCAGTATGTAGAAGGCGGAGACTACTCCACCTCCGCCGCCTTACATGCACCTCCGATGGCCCAAAAAAGTAAGGGCTGTGACAGGTTTGGCCATGTGTCCATCTGCCCTATTTAGAGTAGGCCTGGGCAGTGAACTTCGCTCGAGCTCGCGGAGTGCAGAAAATTCCGCTTCGCGATGTGCAGCGGAGTTTTTTCCCCGCTCGCGATCGCGAACGGTAAGTTCACGATCACGAACGGTAAGTTCGCGAGCGCGAGCTGTGGCTCGGGTAGAATTTCTGCACGAGCGGCAGGAATACCAGCACAAACTGCAGTTCGCACTGCTCTCCGCCACTCGCGGAACTTCGCAGAGATTTTTTGTAACTTCGCGGAGTTTCACGTAGCAAAACTCCGCAAACTACGCCCAGGCCTAATTTAGAGTGGGCGAATACATGGCCAGTTTTCACTGCCTGTCACCACCAGGTAAAACCTGGAAGCAAGGTGCAGTGAAGACTGCAAAACGGCTGCCATGCCATAGGAGAAAACATCCATGGTGAGTGGGCCATTGCTTTTTTATTTTCAAAAACAAAATCCCGCTTTGGATTTTGTTTTTGAAAAAAAAAAAAAAGAAAGTTTGACATTCTGCTCTGTTATGTTGACAGAGCAGTCCATCCATCAATCTTTCAAACCCTTTACAGGAACCATTGTGATGGTAGTTCCTGTAAATGCAAGTAATATCCACTGGGCCAGCCGACATCTCTAATTCTGGCAGGCGGAGTACCCTCGCCATGGCGGGAGTAAAGTACTCTACCATTATGGTGGTACGTAATCTGTCTGCCAAAGTGAAAAAAAGGCCCTTTGTCCTTAGATATTGTGTACCGTCGATATTTGGGATTCGATGTCCCTTACTACAATCATGGACTCAGACATAAACCCTTTATAGGTAATGGCTAATGCCATATCTAAGAATCAGGAAGAACTCAAAACCACGAGACAAGAACTGAAATTCCTGCCAGATAACATAAACCAGTTAGTGGCCAAATCTTTAGAAGTAGCAACTCCTTCTGCTTCCGCCACTCTACCCAGTCCCTGAGGAGTAGAAGTCAGTTCAATTCCCGACATGATGCCTTCTTGAACCAGAGGGCTGCAATTTGCTCCCATACCCACTCCAGAGTAGTGTCCCAGACACCCACAGCAGTATCATGGATCTCTGACACAATGTTAACTGCATTTCATGCCAAATTTCACCAGTTCACTACTGATAGTGCTAAGGTTCTCTCATATTAGAATACTGAAATGTGGAGAGCTCTATCGAAGACAATAGAGTGGCTCAGGGCCAAAAATTACAAGTATAGGCTTCTGCTCCAGCATTTAAATCTTTGCCCTTCTATTCCTCCATTTTCAAATTGGAACACTCTACCCTCAGCGGGGGAATGTTCTAGTGCCTTACAGCCCTTCTGCCTCGGACTCCACCAGTTGTTAGGGGCCCTTTCCCTTGCTACAAGCCTACTCTGTGGCTCGAGCATATAACTCTAGCTGAGGGCCTTTAACAACCATTAAAGCTCTTGGAAGCATGCTATAATGCTATATTTTTGTATTCAACAGTAGGTGCTATGTCATGAAGAACCCTCTTGATTCTAAAGCAGAGTCCATGGCTGAACGAGTATAACAAAATCCTAAAGTAATGTGGGGCTGTGTTTTTTTTGTAAAAGACAAATTTCTCATGCAGGTCTACTGACTGTACGACAGGGACCATGCCATTTAGTGACTTACATTAGTGTATTTCAACAACTGCAACCAGAAGCAGCATTGACATATGAGGTTGAGGCTGCGGCCTTTACAAGGGAGTGCAGGAGGAAATTAAGGACCGTCCTTCCATGGTACTCAAAACATAACATAACATGTGTATTTGTAAAGCGTACATTCACCTGAAGGCATCTTGGCGCTGAATAACATATGTTTATTGTTACTCAACGCAGTGGTACTCATTTTATCAACCTCAGATGGATGAAAGGCTGAGTGCACCCGCTGGGATCAAATACCAGGCCCCTGCAGTGGACGCATTAGTCCACTGAGCCACTAGACCCAGCTTACCAAGACTGACTAATATCAATTTGCCTTTGCTAATTGAGACTCCCAATTCTTCTTGTAGCCTAGAAGGATCAGGGCACTGTGGAGAGATTCGAAAAGTCATGATAGCTGAGGAAGAACAGAGACAGATGAAAGTAGGACTCTGGCAGAAAGGCCTATTTCAAACATAATTGCTCTTAACTCAGGGAAGCTGAATCCCCTGACCCTGAATAACAGACCAGAAGCAGGACTTTATCTTAGTTCATAGTCTGCCATCAAAACAGCATGTTATTTAACAAAAATAATGTTGTCTACTTTGGAGTACCTTTAGCTCTGTTAGCTTTGATTAATTCAGGTGCCCCCAGTATGCTTTAGGGATATCCCTTACCACAAAGGAACACACATACTGCTGACTAACAAAATGCTGGTGTACTACCAGAATATTGAGTTTTTCACAATGGCCTACAAAACTATCTGCTCCCGAATATCGAATAGCACTATATCATCAAGTTAAGTCTATACAAGAAAGTATAGATTTACAGTTTTTTATTTCACATCTACAAAACCTTAACAATATATATCTTCAAGATACATACGTGTGGCATTACGAATTGTAACTCTTTACCGTTACCTATGTGCCTTAACAATACAGTGGTAGTCGATATTCCGCTGACAATATTTTTGACATCGATTGTTGTGATTTCCATATTCTGACCTACAGCCAACAAGATGTAACCATCAAAGGCATGGCACTACATTCACATCCACGGCTGTATGCCTAGAGACCAGACCAACCCTACTATTTTGTAATGCTCTTAGATTTTGTTGATACCCTGGCATTTTCTTGTCGTATTAGGAAAACGAGATTACATCTCCACAATCCAACCATAGATCGGACCAACCAGGAAATTAGATTTTATGCATAATATTGTCAACAACACAAGTTTTCTTGCCTCTTGACACAAGTACAGCAAGGTCGTGTGACACATTTTTCAACCCTACCAAATTCATGTTGCATATCCGAGGTGTATCAGAAATATCAAGACATGTTCAGTAAAAACAGAGTTGACCAACCACCTCCTCATCACATTTATGAGTGAACTATAATCTCTTTCTGGGGCAGATTTACCACGTGGGTAAATTTATTTGTTGCCTGACCTAGAGTAATGAAATAATATCTTAAAGAAAATCTCAAAAAAGGATCCATCCACCATTTCAGCGATCCCATGCACGCACTCAATGCTCTAATTATTTAAGACAGGGGCTCTCTTCCTCTAATGTGGGAGGCCTAAACTTTGGTCGGGATCTTGGAGGGAGAAGAGTGAATTTCGCCTTCAGCATCAGATATCTCTCACTTTACAAGAACTTTGTACCAGTGAAGTGAAATACTGTCTTAATTATGAAAACATCAATTATAGGCCAAGAGAAGACAGAGGTCCTCATCCTTGGACCCTCCTCCACTGCTTGGGACAACACCTGGTGGCCCTCCGCCCTCGGAAACCCACCCACTCCATCAGACCACGCCCGAAACCTCGGCATCATTCTACACTCCTCCCTCACCATGACCCGCCAGATCAACGCCATCGCCTCCACCTGCTTCAACTCCCTCCGCATCCTCCGGAAGACCTTCAAGTGGATCCCCTGCCCGAATGCAGAAAGACTGTCACCCACGCACTCATAACCAGCAGACTGGGCTATGGTAACGCCCTCTACGCCGGAATCAACAAAACCCTGCTACACAAGCTCCAAACCATCCAGAATACCGCAGGCAGACTCGTCCTCGGAACCCCAAGACATGAGCACATGACCCAACACCTACGAGACCTCCACTGGCTCCCCATTGAGAAGAGAGTAACCTTCAAGCTACTCACCCACGCCTACAAATCCCTCCACAACATCGGACCCAAATACCTCAACGAAAGAGTCTCCTTCCATGTACCCAAAAACCCAAAAGGAACCTCCGCTCTGTCGACCTCGCCCTGGCAGAGACCCCATGCATCCGCAGAACCAGAGTAGGTGGAAGAGCCTTCTCCTACATCGCTGCAAAGACCTGGAACGAGTTCCCAGTCAACATCAGACGCTCCCCCACTCTGCACACCTTCAGGAAGAGCCTCAAGACCTGGCTCTTCGACTGATCCGGAGCTGCACCACCTCCCCCTCCCCCCCCCCAGCGCCTTGAGACCCTCACGGGTGAGTAGCACGCTTTAAAAACCCCTGAGTGATTGATTGATTGAAGATAAAAAAAATGTATAATCAAAGTCACCTCCATTTCATTTCTTGTATTTTGTTTTCCTGGTCATGGAATCGGTTTAGATGAAAGCGAGATTAATGCAGTTTGGATCCGGCCAACCCCTTCCACTATTGAAGAGATTCAATGGTTTCTCCTTTTATCACATGTCATGTAATATGGCATGGGAAATCTGGACCCATTTTTTGTGGAAACTTTTGCCTCATCCAATGCCACTGTAGCCATTGCATGCCGAGATAAACAAACATCAAGTAGCATATTTACAGGTTCCTTAACAGTTGCGAGAAGGACTACACTATATACAACAAGGAATTAATGGCTGGCAATGGGGCCTTTGTCCACCGAGGGCACTGTTTGGAACCACCATCACATCATATTATGGTCTGGAAAGACCATAAACATTTAGGATTCTTAAAATCTAGGAAATGTGTAAACCTAAGCACATGAAATGGTCAATTTTCTTCACCCAGTTCACTTATGTAATATTTTATCAATCAGGAAAAGCAACATGGAAAGGCGAATGCATTATCAAGACAGAAAGGAAAAATAAGTATTCAGCTCTATTGATTCTCACAGTAGTGCCTGCCAGGGATGAACAGGTTTTTTTTCCAGCAACTAGGAAGAGCACAAAAGAATGGAAAACCAACAGAATGGTTTAAAAAAGAACAGTCTAAGATTATGCATCAATTGTCTTTCCAAAAAAGAGACTGTACATGCCTTGCACTATACTCAAAAGACTCTCATGTATTGGTTTCATGATACCCCTAGTGCTGACCATTTAGAAAAAAGAAACACGTAGATAAGTATTTTTGGGTGCTAGAAATAAAAAAAAGAGTAAATGAATACGTAAAAGCATTCCATATTGGTAATCAAGCTAAATCCAGACACCAACATCCAATGGAGTTTCTACTGTCCCACCCCAGTCCCTACTCAACCTTAGGATCTTATGTACATGGCCTTTATGGTGGAACTTCTGAAGTCTGAAGATTTTACCATCCTACTAGTCATGGTTCACTATTATGCACAGGGATTTATTACGAGTACCCCAGTTATCTTGATAAGGTCAGTTATAGGAATTACCAGCCACATGAGATAACAAATTGTGGTTTTCCCACACAGAGATAATATCCACGTGAAACACTGGGAGAAAACACGCAGAAATCATCATAGGAGCATCGATTAATACATGTTATTCTCCAAAAATGTGTAATCCTTGTTACTTATCTATCTCTGGAATTGCCGGAACTCCGGTAATGGTGATTTTTAAGGCAAAGAAAAAGGAGATTTCCAGGGAATTTATAATGAGTCTTATTTTGGCCACTTTATCCTACTGCAGTAGTTGCCTTTGGAAACTGATTCAGCACATGTTTTCTTGAAAGAAATTGTTTGCCTACAAAGGCTACCAAGATTATTAATCACTGAGACAGAAGCAGAGTTTGTTGCTAAGTTTTACAATGGAATTTCTGAAACAACTAGGTTCTGTGAATCATCATCCAACCGATTACCATCTGCAAACTGATGGGCAGTCTGACCAGTGAACTCAGACCATCAGACAATATCTGTGTTTTTTTTATCATGAGCCACCATGAGGAACAGGTACAGTGGCTCTCTCTTGCTGAATTTCCATCCAGTAATTCACGACATACTTTGATGGGTCATCCAACCTTCCTCTCCATCTACAGGTTTCCACATTGGATGCAGGCATCCAGCCTTTTCAAGGCTTCTGGCCCCTCCTCTGAGGTTCTCCTACATAGGATTGCTGTGGTTCATACACAATCAGTCATATATTTTATTCCAAATTCAAGCCTTTTACAAGAAATCTGCAGACTGTCATAGAACATAAGCTCCACAGTATCAGCCCCGGAATAAGGTTTGGTTGTTTATACACTTACTTTCCCTTGCTGGATTCCATCCTAAATCATTACATATGTTTGTGATTCGCGGGGAATGCTGCAATGCAGTTAAATTTTCCCTAGGATGGAAAGTAAATAAGGAGTTTCAAAATTCCAGAGTGACTCCTGCTCCCATCCTACTTCCTATTCCTCCTCCGCCTATGATGGTTGATGACTCTCTTGAGTTTAAAGTAGAGGTGATACTAGATTCCCAAATCTGCGCGAGCTAACTGCAGTTTTCAGTGGCCTCGTAGGGTTGTAATACTATAAATTGGTCATGTGAACCAGGATTTTTTTTCATGCTCCTTGTCTAGAAGCTAGGTTTCATTGTCAGTTCCCAACCAACCCTTGGAAGAGTGTGGAGGGGGTACTGTTGGGGATGGGTACTATATTAAGATCTCCAATAAATGACATCTAAATCCAAAGTAGTAGCCACAGAAGCAGCCTCCTTCAGCTCTCCCACTTTAACTGTCCAACTTGGAATTGTTTACATTGGCACCAACACTCCTTAACATTCCAGGTTAATTATAACACATATCCCTCCCCAAAACATAAATGCATACAACCAAACACTAATAGAAAAAGAAAAGATATATATGCAAAAATACTTTTGACATATGTAAAAAAACATAGTGTAACCTGGCCCAACATAGGAGAACCATAAAAGTATTTAGTTACAACAGTTCTACGTGGAAGGACAGGCAGACAATTATGGGCAAACTATCATGTGATTCCTGTTGGTACAACATAATCATTACACCACTTAGGTTTTGTATGACTCCTTCCAGTTCATCAAGGTGTTGAGCCAGCAACCGTACTGTCACTATGGCAGCCCAGGCCAGAAATGCCGCCATTGGGTTTAGACTTCTCCATAAACCTACAAGTGTGAGATTTTACCAACCAAGATATGCTCCATACATCTCCCTTGTTCAGCTTGACAACATTTTTCATCACTTTCACAATTAAGAAAGGACCCATGTAGTTTGATTCCCCCTTCCTCACAAAAACTAGCTCTTTAACCAGAACTCCCTCCTCAACCTCCCACAGTTTGTCTTTACAATTCTTTACATCATAAGAACATTTGTAATTCCGTTGATATTCCCTTCTGAGCCACCACCCTTTCCTTTTATTCTCACTCATATCCTCCCCTTGCACCTGCTCCATTTTGCAATTCTTCCCACACAACCATGCCGGGTTCAACTTACTATTGCCAACACGACCCCTCATCCAGAGAAACAGGGATTTGAACGTGACAGAACTGGGCGCATTCCGGTGAGCCCACCACACCTCATTTAATACCTCAGACAAAGGTCTTCTTGTCTCAGCAGCTCTTTGCACACAGGATTTGACCACACCACTCATACGCTCCGCGAGACCATTGGCCTGAGGAGAACATAATTCAGTCTTAAGGTGTGTAATGAACAAACTACTTAAAAACTCCTGCATCTCATGGGAAGTTAACTGAACACCATTATCAGTTATGATCTCTAGTGGAATTCCTTCCCGGAGAAATTCCTCCTTCAAAACGTTGATTACCACTTTGGTGTCAATGGAGCACACACACTTCATCTCAACCCACTCAGACATGTAAACTACCATAGGAACCACATAATGTTCATTCTGTGGTAAAGGATGGAATTCACCAGCAAAGTCTAATCCCAGTTTATTCCATGTTCAACAGGTACCTCAACTAGAGATAATCGAGCCTTCGAGACAACTTTGCTTTTATCATTCTTTGCACATGAATTACATTCCTTAACAACACCTTCTACCTGACTATCCAAGCCAGGCTACCAATACCACTCCTTCACCCTGTACTTAGTGAGGTTCCTCTTCAAGTGACCCTCATGTGCTAGGTTAACAATTATTTCTCTAATTGCCATAGACGGAACCAACCTGTTGCCCCAGTCCAATTCAATTCATGCCTCACATTCCAATACTCCCTCAATTCCTCTGAAAAAGCTTTGTAATCCGCCCAACCCTTGACAATGAACTCGAGTTCACTCACAACCTTATCTGCCTCTCTCGCAGACTTCCACTCACTCTCCTGCAAGGAACTCTCAGCAATCCAACTAACCGCAAGAGTTTGATCCACCTCCACATCTTAAAACTCACTTCCCAATTCCCCATTAGCTGGAAGTCCCAACAAGCAGTCTGCAACCACATTGTTTGATCCCAAAATGTACTCCACCTGGAAATTGAACTCATTCAGTCCGTCTACCCACCTTTTAAGGTGTTCATCTTTCTTCCTGTTAGAGAACGCATGAACCAATGGCCTATGGTCAGACCAAACAATAAATGGTATCTCCCACAGATAAAACTTAAAGTGCCTGATTGCCCACCCACACGCCAGAGCCTCCCTCTCAGTCACTGAGTACCTCTCCTCTGCACCCCTCAGTGCACATGACACAAATGCCACTACTCTCTCCTAACACCATCTCTCTGAGAGAGCTCTGCATCCAGGCCATTAAGACTAGCATCTGTGGTCAATATACTTCTCTTCATTGCATCAAAATGTCCGAAAGCAGGTAACACACTGATATGTCTATTGGCAGATTCAAAAACTCCCCAAAGTCATCGGACCATTCGAACTTCGCATTCTTTCTCAACAACATTCTGATGGGCTGACTCAATATGGAGAAATTGGGGATGAATTTCAAATAGAATTCGGCTAGACCAAGGAAAGACCTCACTTGACCCTTGTCTGCAGGTGCTGGTGTCTTAACAATGGAATCAACCAATTTTGTTTTTGGTTTGATTCCTTCTGCCGAAATATTGCGATTCTAATAAGAAACAGCTGTAACCCGGAACCTGCACTTTTATTCTTTTTAACATCAAACCCTCTTCAGCCAACCTTCCCAACACTTCCATTAAAATGTCATCATGTTCTTCGCATTTCCTCCCATGAATCAAGATATCAACCTAGAAGAAAAGAGTATTGCTAAAACCATCAAGCACCTTCTTCAAACCCTCTGGAATCATGCAGGTTCGGATGCCAGTTCAAAAGGCATCCTCACAAAGCAGCACTTACGTAGCAATAGCCCCCGCAGCCCCAGAGGTGCAGGGGGCCCGAGGTTCAGGGGGCCTGGCCTCCTCAGTCCTCACCACAACTACTAACTGGCTCTGAGCTGAGAGCAGAGCCTCTGTTTCTGGGACTGGGTTGGGGGACGCCGCCAACGGGGCCAATTAGTTTAAATATTAGCAGCAGCAGTGTCACTGTCACGAGAAGCTCCGCGCATAGTGTTAATAATTGCCGGCCGCCGCACCTGTGCACCGCACTTGCTGTGTGTTATATGGCCATTATTATTTTAATATGCCCCTGGAGACGAAGGTTCAGCACACGCGGCCGCACAGTGCAGCACGTACACATTTGTGCAAGGCACGCAGCGCCTGCCTGCGCGCCGCTGCTGCGCAGTGACCACCATGCACCGTGGTCTCTCTTCAGGGTGGGGCACAGGAGGAGGAGGGTGGGTCATGCACGCACTGCACAGTGGAAACTGCATGAAGTGCGATAGAACAAGCGTCTACTCTGTGTCTGCCACTGCTGCCAAAGCCACAGTAGTGAACGAAGCAAAGCAGCCTGCAATGCAATTGGTACTACTACACCCACAAAGGTGCAGTATATTTGCAGTCACCCTGTCACGACTACCCAGCAGACCCATTGAATGATGCTGGTGATAGTGCAGGTTATCTGGGGAGTGTACCGGGCCGGCGGGGGTATTATTGATGCCTCATTCCCCGCCCCTCTCCCATTATCATGAAAACATAGTGGCGCAGGCCCCAGTTACTGCACACAGGGCAGAAATGTGCAGCAGGTGCTGAAGGGAGAGGGCAAGTCTTCCTTTCAGGCCAGGGGCATGAAGGCTTATAGGTTGTATTGCTGACATTCAGAGACGTTTTAAGGCATTGGCAAAGTGGGCTGCAGCCCAAGGCCCCAGCCTTCCAGGGGGCCCCCTGATAGAGCCAGCTCTGTTCTGCAGAGTTACAGAGTCTTGCCCTGATGACATTGAATAATTCTTGAAAAGATTGTTTTAAATACCTTTTTCCTTGAATTTATTCCTAATGTCGGTGATGTGTGAGAGTCTCTTACAGGCATTTTGCAGAGAAATTTTGTCTTTATGTTTCATGCAACATCCATAAAAGTTTCTTTTAGATCAAAACAGGACCTCACTTACAATGGCGGCTCCTCCGCTAAGGCGGAGAAGCGTCGCCCCACTGCCAGGAGCAGGAAAGAAGAAAAAATAAAATGATAACAGAATGTTATCATTTTATTTATTTTTCCTCCTGCTGCGGCAGTGCGGAGGGGGCGAAGCGGAGCTGCAGGGAAGGAGTGGTAGAACACTCCTGTGGGCAATGCCTGTTTGGTCGGCCCTCTTGGGCCGCCCAAAACAATCATGCGCACTCCCCTGTTCTCCATGCAGGCTGCATTACAGCCTGCATGGAGAACATGCCCACCCCTACAGCCCCTGGCTGAGCACTGTATCACGGCGCTCAGACCAATCACAACGCTGCACATTGTGATTAGCTTAGTGGTGGGAGCCTGGCTGCCTGCTTCCTGTTCCGACCTGGAGTCGGACACAGGCGAGCAGGAGAGAAGACGTGGGTCCCAGCGGCGGCAAGGTAAGTTTTATTTTTTTATTTTTAAAGCTACCCGCGTCCCCCTGACTCCCCCGCGCCCCACCCCCCACCCGGGAGCCCTGCCGGCCGCCCCTGCTCACGTATGCGAAATGGGTGTCACAGAGAATATTTGCAGTAATATTAATTAGCTGCTGCTTTGGTACAATATTGAAAACACTGGTCACTATTCCTGAATATTAGATGTAAACACATTTAGAATTTGGACTAGTATTTCATGTATTTCTTTTAAGAGCTTCTGTGTATTGTGATGACCTATGCTTAGTTTTATTCATTGTATTTTGACACCTGTATTCTCTTAATAAAATTCTTTTGGAACTTAAAAAAGAATTTGGACTAGTGTGCCTGTGCACTGTCTGTGATCTGGCCATAGAGGGCATGAAATAGCTGAAATTGGATCATACATTTAAATCTGTTCCAAACAGGTGCCCCCAAAATACGTTTGGCCCAGGGCCCCCAAAAGCCTTAAGATGTCCCTGCTGACATTGTGCTTTGTCTGGCCTGTCTTGTTAAAGGCAGAACTTGGTGCCCATATTTTGTGCCCTGGCTAAGGATGGTGTTTACTGGGCATATCAGCTCAACTGGAGAAATTGTGAAATGCTTTTGCGGTGCAAGATTTTGGGTTCCCATCCCGGTCTTCCAAAAAGTGCATTGGACTTTGCCTATGTTATTTATGGTGCTGTGTGAGGTTCTCTGTGTATCACCTTCTACCGCATTGTGGAAAGTGTCTCTGAGCTGTAGCTTGGTCGTTATGTGTACACTGGGTGTTCTTTGTCTGGACGCAGTAAGTAATATGGTATTCTTCCAGGATATCATACTTTAAATATTGTGCTATTATATATAGCCTACTGCAATATCCGTTTAATAGAAGCAAGAAGAAATGTATTCTATTTAACCTGACATATATGTCCCTCCTTGACACTTTCTTTCGCACAGACAAAAGCGGCTTCGTTTTAGTAAACAGGTTTGTTTATTATGCTGCTGAACTTATTATTTTACCAGTCACTTTAAAATATTTGTGCCTTCATGCTCAAACAAAAAGGGCATATTTTGATTAAACAGGTTTGATTTTTATGCTACTGAACTTATGATTGTTTCACCAGTCACTGTTTCCGCCTCCAAAAAGGGAACTGTTTGCTTAAACTGGTTTGATTTTTATGCTGCTGAATTTGTTGTTGTTTCATTAGTCACTTGGAAATATTTATGCCTTCAAAAAGGGAATTGTTTGCTTAAACTGGTCTGATTTTTATGCTGCTAAACTTGTTGTTGTGTAACTAGTCACTTTGAAATATTTGCACATTCATGCACAAACCAAAGGGGCATAGGTTGACTAAATTGGTTTTATTTTTGTATGCTGCTGCCTGCTGTACTTGTTATTGTTTTAACAGTCACTTTGAAATATTTGCACCTTTGTGCACAAACCAAAGGGCCATAGTTTGATTAAACTGGTTTGATTTTTGTAAGCTGTTGCGCCTGTATTTGTTTAATAAGTCACTTTAAAATATTTACGCCTTCATGCACAAACAGAAGGGGGAATTTTATGACTAACCTTGCTTCATTTTTGCATACTGCTGCACTTGTTTTTATCACGCACTTTGAAAGTATTTTCACCTTGATGAATGAAGAAAAGGGGATTGTTTTACAAAACACACTTGATTTTTGTATATTGCTGGACTGGTGATTGTTTTATTATGCACTTCTAAAGTATTTGCACTTTTTCCGTTGCTTCATCAAATACACTTAGTATAGATTCTCTCTTGCTAAAATGGTTTGTTTTTATTCTACATGATGTGTTATTTATGGTGTTGTTTTCACTTGTCTGTAATATGTGTGCCTTAAATCTTGCACTTAGCATTATTTACACTACAGACATGATAAATACAAACGGACAAACATCTGCATCAATGTTCTGAGGCATCCAAGCAGTTTTCATCCTCAGCCTCATTTGTCTGTCTGTTTTTGTCCTGCTTACTAAGAAAACCATGATGGTAGAAAATGTAAATTGGTTCCTCAGTTCATTTTAAATACTATAGAGTGGTTATTATCATGCACAACCCCTGACAGACGCAAGTTTGTGGCATGCAAATAATTTACACCAGTTTATTTCTCTTGGAGCTGGCGGGATACTGAGTTATATCTTGTGTACTCCTTGTGTATATTGTCAGTCGAGTCTGTGAAAATGCAGGTTTGGAGTTGTCTTTCCAATTTTCAAGATTTTTTCCATCAATGTCAATTCTAATTCAGATCCTATGTAGTTCTTCTTTGTTCTTCAGCGATAGGCAGTTCCTGAGACAATAGGTCTGCTCCTTGGCATTGTTACGATTGCTGTCTCAGTTAAATAATCTGCTCTTGAGAATAATGTTACAAATGACATAGCTTATATATTAAGAGTGTTTCTCACTTTCTTATTAGAATTTGAGCAAGACAATATAGAGGCATTTCATCAAATGTTGAAGGTTTCAATTAAAAATATATAGGGCTCCCGGTTTTATGGTATTTATTTTTCGGCCATTTCCGTCTGTATTTATCCATATTTATTTCTGGGCCATCTTTTCTGTATTTATCCGCATTTATTTTTCCCACAAGCAAAAGACGACGCTACAGCTAGTATTTTTCCACATTTATTTAAAGTTGACAATGCACACATGCGCTCTTTCCCTCTCCTATCCCTCCGCTATCCTCCTTAAACCATCAGGGGTAGTAAGCGCTATATAAATGCAATTACACAATACAAATCAATACAATGCAAGAAAAAAGCATAGTGGAGAAAGAACAGAATAAACAGTCAGAGATATTGGTCATAGCAGAGGCTCAGCTTGCCTAAAGTTCCTTAGATGAACATTTAGCTTTCAGCAGGTTTATGTAACGGACATGAATCATTCACGTCAAGAAACGTTCGTTTAAATCAAGGAGGCAGCAGGCACGCCGTACTGCTTTACTGCCCTCAGCTGTTGTACTTTCAATTAGTGGCTTGAAGCGAAGCGATCACATGTCGGCATTACCGCTAAAACATTTAAAACATCACCATTTAACCACAAATTATTTGGAGGACTGATTGTTATCTGAACACGTAGTTCGGTGTGGTTAGATTTCTTAGGTCAGCCCCGCTTTTTCTTAGTTAATAGCAGAAAGTAAACGGAGCAGGACTAGGCGTGGAGGGGTGGAGTGTTGGGGGGGGAACGGGGTCACGGGACAACATTTAATTTAAAAAACAACATACCTGCACCTGGAAACGCAATTCCGAGGCTGCGGAGGGACAGAGAGAGGCAGGAGCGGCTTGCAGGCACGCCGTACAGCTTTACACGTACCTTGCTCGGAAGTACAAATGTCGGCAGGCTGGCGCAGGCTAACTCGGGTGGCGGGCTACCACAGAGGTAATTCGAGCGGCGGAGTCCTGGATCCCTGCAAGGCGTCCTCAAACGTGGGGGTCCAGTGCAGGCAACAAATAGGAAAAACAGGCAGGTGAGCCCCCAAAATAAAGCCCAAAAGTTACCAGAGGCGGGGCTGGGTGCGTTAAGCACGCCCACACAGTGACGACCAGGATTGGCTCAGGGTCTCGACCTTCACTAAAAGATCCTGAGCCAATAGGTCCACAGTACGTCACTGAAAGCAATTCCCAGCACCGGAACAGGGGCGTGGCATGGCAACTCTAAACCACGGCAGCAGCATCGCGGCAAAATGTACTCGTTTACTCGTATTTTGCCGTTTTTACATATAAATACAGACAAAAGAAAAATACTTTTCCGTCTGTATTTATATGTAAAAATCCGTTTAAACGGAAAACCGGGAGCCCTAAAAATATACCAGATTTTTTTGGTCGGGCAGAGTGCTAGGTGATGGGCCGGGGGGGGGGCCTCCATGTACTTCGCAGGGGGGTCCCCCTCATGTTTTGTTACACCACTGCAAAGCAGTACACGCCCAGAGGGGTTACAAATGAAGTTAGGTGCCTGGACTCATCATGCAACTTCACTTGAAGATAGGCAGATGAAAGGCCTACCACACTAAAAATGTTCGCATCACCTAGTATAGGCAGGGCCTCAGAAATATTTGGAAGCGGCTGATGATCAACCTATTTATGTTTGTTCAGATATCAAAGATTGGCTCACATCTGAATTTGTTTTCCCCCAATCTTTAGGTGCTAGTACAATCGGAGCAAGCCACTCAGAGGATTCTATTTCCTCAATTATGCCATCTCCAGCTTTAATGGTACTAGCATCAGATTAGGGACCTTCCTCATTTAATGAACACACGGAACTGCATTCTTCTTCAGAATGAACATATGTTTGAAGTTCTTAAGAAGACTCAACTTATCATTAAACAAACCAGGAAACTTTAAAACAATGTCTTCATTGCCTTGCTCCAATGATACGAACAAAACAGGATGGACATAATTGGGATTGAGAGTTATCCCCATATCATGCTGGTGTTGCCGCAAGTTATCCCCACGTTTCAAAACATAAACTTTCCCCACAGTTTCTTTGTCTTCAAAAGTGATTCTCATGACAGCATAACCCAGCACATTTTGGGCCCCCCACAGCTCACTGGATTTATATCCGGCAGAAACAGGGTTACTCCTCCTTCACCAAACTCTTTTTCCCATTTCTTGTCACCCACCTTTGTATATGGTGACCCCGAATCCGCCAGCACCACCATCTCTCTATCATCCAATCTGATATGACACTCTGGCATCTGTAAAGAACCTACATCCACCTCACTCGATCAGGTTTTATAGTCAACACCATCTTACTCACATCCTTAATGACTGAATCCACACTGTAGGTTTGACCCATTTCACCTTTGCACACTCAAGCATAATGGCCCTTCCTACAATTTATTCTGCACACCGAATTCCTGGCATAGCATTGCCTACTGTTTGCTCAGTGGCCAGGGTTCCCACATCAATAACACCTCATTTTGGCAAACCTACCAACTTTGCTTCTACTATTCTGTTTCACACCACCCTTACTTTTTTCATCTTCATGCTTGGCTTTAGCACCAACTTCACCTACCATCTCACACACACCATGGTCTTTCTCATCACTCAGTGATGTGGAAGGCACTGCCCGCATCTCTCGTACCCATGTGTTGGTATTCTCTACCCTCTCTACAATTGCAATAGCTTACCTCAGGTCAGGATTTTTAGCCAACCATTTCTCTTGGACCCTTACATTGTTTGTACATCTTACCAATTGATCTCTTATAAGAGAGTTGGGCAAAGGATAAAATTCACAAGTGTGCGTCAGAGTTCGTAAGCAAGCTATATAATTCCCCACACTCTCATCCTCAACTTATGTTCTGGAAAAATACTTATGACGCTCCAACACTACATTAAGTCTTGCTTCGAAATGCTTCTCTAACATCAGAACAGACATCTCAAAAACATCATCTGCGCCCCCCTCTGCATTGCCTATGTTAATGGTCTCTAGAATATCATTAATATTTTGCCCCTCAACCCCCAAATTGTGGAGCAACACTGCTTGTTTTCTAGCCGCCGAGAACATTTCCCCTCCAATGGCAATCAGATATGAATCAAAAAGGTTCTTCCACAGAATTATCGGCTCCCCCTTATCTTATAGGAAACAGGGGAAGAAGACATGTTCGTTGAAGCCACGGTGACAGTACAAACAGTTTAATCCCAAAAACACAACAGCAAGGATGTCTTAGAATTGTGTCAAGTCCTGTATGGATAATGTTCCCAGAGTGATAGTATACACACAGTGGTATGCCTATCACTGCTTCAAAACAACCCTAACAGTTCAACATTTCGTGTGAGGTACATTGCTCCCAGGTGTGCCTACCACCGTGCAGCCAATGAAAAATACAACTTACGATGGGCCAGTCTCAACAAGGTGTGCCAATCACCATAAGATCTTCCTTCATGCATAGTGATCACAGCACTGCTGTAAATGATTGGTTATAGAAGGTGTGCCAATTACCGTAGGATCCTTCCTTCATAAATAGTGACCGCAACTTTGCAGTAAGTGATTGGCAAAACAGGTGTGTCAATCACCGTCGGATCCCTTCAACGTGACTGGTGACCGCAAAACTGTTGTAAATGCTCACCACACTTAAAACGAGCAACTGTTTAAAATGCTCTAGAACAACTTGTGGGGGCGTTATTGGTACATTGCATTCCCCATAAAGACACACAGGAAAATGCCCAATCTGCCAAAATGGCTGGCAATGCGTCGGTCCGTGTTATTCTCTGCAGAAATTGGAGCTTGTTTTAGAAATGTGGTATGCATCACTCGTCACGAGCGTTTGTAGACAATTGCTCAGAACGCATGTCAAAGAACTTCCACAAACGGGATCACAAGCCTGCTGTGCCACACCCACATGAGCCACAGAAACCGCAAGTAAGTTAAATGTCACAAATCCACATATCATTACCTATGATCCCAAAAATCACCAGAATGCATAGACAGGCCCCAAAAAGTGCCCCGTAAAGTATCCACAAAAACGCTGGGGTAAACTTCTTAAAAAAAATACATACGAACAGTCTTACCCTGAGTGGTGAGTTTTTCTCTGTGCAATGGGTTCAGGAGAGATTGATGCCACAGGATGCCTGTCTCCTACCAGGTGCTCGTCGCCAGTATTAGGATCTCCAATAATCCACATCTAAATCCAAAGTAGTAGAAGATCTTTATTCCAATAAGGCACCAACTGGTAGTGTTAGAACTCCTTAGAAAAACAGAAGATAAGAGGTGATTGGCAAAACAGTAATAGGCTGTTTAATTAAACATTACGGCGAGGGGAACTTTTACAGGCATGAGGTCTGAGGACTGTCTCAATTTACAGTCGGTGGATGTCCTTCTTATATACAAAACACGACCGGTCATAAAAGTTTCCGGCATACCATATATTGTGAGGAATGTTGGTTGCTGCCTTAGGAGTCATAAATTAATGGTCTAATGGTTACTACAGGTGGGTCTCGACCTCGCATGGACACAGTGTGGCCAGTGGATACCATGTCCAGATGTCCAGCATGGGGAGCGTGTGATCACTATGTGTGCTAGGTCCTGATTGGCTATGTGTTCCTAACTCATGTGGCATCTGACTTTATGGTGTTTTTAGGAGTGTGCGTACCCCCTCCAGCCATGTGTGCTTTATTGGGGCCATCTCCTCTGACCATTGTAATGTTGCTGAGCCTATCTGTGGGATGGATCAAGAGTTTCCTTCCCGAGTGTTTGACTCCCACCTGTGACCTATCAATAAGTCTCAGGGCCTGCTTGACTACATATTTGCGATTCGGAGTTGATGTGGAGTTCAGAACAGATGATTCTATTAATAAGGATGAGTTTTTATTTTTATCGATGGACGTATCAATTACCATATTAACATTCTCCCCTGTAGTTGATTTTTCAACTACACTATCTAACTCATGCAGTTGTACAGTTTGTTTATTTGGGGCCTGTTGTTCCTTATGCACACTTTTGACTACAATTACCTTCCTAATTACTTGCATTCTACCCAGTTTGAGAACTGCATTTTTACAGCAGGTGATCCCCAGTTATATAAACCTGCATACCAATAGAAACACAATGATAACTGGCAACAGTGATTTACATAAACCGGATAGCCATCGTGGGAACTAGGAGAACCAGTTTGAAAGCCACTCCTGCTCAGGGGCTCCTCCCTCTTCATGCATGCTTCTATGTAGATTGTGCAATGCTTGAATGGCAAGCGTCAGTGTTCCATTGTCAATGTCTTTTCCAGGGATGAACATGCATCAAGCGGCTCCAATCTTGGCACAGAGCCCTCCCTCCATTGCGGTCATTAAGCCCAGTACATAGCTGTGCTGCATTACCATAAAGCGGATTGCTCGCATTTTTTTCTTGATAGAATTGAGGCCGAGCTCAGTGCTGTTTATCATTTTGAGCATCTCCCACCGGGTAATTTGTAGCCAAAGGGCATTAGCTTTTGCCTGCAGGATGAAGAAGGGTATCGACCCTTTGCCTCTAGCCATGCTTCCATGAACAGTTAAATTCTTCTGGAATGTCTTTGAATTGAGCCCAGCCAAAATAATCTGCAGCTCTCTTTTCATGAGCTTGGTGCAGCAATGTGGTCTTTTTCCTTAACAGGTGCTAGTGAAAGTCTGTTAGCTCTTCTCCAGGAATGACCAGGGTCAGGTATGCAGGGTGACCAGGTAACACAGTCCCCTCCATCCGGGAGTCAGCTGAGTGTAGGCATGCTCACCGCACTGCAAGTAATAATCCAGAAGCGTGGAGGTGCCCCATTGCATATCCAAAATATGTAATATCACTACACAGTTAGCATTCGTGCCCATCGGAAGCGTTCCTTTTCCTCCGAAACATAAGGAATATAGTGTAAATTTCCATACAATCAGGGATTGACTTTTCCCTTCTAACCAAGTGTATGTACCCACCTCGGTGTCCCAGATGTCTTGACATGGGGTAGTCATACTTTCATTCGACCCTTCCCCATGCAACCTATTCCCCTTTTTATCCCCGAGCTGGACGGCCCTACATAGGAACTCCATGTCAGGAGACCACTTGTTGTTTAAGAAGACTGCCCCGGATGCATTAAGAGCCAGTCTCAGTCCACAGATGGACGCTGGAGCCGATGTGTTTGTGCACTGAGTTGGGGGTTTTGCTACCTCCAAAAATCTCTTCTCCGGGAAATCTCAGCGCCATGTGATATCTCCTCTATGGTATTCTTCCTACACATCTTGTCCAGCTCTGTTTGGATATCAGTGGGTTTGGTGACGATGTATAACGCTGTTGGGTTATTGTCGTATAAGGTTATGTTTACAACTACCCTGTGTGGTTCTATTTTGCTGGGTTGGATATTGGCTCTTATTCTTCATAGGTAGAGTTGAATAAGACATTTTGTTTTTTCAGGGGCTACTTCTTGGGACAAATAAAGCCTATCTGCACCTACAGCATGTGGGATCAATGAGTAGACATAGCATGACCTGGCTAATGCCTGGGAGCTGACTGTGGTCATGGGCTGGTACTATGTGCTATCCAAAAGGGCGCTGTGCAGTGCGGGTGGGATGCTGGTGTTCTATTAGTGTAATTGTAGGTGACGTATGAGAGGTCCCTACACAGGCACTGTAGTTCCCCTATTAGTGAATCTCTTTTGACTCAGCAGTTCATTGGTAGTACTCAAGTGTTAGACTACCCATAGTAGGTAGATTGTACATAACTATATGAATATACATAACTTTTATCATGATACTGCAGTTTGAGGGGAGTCAGCTGTGCTTCTCCGGTGGCTGTGTTTCTTCTGAGCAGTTCAAAAATATTCGCAGTATTTGGTTCAAGGGTGTCATTGCCATGGAAGGGCTCGACTGCATGTTGGAACAGTGCACCCTTGTGGATGTTCAGCAGACCCCTTGCTGAGGCCCCGTGGGTTTTTCCTCCTTCCATTGGCGCAAGTTCGGCAATGCCCTTTTTTCCTTTCCATCGTGTGGGTTGAAGACAAATTGGTGTTGGTGCACTTTGGTGTCTTTGCGGTTACCTGTTTTGAAAGAACTTGGTTGATTGTTAATTCAGTTAGTTACATATGCTCTGTTATTCATGGTTTTGGAACCCCCAGGGGTGTGAGCCCATCAACCTACTAGTCATGATCTAGTGAGGTATCAGAAGGCAACCCCCGTTAGAAACGTCTTTTAGTGATTTGGGGAGGAAGGGTGATTATTATTATCTAGACAGATCTTATTTTTATAAGCCGATGAGCCCCACCCTGAACCTATTTGGGTGTTTTCAGCTTTAGTTAGAGAGCTTTCTCTGACATTTTGGTTTTTGGCGGTCAGATCAGTGTTAGGTAGGTTTGTGAAGTGGTCTCATGACCACAGGGAGGGATAGAATTGTAGCTTTAGCAGGAGTTCGATATGTGTCACTAGTTTTATCAAAGGCTCCTAGCCCGGTGTGCGCATAAGAGCGTGGTTGCTGTGTGGCCCCTTTCCCAAAGCTATTTTTCCTCTTTGGGGGGCTACCTGGTTTTAATATTACCTCCAGTTGCTCTTGCTATGAGCTGTGTAGTTCAGTCCTTATGTGAACGCTTTACGTGCGTGGAAATG
Source organism: Calotriton arnoldi (assembly GCA_963921515.1). NCBI lineage: Eukaryota > Metazoa > Chordata > Amphibia > Caudata > Salamandridae > Calotriton > Calotriton arnoldi. The sequence continues at coordinate 276,575 of CAWUFW010000368.1, read as the reverse complement.
TGGGAAGAGGGTGCGTGTTGTCATTTGGTGTTGCTGGTGTTTGCCACGTGGCTCATGAGCACGTTTTTGTGCTTGTGCAGCTCCCTGTTTCCGGTAAGTGGTGTGCAACGTCACCCTCCCTCGTGGCCTCAGATACCTGGCTTTGGCTGGTCTCGACCCCGCCTTTTTATCTGGACTCTCTTTTTGGGCTAATGTTGGGTGGTTTTTCTTTAAGTTTTGTGCGTTTCCTTTGGCCGCATTGTTCATTGTTTCCCTTGCCCAGAGGGCAAGAGGCAGAGGGTCTGAGGCTGCTCTGTGGATCTTCTCCCCTCCCCTATACCACCTCCCCCATGGGGTCGGCTGTCTGGGCCGACCGTTGTCTGGATGGTGCCTGCAAGGTTGGGGCAACGTGAGTGGACTATGCTTGGGATGGGGTTGAGCCTGGAAGGGGTCCACCCAGTGCCCTGCAATCCATCTGGAGCAGGGGTAGAGACTGGGAAGCCTCCGTCCCTGGTACCCCCTCTCCCTCGGGCCCCACCCCACCTTGAAAAGTTGTGTGAACCCCCAACATGAGTCTCGAGCTCGTCATTCCGCTGAGGTATGGCGACCAGATTTCTAAAGCCAAAAAATTGGGACATTTCACAAAAATTGAAGTAGGACTTACAATTTCACATCACAGAGAGGTGAAGAATGCCTTAAAGACAGAGCTTACTAATGGAGCAAACACAGACCCCTAGGCACTAAGGGACATAAACTAACTACGGGCTCATAAGGGCTAGTTCAGTGGGGCCTCTCAAAAACCCGGAAAAATCTCCCAGGATAGATGACCAAAAAACTGGGACTGTCGGGGCAAATTGGAGATGTCTGGTCACCCTACTCTGAGGCCTCTTAGTTTATTGATTCTCACGTGTGGGTGTTGTGGAGTTTTCTGGTCTCATCATCCCAGACACTAGAAGAACATTGTTCCCACCCAGAGGATAGCTTCATTCATAAAGGAAGACCTCCATTGATTCAGAGCCTTTTAGAACATTTGGGGTCACTGTCGGGACTACACACCATGAAGGAATTGTTAAGTGCGGGTATGATGCTCGAAATGAGGACCTTTTGACTAGGTGATTGGAATGCGTCCCATTAGACTTTGGCTGCGGGACCTGGATGTCAGCTTTTTAAACAGTTTTTTTCCCCTCCCCCTCGTCAGACTGTCATGCCCCTGTGGTGTGGCCAGTGAACCACACCCTGGGTGATTAGCAGCAGAGTGGGGCCTAGCTTCTGTAGGGGCTTTAGGCAACCTGAATATTCTGTGCTTCCATGGAATCACCATTGATGCCGAACTCAGTGTGAACACTTGATTGACATAGCACATAGCAACCTGGAATTCCTGGTAGCAAGTAAAAAACTTTTCAGCCCCCTTATCCCCGAACCCCCGGCTGCCTAATGCTGTCTGTAGGCGCTTCTGTTCTGATACCATTTTTGGGAAAAAGGGGGTAGGGGAATGCTGGTCGTGATATGTCACTGGGGTTATTACAAGCTGTCTTCATCTACTGGGGGGGGGTCTATTTTACTGTGGATTTTGGTTCTGTAGTTGTGTGAAGGCGCTATCTCCCCACACTCCGTGGAACCGCAGCGAGTCAGTGTCCTGGTGAGGAGGTAACCTTGATATTTGTGTGACTATAGGTACCCCTTCCATCCCGTTTTGAAGGCTCATGTGGCATTATTTGGGTAAAATAAAAAACCTATTCTGCAATATACCTACTGGGGTATAGTATACTGTGCATGTAGATTGTATGTGTCCCACTTAGTTAGGATTATATGTAAACACACTTTTTGTGAATTCAGTGTAGAAGGGATCTCTTCTAGGTCCTGATGAGAAGCCAGGGGAGGGCTTCGAAACATGTCGACACAGGAGAAACTGCTCATTAAAGCATAGTATCTCATTCCCCACTTTTAGCGATACCAGCTCAAAGGAACATTAAAATTTCTTTTTTCCACCGAGCCAGGTATTTTTTAATTTTTCACCATTCACTCACTTTTGACCCTTCCACTCACACTCCTACACCACACATAGTATTGTTTTTCATAATCAGTGCTCCCACATAGTCGTAGGTCGCAGCACGCCCCGTCCCGCAGCGGGGCGGGAAGACTGCGATGATGAAGCATGCCACCAAGGGTCCTTTTGGTGGGTGAGGGGTATTTAAACAAAGCTGTGTGCTTTCCACCAATGTAGGAGACACACGTAGTCTGGAGGAACACTTCTGTACTTTCCTATAAGGGTGGATCCCTTTGTTTTTTGACGTATGTGAATTTGTATCTCCGGCTGCGGTTTGGTATCTAAACCAATTACGCTGTCCAGCCTGCTCTGTGTCTCGGTGGGCAACCCTTTCTTCCAAATGTTATAGAAAAATGTGACTTGTGGGCCCGTGTCGGTCCATGGCTGTCTGGTTTCATGTCCCTTCTGCTTAACAGACTTTTAACGTCTCCTATCGCTAGGCTGATACCTGTGGTGTTTTTTTTTAAAGCATGTAATCCATATCCTTGCCCTATCCAGCAATGATAGTAACTTTGTTCTCAACCTGTCTTTGTCCATCTGGGCCCATGGCACATATACAATCCCCGCCGTGCCCTTCTGCAGTAGCGGGCACACTCTCATTCTAGGTGACTCTATGGGTTTCTCCTCAACAGAGCATTCCCATTTTGCGAGGCATTGCTGCATGTAGAGGAAGTCCCAACTAGGCTTTCTTTCTTTATGCCTGATGCAATCCTCTGCTACTGCCATGTCCTCTGGCTCAAATGATCCTTCCCTTGGCCAAGACCAGTCATATTGGTCCCTCTCCAATCTGCTAATAGGTCGCAAAACTGGTACGCAAAAGTCTTGCCTTCCTTTTTAGCTATTATCTCCCTCGGGGTTAGTTTATCTTTGTTGTGCACCCGTGAGGAGCAAGCGTATTCTCGTCGCTGCTTCCCTCGCGTGCATGCATAGGTGCCATTTTTTGTTTCCTGCATCGCGGGTGGGTAACCACCAGGCTGCCTTGTTCCTTTATTTCTTAGTCAGCCCCTCTCCTATGTCGACTGGATGATGTGACTTTGAGCCCTGCTAATAGCCATTCATATACCTCCGACTCTTCCCAGCGCTGAGTCCTGTACCTGACCCCGCTTTCCTCATGAATAGAATGTGCTGTCCTGTACTCTCACTCTAACTTCCGGTTGCACACCCTTTCTCTCTCAAGCATCAGCTCATGCGTCTCTTTCTCGTGCCATCTGGCCTGTCTCTCTGGCTCAGAGCTACGTGCCTGGCTTCACTTTCAAATTCGCTCACCATTTCCTCCTCGGCTACCTGAGCACCCACTGTAACCCCACCCTCGTCATTGGTTCCTGGAGGACTGAAGCTCCCTTCATCTCCTGAGCTCTCTGAGTCACTATCGAGAGCCTCTACAAACTTTCCTGACACTCGCTTATTCTCGCCTGAACCAGTGGGAATGTGTATTTTACTTGCGTTTGAGGTGTCACGTGTTGACCATGGTGGACGGGGATTTGAGCTTTTGAGGACCTTCCCGAAGGAACTTGGGCTGCACTGGCAACATCTGGTCTCGCTTGCTTTTGGTTTTCTTGAGCTTAGACCTAACTGACCTTCTTACAGTGAGGGGCTCATCAATTTCTACTATTATTGGGTTTGAATATCCTAATGCAGGGGGAGCTGGTGAGAGTACATACATCCCTGCATATGGTGGGGAAGGTGCAGACACCTTGCTTGCTATCAGCATTGTGGGGTTATTGGTTTGAACCTCTTCAATGATGGCCCATAATTCTAACACTGATTCTCTTTTGTCTCTCTTCTGTCCTGCATATTTAGTCTTTATATGTGTTTTAGTGTGTTTAATTATATTTGTGTCAAATGTTCCCTCCTTAGGCCAGAGAAATGTGTGTGCCTTTGTGTGTAAATGCGACTCTTGGAAAAACTTATTAATTCTCTTTATTTGTATGGGGAACCTAATTTCCATATGTCTTCATGGGGAATCCATGGCAATTTGACCTAATTTGCATAGCTACAACTCAAATGACGTTTTTCTAGTTTTGTTTGTCTAATTCAAGGGGCAATCATGCGTGGTGCACTCTTACAAATTATGTACTAGGAGCTAAACGCTTACAATTTTTACATCAAACAGTTCGAACGAGCATTTCAATAAATACAAGGTAGAATGCATATGTAGATTTTTCACACAATGCAGTTTTCAATAAATAATCAATGCAACATCATCACATACAGTAATACAGTTCAATAATGTTGACAGAAAAAATGACTGTCCAAAAATGTGTACATTGTCATCACATATTATCCTCTATCATGCAAATACTAGCGTGGAAGACTTTCCTAAGTGAGTTGGATAGGCTGCCACTATCTGCTCCTAAACAAAGGTTGTAATTATAGATACCATGTTGTAATAACTCTGGATTCACCAGCCCCTCTTGGCCACACACAAGTTATGCCCAGTTTCCTGGGTCCAATTTTTCCCTATACGAATTCCGCCCTGTAACACCCAGGGTCAAGCCTGATGCAGCTCCCATACTCCTTCCAGATACTATGGGTGTTAAGAAGCCTCTTTAGCACTGGGAAAGCGTTGAACTAACAAACTATGAGAGAGTGGTGTCAATCAGGATAGCTATGTCACAAAAATCAGCTTCCTGGTAGTCATCAAGGGCAATATCCACTTTAGCTAGCGTCAGCTATCGAACAAAGGTGACTTCCGAGGGAATGTCTCTAAGGCCACCTTATGACTGATTCAGTTAGCCATATAAAATAGATTATATTCCAGACCCTGTCAGTGGCGGGGTGCTCAAGTTATTTTTATACACTTCTCCCTAGTTTACCATATGCCAGATGCTTTAAACTATGTTTTAGGTTCAGATGTAGACTCTTACCCTCTGTGACAGCTGCTTCAGGACTGACCTCCTCCCCAGGGATTCAGCAGAACTTCCGATCAATTGCGGTGTCTGCCTACCTTTCTCGTTGCGCAAACATAAGCTCGTCCGGGAGGGGTCTCCTTCCTTCGACTGCAGTCGGGTACAAGATTCCAATACTGCTAGAGTGGCTTGCCAAAATGTTGCTTGAGTTGGAACTCCTTAGAAAAACATAAGACAAGAGGCGTTTGGCAAACCAGGAACAATTTGTTTAATTAAATGTTACGGCCGGGAGAACAGTTACAGGCACGAGGTCTGAGGATTGTCTCAATTTACAATCAGTAGATGTCCTTTTTACATACAAAACACGACAGGCCATAAAGGTTTCTGGCGTGACATATATGGTGAGGAATGTTGGTTGCTGCCTTTGGAGTCATCAATTAATTGTCAAATGGTTACTACAGGTGGGTCTCGCATGAGGAGCGCATGATCACTACATGTGCTAGGGTCTGATTGGCTATGCATTCCTAACTCATGTGGCATCTGACTTTATGGTGTTTTTAGGTGCGCGCATACCCCCTTCAGCCATGTGTTCTCTATTGGGGCAATCTCCCCTGGCCATTGTAATGTCGCTGCGCTTATCTCACAGCACCTATCTGTGGGATGTATCAAGAGTTTCCTGCCAGAGTGTTTGCCTGCCAGCTATGCACCCTCCCATCTGTGACCTATCAATTAGTAATCCCAGGCCTAGGTCTCAGGGCCTGCTTGACTACATATTTGTGAGTCGAGATTGATGTGGAGTTCAGTACGGGTGATTCTATTAATAAGAATGAGATTTCATTTTTATCGATGAACGCATCGATTTCCATATTAACACAACCAGGGAAGCAGCCTCAACCTTCAGCTCTCCCACTTCAAGTGTCCAACTTGGAATCATTTACATGCCATTCTAAGACAGAGGTCTTCAAACCTTTTGATGCCGAGACACACCTGTCAAAAATATTTAGGCGTAAGGAACCCCTCCTAACAAACATTTCTAGAGCCTAGTGCTCCTAATCATCGACCATCACTGACAACCATAAATGCTCCCAATTCCTTCGGAAAATCATTTGCACGGTGGAGAACTAATGTTAAACAGTGTTTAACAAACCAAAGGTTTGTGGGTGACTGTGGTACGGTGTCAGAGGCTTACCACACATTTCAAACAAAAAGTCTCCAAAAAGAATTACCCAAAAAAATGCACAATGGTACTTTATTTTAAACAAACAAAACATAATTTGACAAAAGTTATTTGGATGATGACACCTTTTTGAACTAATGTGATGGGTGTGCCTGTTTTTCTCCAGAGAAGTGGTCAATCTGTGGTTGCGCCTCATTGGTACCAGTTTAACGCCCAAATGTAGCAATAAGCTACAAAAAGGTGACCAATCCAGCTTTGCAAATGGCCTTCCACTGTGCAGCAAAATGTGTTGCTGCTTTTTAGTAACTTTTGAACCGTTTCAGTAATAACATTTTGTTTTGTTAAAATCAGCAGATTGTGCAGCAGATGATGGAATATGTGGCAAATGCAGCAACTCTATAATTATACTAAAATCGACACAGCTGCACAATTGTATAATTCCAGTGGCCCTGGGTTTAACCCCTTAACTGCTGGGCCTTTTCCCCCCCAGTACTGAGCCCTTTTTCGGCTATTTGGGGTAGTTTGCGCTTAGGCCCCTGTAACTTTTTGACCACATAAGGTATCCACGCCAAATTTGCATCCTTTTCTTCCAACATCATGGGGATTTTAAAGGTACCCAGTGTTTGTTGATTCCCCTGGAGGTGACCCAGAAATTAGCCAACATACAGCTAAATTTTTATTTTGGGGGGGAAAAATGGGAAAAAGGGCGACAGATGAAAGCGTCTGGTTTTTTCCTTGCAAATGGTATCAACAAAGGGGTTGTTGTGCTGAAATTACCATCTTCCCAGCTTTCAGGGACAAGCAGACTTTTTTCCAGAAAACCAAAATGTTTAACACAGTTTTGGCATTTTTCTGGACATAGCCTATTTTTGCTATTTTTTGTGCTTTCAACCTCCTTCCAGTTGATGGTAAAAATGTTAATGAAAGCAATGATGGATCCTGGAAAGCTATACATTTCTGAAAAGTAGACAAGATTTTGAATTCAGCAAGAGGTCATTTGTGTAGATCCTTCAAGGTTTTCATATAGAAACTAACAGTTGAAAATAGAAAAAATTGAAAATGAGTTAAAAAAAAACAGCCATTTGTGCCAACGTTTTCACCTGTAACTTCTACTAAGTATGACAGACATTTGAAAGCAATATACTGTTACATATACCGTTACATCCGCTGGACCCTTCTGGTTGTGGGGATATATAGGACTTGTAGGTTCACCAAGAACCCGAAGAACCCAGAGCCAATATCTGAGCAACGTCTTGCAATGGATTTTTATTGTGTACCGGGTATATAGCAATTCATTTGGGAAAACATAATCAGGGAAAAATCGGTATGAAAGTCACCTATGTATTTCTGAAATGGGAACAAAATATAGAGTTTAGAAACAGTAGCTATTTGCACATCTCCGAAATTGTGGGTACCCATACCAGCATGTGAATTATAGGTCATTTTTCAAAGTGACTTCTTTTTTACACATTGTCTTACATTTGGATGGCAGAAATGCATTGAAAGTCAATAGGTAATAAAAGTTGGTCTACAATTTTGTATTCCCCTAAGTCTCCCGATAACAATGGTACCTCACTTGTGTGGGTAGGCCTAGCGACCGCGACAGGAAACGGCCCAAAACGCAACGTGGACACACCACATTTTCACAGTGACAACGGACCCTTTTTTTGCAAAGTGCCTAGCTGTAGATTTTGAACCCTAGCTCTGCCGGCACCTAGGGAAACCTAGCAAACCTATACATTTTTGAAAACTAGACACCCAGGGGAATCCAGGATGTGGTTACTTGTCTGGCTCTCACCAGGTTCTGTTACCCAGAATCCCTTGCGAACCTCAAACTTTGTAAAAACAAAACACATTTTCCTCATATTTCTGTGGTGGAAAGTTCTGGAATCTGCGTGGATCCACAAAATTCCACCCACCCTGCATTCCCCAAAGTCTTCTGAGAAAAGTGGTACCTCACTTGTGTGGGTAGGCCTAGCGACCGCGACAGGAAACGGCCCAAAACGCAACGTGGACACACCACATTTTCACAGTGAAAACTGACCCTTTTTTTGCAAAGTGCATAGCTATAGATTTTGAACCCTCGCTCTGACGGCACCTAGGGAAACCTAGCAAACCTATACATTTTTTAAAACTAAACACCCAGGGAAATCCAGGATGGGGTGACTTGTCTTGCTCTCACCAGGTTCTGTTACCCAGAATCCCTTGCAAACCTCAAAATTTGTCAAAAAAACACATTTTCCTCACATTTCTGTGCTGGAAAGTTCTGGAATCTGCATGGATCCACAAAATTCCACCCTCCCCGCATTCCCCAAAGTCTTCAGAGAACAAGCATTTGCAATGCAATAGGTCTCGCATTTACGCGAGTTTGAGCTATTGAAATTGCAAATAATAATGCCTTTTATTTTTGTTTTAAAACCATAAATAAAAGGCATTGTTATTTACAATGCCAATAGCTGAAACTCTCGTAACTGCGAGACCTATTGCATTGCAAAGGCTTGTTCATTTTCCTTTGGGATCCTTCCCAGTACCCCTGACCTCAGGCGCTTTAAGTTCTGGCTGGACAGCAGCGGTGTGCCATCCATTCTACCTGTTGAGCAGCAGCGGTGTGCCATCCATTCTACCTGTTAGCCAGCAGCGGTGTGCCATCCCTTCTATCTGTTGGCCAGCAGCGGTGTGCCATCCATTCTACCTGCTGACCAGCAGCGGTGTGCCATCCCTTCTACCTGTTGGCCAGCAGCGGTGTGCCATCCATTCTACCTGTTGGCCAGCAGCGGTGTGCCATCCCTTCCACCTGTTGACCAGCAGCGTTGTGCCATCCCTTCTACCTGTTGGCCAGCAGCGGTGTGCCATCCCTTCTACCTGTTGGCCAGCAGCGGTGTGCCATCCCTTCCACCTGTTGACCAGCAGCGGTGTGCCATCCCTTCCACGTGTTGACCAGCAGCGGTGTGCCATCCATTTTACCTGCTGACCAGCAGCGGTGTGTCATCCCTTCTACCTGTTGACCAACAGCGGTGTGCCATCTGTTCTACCTGTTGACCAGCAGCGGTGTGCCATCCGTTCTACCTGTTGACCAGCAGCAGTGTCCCATCCGTTCTACCTGTTGAGCAGCAGCAGTGTGCCATCCATTCTACCTGTTGACCAGCAGCGGTGTGCTATCCGTTCTACCTGTTGACCAGCAGCGGTGTGCCATCCGTTCTACCTGTTGACCAGCAGCGGTGTGCCATCCCTTCTACCTGTTGACCAGCAGCGACGTGCCATCTCCTCTACCTGTTGACCAGCAACGGTGTGCCATCCCTTCTACCTGTTGACCAGCAGCGGCGTGCCATCCCTTCTACCTGTTGACCAGCAGCTGTGTGCTATCCATTCTACCTGTTGACCAGCAGCGGTGTGCCATCCCTTCTACCTGTTGACCAGCAGCGGTGTGCCATCCCTTCTACCTGTTGGCCAGCAGCTGTGTGCCATCCATTCTACCTGTTGACCAGCAGCGGTGTGCCATCCCTTCTACCTGTTGGCCAGCAGCTGTGTGCCATCCATTCTACCTGTTGACCAGCAGCGGTGTGCCATTCCTTCTACCTGTTGGCCAGCAGCTGTGTGCCATCCATTCTACCTGTTGGTCACCATATGGTCCACTGCTGGATAGATGTGTTTCCTTTCGCCTGGGTCTCCTTTATCAGTATCACGTTGATCCTGGCAAGTGAGAACCACATCCTTTCCTCCCTCGCTTCCAGTGTGATCCGATAGTGGGTTCATCAATGTAGGTCGATCTTTGATCCAGGGTATTTCTTGTTTGTTTGTTACTTTAGGCTTTCTTTTCTTTTCTTCAATTCCGAACTTCATGTAGCTGATTTTACTCGTTGCTATACTTTTGATTTTATTTTAATTTTGAAATTGCATATATATATTTTTAGTTGGTGTTGATTTCAAGAAATAGACGGCAAACATGTTTGTTGCTCGGTTTGTGCCGGCTCTTGGAGTGAACCAGAGCATCCTCTCCGTTCATGCATTGGCTCGCCCACCTCTAGCGGCCAGGGCTTCTCTGATAGGTCCGAGCTGACTGTGCCTCGAAGTAATCGTCAGGGCGGTCTAAATCCCGGTTGTCAGTCGGGATGATTTTTGTTCTGTGTATTCTTGGAGTTATCTTGTAACTTCTCCTTGCAATGTGTGTGAGGAGGGTAGTTTTTGGGGCGTGGGAGTTTGCTGTGGGTTTCTTCAAGTTAGGGAATGATGGTTGCATCTTTCATCCAATCAGAGGCTGGCGGCTCAGATCTCTGGAAGCGCCTCGAGGGTTGAGGGAGTGTCTGCTTCGTACTGCTAGCATTGTCCACGGAGTAGGACACAGGCTTTTCTTTTCTTGCTGGATGTGTCATTTACTCAGAGTCCTACCCCATGAGTCTGGAGTAGGTGAGGGGGATTGGCGCCTAGAAGAGATCAGGGCCTGGGAACGCGTTATGTAGCCCTTGTTATTAGCAACAAACCCCCGAATGTCCAGGGCACATTTTTCGACACTTCATGGGTTGCCATTTCTTGTGAGTTTTTGACGTTTTACTCCAGCAGAAAAACCCGAACTATTCCAGTCTCAGATCTCACGTTCATTGGCGATGGTCTCACGGGTGCATTTGGTGAGGGGGCCTTTTCTGGCGCATGTCACTGCCCACGGTAACCCCTCTGCTTCTATATCTGGACTGCCTAAGGGACGTAAACCGAATTGTACCTATCAAGGGGAGGGGGGGGCGGTCTTGGTGGCCTGGCTCCCGCCTGCGGGTGCCATGGCTGAGCAGGGAGAGTCTGTGGGGCTGGAGGGCGGTGTGGCACTCACATGGAAGGCCTATTTGCAGATCAGGCGTTGCCGTTTGTTGTCTCTGCGAAGCTGCTACGGTTCGGGCAGAGTCCCTACAAGCTTACTCTGCCCCAGCCCCGCAGTCTTCTACGAAGCACTGGCCCCTGGCAGGAATTCGCCCGATACACCCCTTTGCTTCGCTTCCTTAGATGTCCTCATCCAGTTCCTCCTCCCGTGTGGTCCGCTCCATGTCAGATGGGATTCTGGGAAACTAGGGTGAAAAGGCCAAAGGCAGCATGGCATTGACGTTATAGGGCAGGCCATAAACGGAATGGCTTCTGCTGCTTAATGACTTTACTACTCAGAGCTATTCAACTAAATGTATCGATCTTGGAAGAATGGCAGTCTGAATAGCGCACCGCGGTAAAAAGCACCTCTTACCTACAGATACACAGTGCTGCCCTGCTGGCCACACAGACCTCTGCAGCAGGCGCACTAACCCGCTATGCTTTCTTACTTGTGGGCTCATTCCCCTTATGGTAAGAGGCCCTAACGTCCATTTTACACACATCTCTGAAACAGGTACTGTAACCCCAATGTGCTTTGTTACTTGAGGGCGCGCTCTCAGCCCTTGGAAAGAAACTGACGTACAGTTTGCACTGGCATCTGCAGCAGGCACGCTACCCGGCAGAGCTGCTTTACAAGAGGGCGCCCTCTCCCCCTATGGGAAGAATCTCTGACTCACTGTTTGCACAGACCCCTGCAGCAGGCACACTAACCCACACAGCTGCTTTACCAGAGGGTGCCCCTCCCCCCCGTGGGAAGAATCTCTGACTTATAGTTTTCACATATCTCTGCAGCAGGCACAGGAACCCACGGTGCTTTCCAACTCGAGCGCGCGCTCCCCTCCTGTGGGAAGCTCCTCTGACTCAGTTTGCACAGACCCCTGCAGCAGGCACGCTAACCCGCAGAGCTGTTTTGCCGAGGGCTGGCTCTCCAGATGTGGATCGAATCCCCATCTGCCCGAGGTGGGCCGCATTCCTCCCGCCCTGGCCGGAGAGTGGAAGAAGGGCTTCCATTCACAGCGCCTCTGGAAGTCCATGGACGCCCTCGAGGCCGTGGCTGATTTATGGGCCTGAGAGGTAATGGAGCGGGGTCCGAGCACCATGCACATGCTGGCCCCCGGCACGTCCTGGCCTAAACACACCGCGCATGCACGAGCGCCCCCTCCAAACACCTCAATGCCTGCTTTGTGCTCAGACAGGCCTGGTGGGGCACATGGGGCAGATGCTGGTTGCGCACAGGGCGCATGGATACGTGGGCGGTAAAGAAGCCCTACTCCCTGGGGGTGTCAAAGGGCTCGCCTCTCGAGTACGGCTAATGCCCCGTCCATAAGGCACACACCACAAGCCGAGCTGTCTCTTCACGATGAAATAGCAGGTGCTTTCATTACCTGCCTCATTGGGCCGCTGTAGGACCCGAGGCGGAGCTACTACCCCCCCCCCCTTTCAGAATCAAATGTGCGACCTGCAGATTGAAGGCATGTCAACGTCTACTGCGGGTGTCTAACCAGCTGAGCTATATTGTGCACTTAGCTACCCATTGGTGTGCGAGTTTCACTGTCACACAACTATTGGCTTGTGTGCCAGGTCCGTCTTCCCGGAGATACGTGTGGACATGCCAGTCACTGCAAGTGCGCTGTCTGGGTGTGTAACACACAGTTCGTGATATACGTGTGGACATGCCAGTCACTGCACAGGCGCTGCTTGGGGGTGCAACACACAGTTTGTGAGATAGGTGTGGACATGCCAGTCACTGCACAGGCGCTGCCTGGGGGTATAACCAGGGCACAAGTCCTAAAAAGCGCGGTCCCGAAAGTGAAAGAGGACCGCGCTGGAGCCGGAGCATGGGGATCTCTTGTCTTTATGGGGCCATGTGTTTCTAATTAGAAACACATGGCCCCATAAAGATAAGAAAGTGCTTTGCGACAGCAGCAAAGCAGGCGAGCCAGTCCGGCTCGCAGGGGAAAGGGCGTCTACAGAAAACCCTCATTTCCAATGGCAGGCCACCGTTTAGCATAAACGGTGACGCCAGCCAATGGAAATGAGGGGCGGACTAAAGCCCTCTTCTGAAATTCCTAGTAAGCAATAAATCTCGCCGAGCGAGCTGCGCATGTGCGCAGCAACGCTAGGCGAGACCTAAAAATGGTACCTCACTTGTGTGGGTAGGCCTAGCCCCCGCGACAGGAAACGGCCCAAAACGCAACGTGGACACACCACATTTTCACAGTGAAAACGGACCCTTTTTTTGCAAAGTGCCTAGCTGTAGATTTTGAACCCTAGCTCTGCCGGCACCTAGGGAAACCTAGCAAACCTATACATTTTTGAAAACTAGACACCCAGGGAAATCCAGGATGGGGTGACTTGTCTGGCTCTCACCAGGTTCTGTTACCCAGAATCCCTTGCGAACCTCAAACTTTGTAAAAAAAAAACAAATTTTCCTCACATTTCTGTGGTGGAAAGTTCTGGAATCTACGTGGATCCACAAAATTCCCCCCACCCCGCATTCCCCAAAGTCTTCTGAGAAAAATGGTACCTCACTTGTGTGGGTAGGCCTAGCGCCCGTGACAGGAAACGGCCCAAAACGCAACGTGGACACACCACATTTTCACAGTGAAAACGGACCCTTTTTCTGCAAAGTGCCTAGCTGTAGATTTTGAACCCTAGCTCTGCCAGCACCTAGGGAAACCTAGCAAACCTATACATTTTTGAAAAGTAGACACCCAGGGGAATCCAGGATGGGGTGACTTGTCTGGCTCTCACCAGGTTCTGTTACCCAGAATCCCTTCAAACCTCAAACTTTGTCCAAAAAAACACATTTTTCTCACATTTCTGTAGTGGAAAGTTCTGGAATCTGCGTGGATCCACAAAATTCCACCCACCCCGCATTCCCCAAAGTCTTCCGAGAAAAATAGTACCTCACTTGTGTGGGTGGGTCAAGTACCCGCAACAGGCAAAGGCCCAAAACGTATTGAGGAGACATCAAAATTACCTATCACAAAAACAACCTGGTTTTGCAAGGGGGGGTCCCATGAGTTTTTGGCCCCAGGCTCAGCGGCCATCTTGGGAAACCTACCAAACTCACACATTTCTGAAAACTAGACACACGGGGGAGTCCAGCGAGGTATGGCTTGTGTGGACCCCCCAACGTTTCCTACCCAGAATCCCCTGCAAACCTCAAATTTAGCTGAAAAAAAATCACATTTTTCTCAATTTTCTGTGTGGGAAAGTTCAGGAATCTGCATGGATCCACAAATTTCCTACCACCCAGCATTTCCCCAGGTCTCCCGATCAAAATGGTACCTCACTCACGTGGGTGGGTCAAGTACCCGCGACAGGCAAGGGCCCAAAACGTATTGTGGAGACATCAAAATTACCTATCACAAAACTATCTGCTTTTGCAAGGGGGTCACATGAGTTTTTGGTCTAGGGGTCGGCAGCCATCTAGGGAAACCTACCAAACCCACACATTTCTGAAAACTAGAGACCCGGGGGAGTCCAATGAGGTATGGCTTGCGTTGATCCCCCAACGTTTCCCTACCCAGAATCCCCAGCAAACCTCAAATTTTGCTGAAAAAATCAATTTTGTCTCAAATTTCTGTGTGGGTAAGTTGTGGGATCACCGGGCTGACACAAATTTCCTACCATCCAGCGTTCCCCCAGGTCTCCCGATAAAAATGGTAACTCACTCATGTGGGTGGCCCAAGTACCCGCGACAGGCAAGGGCCCAAAACGTATTGAGGAGACATCAAAATTGCCTATCACAAAACGACCTGGCTTTGCAAGGGGGGTCACCTGGGTTTTTGGCCCCGTGCTCGGCGGCCATCTAGGGAAACCTACCAAACCCACACATTTCAGGAAGACATGTCTTTCATGCGCCTTTAGCGCAGTCACTGTGCTAAATCCAACTCCTTCTAGTTTGTGGTTGGAAGTTGGGGGGGTGCCCGAGTATGCCGCAAAGCCATTCCTCGAGCTGAGCAAGCATATCTACCTTTGAAACTAAGGCAAACATGCTGGAAATTTTCAAAAGCTTTCTAAAGATAACATCATAAACTATGAAGAACAGTTGAATATGAAACACGGGTAGTCCGTGACAACGTAGCATATGTCCAATCCACCGTTATGTGCAGTGACTGTAATGCACTTATCATACAGCAAACTGACCATCTACTAAGTTCTAACGGAGGATGAACATGGCAAGCAGCATTGACCCATAAGTACTATAGTAAATTCAGTGCGAGTGTGGCAGCAATGGATTTGAATCCATGGGTGAAGATGAAGTCATGACGTGTATCTATACTACCTTTACTATCTGCCTTCTACCTTTGCAATATTCCTCGGAAAGCGCACCTACCGTAAGCAGTTCTAACCCGTTCGTGTGTCTGTCCTCATCAGAGTCCTGACTAATCCTGTCTAATTGTCAAGAGGCCCTATACTAATGCCTTCCATCCCTAGCTACTTGAAGCTTGAGAAAACATTTCTGTCACGTGCTATCAATGCTCTCACTGTGCTAAATCCAACTCCTTCCAGTTTGTGGATGCAAATTGGGGGGTGTCCGAGTATCCCAGTAGGCCATATCTCGAACTGAGCGAGCATATCTACCTTTGAAAATAAGGCAAACATGCTGGAAATTTTCAAAAGCTTTCTAAAGAGAACATCATAAACTATGAAGAACGGTTGAACGTGAAACACGGGTACTCCGTGACAACGTGGCGTATGTTTTGTCCACCAGTTTGTGCAGCATGGGGACTATAATGCACTTGTCAATTGGCGAACAGAACAACTACCACATTCTGAAAGCAGATAAAGGTGTTGAGAAGTCCATGATTTCCTGAAGTAGAGGAACAAATATTCTGCAGCTGCTTGCGTAGTGAAGGAGTGGTCCACAGACGGTAGGTATCCATTCACACCAATTGAAAGGTTTACCTATTGGCAGTTCCACCTCAGTCAATTTCCCAGTATTTTGCTTTAGTATGATACAACATAAAGCAAGTAGGAAAACAGAAGGCAGGCTTACTTGGGCACTGGGGACAGTAAACATGAGTCTCCTGCCTCTTTCCCTGCATCGAGCACACTTTACAACGACGACATGGTCGCTCCTTTTTGGGTGTTGCAGGAATTTTATCAGCAAAGTGTCGCTCCTGCAGGCTTGCCACGTCCTCCAGAACACATGAAGTGGAGGCTGCTGCTTCTGTAGCTGTGAGACTTTCAATCACAGATAACTGAAAGTCAAGGAAAGACATGAGTCTTCCTGTGGTGGTCTGACGATAAACAACATACGCATTGTATGTTGCCATCTGGATCAGGTGAGTAAACAGTTTCTTATACCAAGTGCGAGTTTTACGACTAGCATTGTATGGCTGAAGAACCTGGTCGTTCTTGTCCACTCCGCCCATGTACTTGTTGTAATCAAGTATACAGGTGGGCTTGTGGACTTCGGCCATCTGACCCCAAACCGTGATTGGGGAAGTGCTCTCAGTATGAATTGTAGTGAGCACGTACACGTCACGCCTATCTGAGAACTTGACTGCGAGCAGTTCGTTGGAACGCAACGCAGTGCTCTGGGATTTCTGGAGCTTCTTGCAAACAAGCTCCTGCGGGAATCCTTTGCGGCGACAACGAATTGTACTGAACGCCACGGTGCCAGCTTTGCAGAGCTCACTGAACAGCTCTACTCCTGTATAGAAATTGTCCACATAAAGGTTATAACCTTTGTGAAAAAGTGGCTGGACAAGCTCCCATACGATCTTTCCTGTGACCCCTAGCGTGGGAGGGCAACCTACCAGGTTAAGAGTTGTGTCCTTCCCTGTATACACTCTCAAGCTGTACACATAGCCAGTCGAGCTCTCACACAGCATGTACAGCTTCATGCCATAGCGAGCGCGTTTGCTTGGAATGTACTGCCTAAACAGCAGCCGCCCTTTATACAAGATCAAGGACTCAACAATGGCTATATTCTTTCCAGGAGTATAGACCTCTGGAAACCTGGCAGACAAATGTTCCACGACAGGCCGAATTTTGAACAACCTGTCATGGTCTGGATGGTCCCGGGGCAATGCAGCAGAATTGTCATTGGAATGCAGCATGCGTTGCAATAGCAAAAAATGATCTCTGCTCATCTAAGGTGCGAAAATGGGGGTTAACCAAACCGTGCGAGTAGACCAGTAGGATAGCAAGGTTGGTTTATGCACTACCCCCATTTTAAGCGTGAGACCCAAAAATATCTTCAACTCCCCTAAAGAAGTGGGCGTCCACTTGTGTGCCCTAGAACGAGGCCCAAGAGTGCCTCCATGCTCCCTCAGAAATTGTTCGGCATGCAAATTTGTTTAATGCACAATTTCGTCAAGGAAGTCAACATCCAAAAAGAGATGGACGTAGTCAATTGGCAAAAAATTTGCTGTATCGACTTTACATCCAGCGTCACCAGTGAAAGGCGGAATTTGGGGCTGAACTAAATTGGGAGGCTGCCAAGACAGCGCTCCGTCTGTGCTTGCGGCCACACGTGCCTGCTCTCTGGGTTGTTCTAACCTGCTACTGGTGTCCCGCTGCACAGACTGTGCTGGCAAAGGGACAGCACGACTGACATCGTCTCCTTCAGAATCGCTGGAAGATGAGTCATCGAATGGAACTGCGCCGACTGAAAAATCACTCCCAGATTCTGCTCCATTGTCCTCTCCCTCAGCTGCTGTCTCAGTATCTGCTGTCTCAGTCTCTGATCCTGCCTCAGAGCTGGACTCCAGAACCAGACTTAGGGCCTGGGCAGCATTCATCCAACGATACGCAATCTCTGCTAGTGCCTAAAAATATCCTTTTAAAACACTATCCTACGTAGAAGGCAGATAGGTTGTTGGTTTCAAAGTGTAGGTGGGTGTGTGCGTGAGTGAAGTGTTTAACAGTCAGTAATGACGAAGTCACCTTACCTTTCCTTTGCGAAATCCGTACGCTCTCCAAAAACACTAAGAAAGAGAGAAAAAAGACACAGTATTACTTTACCTTGCCACATACCCATCATCGCAGCCTTTAGCGCTGGTGGAAGCCAGTGTGACAATCATTTTGGCACCCTCCCATGACATCAATAAATATCTGTTATTCAGCGCTAAGATGCCTACGGGTTAACGTGTGCTTTACAATTGCACACTATGACCTCCTTTGATTCCCTCACTACCATCCTTGCAAACGTGCCCCTCATCTCTCCATAGCCCCTCTCTCACATACATTTCATCTGTTTCAAAGTGTTTCTAATGCGTGGCTTTACTAATCCACTTAGCTATCCACACAATACAGATCTGTTCCTTCCAGCATGCCCTCTGCATTACTTTATGGCATCAAAACTGCCAATAGACAAAAGTCAGATATCTCTATCTAGCAGGAATTTTTTTTTGTACTCTGCAGCAGTACCACACTTTACTGCCTTTCATGTAACTTCAAAGAGACTCATTATAGTTCTTTCACAGTCTCATATTTTCAGCACTGAGAAATCACTCTGTAAATATATATATATATATATATATATATATTACAACCAATTGATTCCCAATGTCAGCGCGCTCAATACCTGGTGCAGGCAGCAACGGGTAGAATCCCTACCCGATATTTAAATTCAGAAACACAAAGGATGCCGCACTCCAGAGATAGGTTTCAGAGTTGCTTTATTTTCACCACCACTACCACCAGTCGTGGTGAAAATAAAGCAACTCTGAAACCAATCTCTGGAGTGCGGCATCCTTTGTGTTTCTGGAAAAAAACAAAAAAAAACAAATATATATATATATATATATATATATACCAACAAACCAAGTTGCCCTTAGTGAGGGTGCCCTCACGAGAACGTAACCCCATACAGTGAGGTCTGCAGCCCGCTGCTGATCGTCAAACTGACCAATGGTTCCATTAGCTCTACGCGTTTCAGAGGTAAATCCTTGTTCACAAGCTTCAAACACACACCAAAGCAGCAGTAGTTTGGAACACCTGCTTATTTATTTAAAACAAGTCCCGCCCACTGGGCAAGATCTCCCGCCTTCTTAGGCGTATGCCTCAAAGCATTGTGGTATCTGCAGTCCAAACTAAAATAAAAAACCAAGTGGGTGCTGCTGTGATGAATTAATTAATGTCTTAAAATTCCAAGTGGATAAATGTCCGTTGAAAATACAGAGCCAGCTGCAATTTCCAAGAACACTCACTGGCGAGCGTTGTCGTCCTTTTTGTGACGCCGGATCTCCCGACATCACAGGACGCTCATCTGCGGCGGGGCACCCTCGTGACTTGGGCCAAGCCGCTAAACATACCAACAAACCAAGTTGCCCTTAGTGAGGGTGCCCTCACGAGAACGTAACCCCATACAGTGAGGTCTGCAGCCCGCTGCTGATCGTCAAACTGACATAATGGTTCCATTAGCTCAACGCGTTTCGGAGGTAAATCCTTGTTCACAAGCTTCAAACACACACCAAATCAGCAGTAGTTTGGAACACCTGCTTATTTATTTAAAACAAGTCCCGCCCACTGGGCAAGATCTCCCGCCTTCTTAGGCATATGCCTCAAAGCATTGTGGTATCTGCAGTCCAAACTAAAATAAAAAACCAAGTGGGTGCTGCTGTGATGAATTAATTAATGTCTTAAAATTCCAAGTGGATAAATGTCCGTTGAAAATACAGAGCCAGCTGCAGTTTCCAAGAACACTCACTGGCGAGCGTTGTCGTCCTTTTTGTGACGCCGGATCTCCCGACATCACAGGTCCGCTCATCTGCGGCGGGGCACCCTCGCGACTTGGGCCAAGCCGCTAAACATACCAACAAACCAAGTTACCCTTAGTGAGGGTGCCCTCACGAGAACGTAACCCCATACAGTGAGGTCTGCAGCCCTCTGCTGATTGTCAAACTGACATAATGATTCCATTAGCTCAACACGTTTCGGAGGTAAATCCTTGTTCACGAGCTTCAAACACACACCAAAGCAGCAGTAGTTTGGAACACCTGCTTATTTATTTAAAACAAGTCCCGCCCACTGGGCAAGATCTCCCACCTTCTTAGGCGTATGCCTCAAAGCATTGTGGTATCTGCAGTCCAAACTAAAATAAAAAACCAAGTGGGTGCTGCTGTGATGAATTAATTAATGTCTTAAAATTCCAAGTGGATAAATGTCCGTTGAAAATACAGAGCCAGCTGCAATTTCCAAGAACACTCACTGGCGAGCGTTGTCGTCCTTTTTGTGACGCCGGATCTCCCGACATCACAGGTCCGCTCATCTGCGGCGGGGCACCCTCGCGACTTGGGCCAAGCCGCTAAACATACCAACAAACCAAGTTGCCCTTAGTGAGGGTGCCCTCACGAGAACGTAACCCCATACAGTGAGGTCTGCAGCCCGCTGCTGATCGTCAAACTGACATAATGGTTCCATTACCTCAACGCGTTTCGGAGGTAAATCCTTGTTCACGAGCTTCAAACACACACCAAAGCAGCAGTAGTTTGGAACACCTGCTTATTTATTTAAAACAAGTCCCGCCCACTGGGCAAGATCTCCCGCCTTCTTAGGCGTATGCCTCAAAGCATTGTGGTATCTGCAGTTCAAACTAAAATAAAAAACCAAGTGGGTGCTGCTGTGATGAATTAATTAGTGTCTTAAAATTCCAAGTGGATAAATGTCCGTTGAAAATACAGAGCCAGCTGCAATTTCCAAGAACACTCACTGGCGAGCGTTGTCATCCTTTTTGTGACGCCGGATCTCCCGACATCACAGGTCCGCTCATCTGCGGCAGAGCACCCTCGCGACTTGGGCCAAGCTGCTAAACATACCAACAAACCAAGTTGCCCTTAGTGAGGGTGCCCTCACGAGAACGTAACCCCATACAGTGAGGTCTGCAGCCCGCTGCTGATCGTCAAACTGACATAATGGTTCCATTAGCTCAACGCGTTTCGGAGGTAAATCCTTGTTCACGAGCTTCAAACACACACCAAAGCAGCAGTAGTTTGGAACACCTGCTTATTTATTTAAAACAAGTCCCGCCCATATGGTTTCCTGATTGTTGCCGGGACTGCTGTTTAAGTCGCCAGTGATAGAGGGCAGAGTGCTGCCCGAAACGCGTTTGGCCTGTGATAAGAACTTAGGAGGGAACGTGATGTGACTGCTAACCTGCAATAAAGATGGTGATAACTCCCTGATGTGTGGCATTTCCATCGAGGGCAACCTCTGTTTGTGGATATTTTGAGCGGCAGCCCAGCCGCGGAAACGCCCCTCCGCATGTCAGCGGACCAGCGATTCTTGAAATGTCGGGAGTCGAGAGGACAGGGAGTCCTATACTGTGGGAAGTGGAAAAAGCAGCATAATCATTGTTTTCCTCCTCAAGTAGCCCACTTGGGTAAAGTACTGTTTTTTAATTTTTGCAGAACTCGACAACACCCACTGTGGTAAAACGACGAGGGACTTCAAAGACCATGAGGCATCGTGATTGCACGCCCACTGGGGCGGGTCTTAATGTTTAAATATGGTTTCCTGATTGTTGCCGGGACTGCTGTTTAAGTCGCCAGTGATCAAGGGCAGAGTGCTGCCCGAAACGCGTTTGGCCTGTGATAAGAACTTAGGAGGGAACGTGATGTGACTGCTAACCTGCAATAAAGATGGTGATAACTCCCTGATGTGTGGCATTTCCATCGAGGGCAACCTCTGTTTGTGGATATATATATATATATATATGCAAGAATTCGTCACAATGAATTGTAGAACAGACGAAGGCGAACCCAAATGATTGTGCAATTGTGGTTTTATTTTCTGCCCAACACCACGCTGCCATAACGCGTTTCAGCCCACGTGGGGCCTTGATCGTCATGTGATCAAGGCCCCACGTGGGCTGAAACGCGTTATGGCAGCGGTGGTGTTGGGCAGAAAATAAAACCACAATTGCACCATCATTTGGGTTCGCCTTCGTCTGTTCTACAATTCATTGTGACGAATTCTTTGCAAATATTTTTCGAGTTTGCTTCCTCGAAAACAGCTAAACCCCTCCTTCGACTACGGGCCGTACGGCAGGAAGCAGTGATTCCGAGCGTGTTTGGAATCCTCAAGTCTCCATATATATATGCACTATAGCACTTGCACTTTAATTATTTTAAGATTGATATTGTACAAAAATTATATGTGACATTGTAAAAAAAAGGAAAAAAATGTTTTCCCCTATTATTTCACTGGTTGTATAGAAGAATGAATAATTAATTGAGAAGGAAGTTTATTGTTAATTTTTGTCATTGATACGAACTATTGACCGAATATAGCTCTGAATTACATTTGTAGGAGACTGTAAGGCTCTGCTAATATATAAAATTAGAGAGGTCTATATTGTTTGTTATTTATGGTATACAATATAAATGAATCTTACCTTCTTAAATGTTGGTATTTATGTAATAATAGGAACTGTCCTAACAATTGCCTTCTATATCAAGCCCTATACATGATAAGATGGCCGCCGTTGTGAGAGAAAAAACGGGCTGGCTGATGGCTTGAGATGTTGTAGTCCCTCCTTACTGTTTTCCTTTTGAATTAAGTATTTTAAGTAAAAAATAATGGCGCTCAAACATCGTGAGCAAGGCAGCGTGAGACTGCTGAAACGCGTTGATGTTTTTGTCATGGAAAATAAAAACGAGTGACCTAACCCGCCTGAGAGTGCTGGACGATTATCTTTTTGAAAGGAGAGAGAATCTTATTTGAAATATATATATATATATATATATATATATATATATTCACTGAAAAAACCATAGGTTTTAGGGACAGTTATAGTTAGTTGGACATTTCACTCGTACAAAACCATAGAAATTCCCCCGTTATAGTTAGTTCAGCTAACTATAACTCGCGCCCGCAATGCACTGCTGATGACGTCACATATTACATCACTCATGACATGGTCAGTGACATCACTGATGACATCATCCAGTGACTGTGTTTCTGTAAAGTTTAAATATTTTTAATATATAGGGAAAGGTGTATTGAAGAATGAGTGGGTGTATAAGTGTGTGGATGAAGGATTTAGTAGGTGCGTGACTGACTCTATAAGTGAGTGATTAAACGTATCTTACTGAATGCAAGGGTTAGTGACTAAACTGGGTGAATGTCTGTAACTGTCTGTCTGTTGCTGTGTAAGTGGCTGCATGGGTTTGTGAATAGCTACATGAGTGTCTATATGAGTTATTGATTGGTTGTCTGAGTATCTGTATGGGTGCCTGAGTGTTTGTGTGGGTGGGGTGTGTGCGACTCTGTGCATAGATGTGTGAGTGGGTGATTCACTGGGTGGATGGTTTCAAGAGTGCATCTGTGATAGGCTGTATGGGTGGGTAAGTGTGTGTAAGAGTGTGTTAGTGAGTGAATGTATGTCCCAGTGGTACATGTGTAAGTAACTACATATGTGAAAGGCAGTATATATGTGTGTTTGAGTATATAAATAGCTATAAGCGAGAGTGTGTGATTGTGAGAGTGACTGTATGGATGAGTGTGTGCTTGTATCAGTGATTGTATAAGAGCGTAAGAATGTGCTAGTATTTGTATGAGTAAGTGAGCTGGTGTGTGTATAACTGTATAGGTGAGTAAATGGCAGTGTGTTTAATTATTTGCATGACTGACTAGGTGTGTGAGTACCTCTATGGATGAGTGGCGGTGTTTGAGTGTCTATATAGGAGTATGAGTGCATATGATAGTCCTGTACTGAGTGACCGTAAGTATGAGTGACTGTATGGGTGAGTGAGTGGATGTGTGTGTAGACCTAAGAATCAGTGAGTGGGTATGTAGTTATTGGTGTTGGAGTGTCTATGGTTTTGCGAATGGCAGTCTGTAATTTAGAGTGGGTGTATCAAAGGTTATATTAGGGTGTGAGGAGGTGCATCAGATTATCACGTGGATGATGTCATCAGTGATGTCATCAGTGATGTCATTTGAGATGTCATCAGTGATGTCATGAGTGATGTCACTGACCATGTCATGAGTGATGTCATATGTGACGTCATCAGCAGTGCATTGCGGGCGCGAGTTATAGTTAGCTGAACTAACTATAACGGGGGAATTTCTATGGTTTTGTACGAGTGAAATGTCCAACTAACTATAACTGTCCCTAAAACCTATGGTTTTTTCAGTGAATTTCAAAGGTTTTTTAAATGCTAATTTCTAACTATAACGTGTCTGAAACCTATGGTTTTTTTCAGTGAATTTCAAAGGTTTTTTAAATGCTAATTTCTAACTATAACGTGCCTGAAACCTATGGTTTTTTAAGTGAATTTCAAAGGTTTTTTAAATGCTAATTTCTAACTATAACGCCCCTAAAACCTATGGTTTTTTCAGTGAATTTCAAAGGTTTTGTAAATGACAATTTTTAAATGTATTAATTGTTATATTTATTTTTTTGATACTGATTTACTACATTTTTTTAAACTATTTATTTTTACATATTTTATTTTTTAAATTACATTGTAATTACATTATACATTACATTACAAAATATACTTTCTCAGAATGAATTACTTTAGTTTAAATACTTTGCAAATAGGCAATAGACTTTTAAGTACAGTAGTTACAGTTGTTGCAATGGGCAACACAATTTCAAACACAATGCAACATTGAGCTCAATGTGAATTTCTAGTTAAATGCAATTAGTTACTTTATGGATTACTTTTATAACCACAGGACTGGATCCTAGATTCAGTCCTGGGACATCTCCTGTAAACAGTTGAGTAAAAGTGTTTTGGTTACAGTAGTGATTTTTAAGGAATATTATTGTATTTTAAAAGTTGACACTTAGAAACTTTTTCACATAGAATCACCAATGTTATCCTATGGGAGGAAATTCACTTAGCAGGTAAGTAGTGTTATCGTTACTTTTTCTTACTCAGTGGTGGATCCTGTATCCAGCACTGGTGCATCTCCTGTAAACAGTTGAAAGAATGCGTTTAAGTCATACAGGCGATTTTTAAGGAATATTTGTAGTTTGTGAAAATCGACACTTTGAAACTTTTCTGCTGAAAACCAGGCAATGGATTCCAATGGAAGGAAATACAAGTTACTGGTAAGTACGGTTAGAATTACTTTTCAGGGTCAGTGCTGGGCTAAAAGATGCAGCACTGGGTTCTCTCCTGATAACAGGTGAGTAAATCGGAATTCGTAGTTCAGCTGATTTTAGAGGAATATTATAAAGTTCCAAAACTCCACACTTAGAAGAATTTCCAAGTGAAACCAGTCAATGTTAGCCTATGGAAGGAAATTCAAGTTACTGGTAAGTACGGTTAAAATTACTTTTCAGGATCAGTACTGGGCTGAAAGATGCAGCACTGAGGTCTCGCTTGATAACAGGTGAGTAAATCGGAATTCGTATTTTGGCTGATTTTAGAGGAATATTATAAAGTTCCAAAACTCCACACTTAGAAGAATTTCCAAGTGAAACCAGTCAATGTTAGCCTATGGAAGGAAATTCAAGTTACTGGTAAGTACGGTTAAAATTACTTTTCAGGATCAGTACTGGGCTGAAAGATGCAGCACTGAGGTCTCTCCTGATAACAGGTGAGTAAATCGGAATTCGGAAATCGGAATTCGTATTTTGGCGGATTTTAGAGGAATATTATAAAGTTCCAAAACTCGCGCTTCGATTTTTTTTTTTTTTCGGCAGGATTTGCGCACCCTGAGCGCATCCTGCCGATTTGTTTTTTTTTTTAAAATGCTTTTTTCTGCCCAGGGGGTCCTTGTGGGACCCCTTGAGCAGACCTAGGGGGTCAGGGTGTTTCTACCCTGCCCCCTTTGTGCGTTTTGCGCACTTGTTTCTTTTTTTTTTCTCAGCGGGATTCGCGCACCCTAAGCGCATCCCGCCGATTTTTTAAAAAATGCTTTTTTCTGCCCAGGGGTCCTTGTGGGACCCCTGAGCAGACCTAGGGGTCAGGGTGTTTCTACCCTGCCCCCTTTTGCGCTTTGCGCACTTGTTTCTGTCCCTCGGTTCTACCGAGGGACAAAATGGCTGCCAACACTTCCTGATTTGGAGTGTTGACAGCCAATTAGCATGCAGCTAGTGATCGGGAGGGTGCGCGAATCCGACGCGGCCATAGATATATATGTGATTTTCATTTTGATTTTCACAGGTACTACTGAACGGATTTACACCATTTAACAAAAAGGGTTCTTTCTGAACCAAGAACTACCTCTTTGCCAAATTTGGTGTAATTCCGTTCAGCAGTTCGGGCTGTAGCCGTGTCTAAAGTTTCCTATGGGAAAATGAATGGGGAAAACACGTTTTGGGACCCCCCTTTTTTCTCGGCCCCCGCTTGACGAATCACCCTGAGACTTTCAGGGTAGGAGCGGACCGGAGCGGGCCATAAAGTTTGAAAATTTCGCGAAGATTCGTCAACCGACGCAAGAGTTATTTCAAATAGAATGTCGCGGATTTCCTATGGAAAATAGGTCCTAACTATAAATATCTACTGGCGACCGCCAGTAGATAATATATATATATATATATATATATATATATATACCAACAGGAAGAGCTCCTTCCGGACTGTCAGGGACCCCTGGAGAGTGGCGCACACGCCGGCGGAGCACACCGGCAATATCAATCACAGAAAGCAGCAGTAGATTCGTGCGCTCTCAGGAAAGAAGGCTCCGCACTCGTATATTGCCACCACAGTGTTTAATTCCACAACGCGTTTCGATTTCCTCCGAAACCTTGTTCACGTGAAACGTGCAACATGGAAACAGTGACTGATGTAGCCTGGTAAACATAGTAAACATAAATGAAGGACCACCACTGTGGTAGAGGCGGACATGTTGGAACGGTTTTGTACAATGAAAACGTGTAAAATACACAAAGTAATGATACAAAATGCATAGTATAAGTACATCATATCTGAGATCACGTTCAGTCACATTGTATAAATGACATCGCATTTCAACTTTCAGTTTCGGCGACCCAGACCCGCTGAATGTCAGAATACAGGTCCTCAATTCAACACAGTTGAAACTTTATCAGTAGCCTGACACACGGACAAAAACATAGATGCTTGAAGTTCAGGTTCAAACGAGTTCATGTACAGAACCCTGTCAACTACTGCCCCCATGGGCACCATGCATCTGTGGTCCAGTCGATAGTAAAAGTAAAATACTACGTACACATAGTGTGGCAGAGAAGGGGATAGCACGTTGCCATACCATATATATATATGATTTTATCTCTACATATGTGTATATATATGTATCTATATACATATATATGTACATAGATACATATATATATCTTTCTCTGTAGACGACTTATGCATATATATGTATCTATATACACATATATATGTATATAGATACATATATCATCTACAGAGAGAAAGAGACTCTCTCTCTCTCTATATATATATATAGATATATATATATATATGAAGAAAGAGAGATCTCTCTCTATTTTTTATTTATAGTTATGGCTTCCCTGGGGGCCGATTGTGGCCCCCACGGAAAGCACATGGCTATAAAAAAAATTTGCCCCCACAGGCATTTTTTTTTACATTTCGGGGGGGCGATCACGCCCCCCCAGGGAAAGCCAAAGTTCTGTAATAAAAAAGGATGCCCCGGGGGGGGTCGCCCATTCCCACAAGGGCCGACCCCCCCCAAAGACATCCCTGGTGTCTAGTGGGGGGGTTGCACCAGAGGTTTAAAGGGGGCCCTCCCTGGTGACGGCCAATGGACGTGCGCCGCACCAGGGAGGCAGTGTTTGCGTCGGCCATGGGCCGACGCAAGCACCAAAAGGGTTAATGGCTGTAATACGTGGGCTGCAACTTTAGTGCGTGGCATCCGAGATGAACCATATTATATTTCATGGGATGCTGACGGCCTGGCTTTCACATCTGCATGGAACTGGAGGTTGCTGAACATCATTCATCATAATTAAAACATACCATTTACAATCATTACTGATGAACTGTAAGTTCCAAGTAGGATACTTTCTTTAATTCCAGGGGAGGAAGTGCTCCCCTTATCTTTCACACTGTTTTTCTAAAAAGGTTTTAATTTTTAACATTATAAAAACAAACACTTTTATTTTAGCAAAAACTGACTCCTAGTTATATTAGTTTGCTGCTGTTTTGACTTCAGTCATATTTGGGGGGGCTGGAGGGCCTTGAGAGTCTGAACATGGGGGCGGGATCAAAACTGTGGGGACACAAAGGTGTGGCTAAAAACAAAATCTGTACGTTTTTTAGGTCTTTCACCATCAGATAGCTACATTTAAAACAACGGGCAGCTTAAATGTAAAATAAATACATTTAAAAAGTTGTTACTCAGTGGGAAATGCACTATATTACATTATGAAACCTCTATTAGCTAATGCACTGTAAAGGTTTGAGTGCAACCAGAGAGCCACAAAATGAAATCTTGGTTGGTGCAGAGGGGAATAGTGACTTGTGTGCTATTAGTGCTACGAGGTCACAGCCTGTGACAGAAAAAACTGTGAGTTCTTATTTTAAACTTGCATTACACACAGTATAAGATAGACTGCTACAAAATGCGGAAAATGTTTTACGATATAATGGTGCTTCCAAAATATAGATTTTAGTAATACCCAGACCGTACGCAATGTAATTTTTTTACGTAACCGTGGCTTCAACACCTCCTCAGGGATAGTAAGTACTATGTAAATACACAGACAATTAAAAGCATGCACTTCACAGCTCAGTTGTTAACACTTTGCACTACCACTCAAAAAGAATAAATCTTTGGCATCACAAAGCTTCGAGTGATTTGACCAAATAAAGCCAGTACCATCTCAAGCATCTTTTACATTTACAGATTGCCCTTTGCAAAGTAACTCGTTGCACACATTTGCATTTCTTTCAGGCAAGCAGCACACTGGCAGAAAGGCGTGTTTAGCTGTCTGCCGGGCTTCGGCTTCACAGCACAGGAGAGTCTCTGAATGACACTCCAACTGAAGCATTTTAACTATTGGAATTTACCGTCTGGGACAGTTTTCTTTTTCCAAAATAAAGAGCAAACGTTTTGGATTCCAGGCAGAAGTGAGGCTGAGGAATGCGCACCCCCCTTCCCATGATGCCACAGCCCCCCTGGGTGTCGCACCCCATAGACTGTAGACCCCTGTTCTAAGATGACCTAGGATGAATGGAACCAACAGTGCTTAACATCCAGATTCATTACAACATACTGTCAAAAAAATGGGTGCAGGATAATAGGGTTTAAGAAACTTTTACTATGGGCCCGATTTAGAGTTTGCCGGAGAGAGTACTTGATCGTTAAGGCAATGGCGCACCCTCCCTGCCAAATTGAAGGTCTTCTCACCTGATCTAGAGTGAGGTGAGCCTTCAGTGAGTAGACAGCAGAGACTGTTCCGTCTCCACTGCCTACATACACCTCCGACGGCCCGACACTGTAAGGGTCGCCAAAGGTTTTTTCCATTTGTCCACCCAACCGACTTAGAGCCAGCAGACAAAGGGGGTTCTAGTGTGGTACAAAACAGAGAGGACTATGTGACAGAGATTTTGACACAGCTGTAAGTTGCAGAAAACTATAAGAAAATACTAGGAGACCCAACCAAAGATGTGTCCAAACTCATACACCAACTTACCACACATGGGCTAGAGGAAGGCTACCTGAGTGAACTTGAATTTGGCTATTTAAACCGGAAAGAACCACGCATTCCCACTATTTATACACTCCCTAAGGTGCACAAAAATAAGGACAAGCCCCCTGGAAGGCCCATTGTGTCTGGCTGTGGCTCAGTTCTAGAGCCTCTTTGTCGCTATGTGGACATCTTCTTACAACCATGGGTGCCCAAAACTAAATCATGCATTCGTGACACAATGGAAGTGATCAATTGGGTGGATGGTTTTCCTTATGACAAAGATAAACAACTATTGGTAACCCTAGACGTGGCCTCGTTGTATACGAGTATTCCCCAAAAAGAAGCGTTGGAAATAGCCTATGAGGTTTTAGAACGGAGAGACAGGCCTCATTTTGTTCCCGCAGACTTCATCATTGGTTTATTAGAAGTAGCCATGACAAGTAACTTTTTTCATATTTCAAAAATACTTTTTTTACCAATCCAAGGGAGTAGCTATGGGGGCGGGCTTCGCCCCGGACATAGCTAATTTGTACATGGACAGCTATGAGGACAAGTACATCTACAGCCCCGATAACCCTTTCATAGAAGACATCACCTTATGGAAGAGGTATATCGATGATGTCCTCATGGTATGGACAGGCAATTCAGAGTCATTAGAGGACTTCTGCATGTGGCTCAATGGAAGAGTAGGTGATATACAATTCACCATGACGTATAGTCAAGAACAGATAGATTTCCTGGACCTTACCATCAAGACGGAAGAGAACATGTTGTATACCTCACTCTTTAGGAAACCATTAGAACGCAACACTTTACTATGGTATTCAAGTTATCACCCCAGAAGGGATAATCTCCCCTATTGCCAGTTCCTCAAACTTCGGAGGAACTGTACCCGTAGGGGGGACTTCTTTAAGAAATCAGATTCTCTAATTGCCAGACTTAGTGATCGAGGTTACCCTCGTAGTCTTTTAAAGAAATCCAGAAAACGGGCGTGGTATTGCCACAGCGAAACACTGCTACAGGTTAACCATAATAAAAAGACAGATAATGCCAGAATTGTTTGTGTCACCACATCTGGCAACAGGAGTATTGATTTAAAAAAAATCATAAATCGCAACTGGTCACTCATATCTGATGAAATAGGTACTCCTGGCCAGCCCCTCTTTGCTTTTAAAAGGGGAAGAAACATCAGGGATCATGTAGTTAGTTCATATCTGAGGGATAAATCACCGTCTGACATACGCTCTCAACTCTTGTTACCACTACTGCAGGGTCACTACAGATGTGGCCGTTGCAAGGCGTGCGATCTGACAGTTGAACAAAAAGAATTCACACATGATGATAGACAGTTTCATCTCCGCCATCACACTAACTGTAACACCAAGGATGTGATCTACATCATCAGGTGTCCTTGCAACAAGGTATATGTTGGTCAGACCAAACAGAAGATCAAGACGAGAATCTTCAACACTGTTCACAAATCAGATGTAAGGTTCAAGGTGCCCCGTGAGTGGAACACTTCACTGAGATGCTTCACCCCTATGACAGTCTGAAGTGGTGGGTGTTAGAAAAAGTGCTACACAATCCGAGAGTAGGGGCTTTGACATCCTCTCTGAACTTGCGAGAATGCAAGTGGATACATCTCCTTGACTCTGTCCAAATGGGATTGAATGAATCAGAGGAGATCTCGAGACAAATCTCTCTCTAGTGCACAGGCTAAATCTGACAGATTTCATTATACTATCTAAAAATGTATAATGTACAATGCATGGATATAAGTGATAATGATGTGTCTATCTGTAATTGTTGAATTAACAAGCAACTCCAAATGTAAAGCATTGACCCATGTGCATTATGACAGACATACATTCTATTGTGGCAAAATGTGGAATACATGTATTGTAGATTGCATATACACTCTGATGTCCTCCATTACACTCATATATACATGGATTGTAATGTATTGTATATATTTTTGGATGTAATATGTGCTTTTTCTTTCCTGTGTAACATCCTCAAATATCATGTTACTAGCACACATAATTTCTCCCTAATTTCCGAGCAATGTAATTCTAATGGATTTGAAGGTTAACAATATTTCAGTATTCTATATTCTAAACTGTATGACATTTAATTGGGAGTTTTTCAACATACTGATGCGGGTTGCTACTTTGATACGTAACCCTGTTTTGTGTTTTTGTGTGGGTGGTGCTTTAATCTACACAATATTGCACTGACATGGGATACCAACATGAGACTGAATACATTTTACAAGTGGGATATATATATATATGTGCTTTCGATGGAGGAGTACAGTGTGTGTTTAAATTAAATACCTACGACTAGGTGATATACAACTAGACCACCGGAGATTTTAATCGAATCAATCCTTGCTCGTGAGACTCTCTAAACCTTGATTCGTACGAGTGCGCCCAAACTATAGAGGCTCCATACTATCAGCGTCCACCCAGCCATTGCTTGGCTAAATGGTTTTATAAACCTGAGACTGCTCATCACGAGTAGAAGTCTTTACACTCGTAGGACTCGCGCTCAAGTAGTACGTATGTCAGAGTTGTTATAATTGTCCTCGTGTATGAAGCCATTTCTTATCCACATCGAGCTTTTTAGAAATCGTTTAGTGTGGCTATTGGCCTCCTTATGAAGATCACGCGTGCATGAAATCTCTTTGAGAGACAGGCTGCTCCCGGCTGACACGACACGCCAGTCTGATACTTTGCAGCAGCAGCTCGACGCGTCCATTGTCAGGCCAACACGTAGGAATTTTCATTCCTAACGTGCTTGGCGTGCACGCTGACACCGACGGTTCCACTAATCTATTTAAGTAGCAGCATTCCTCTAGACATGGAGGACGCTTCTTCAGTGAACTCCGAGCGCTTGACACCGGAGGTAAGTAATG
Organism: Calotriton arnoldi; assembly: GCA_963921515.1. Lineage (NCBI taxonomy): Eukaryota > Metazoa > Chordata > Amphibia > Caudata > Salamandridae > Calotriton > Calotriton arnoldi. The sequence goes on along the minus strand of CAWUFW010000368.1, from coordinate 244,196 downwards.
GACCTAAACGACTGGCTTTATGCCCGATTTTTTCTATTTGGAAACTTAAACGACAGGATGGTTATTTAATGTTTCGTTACAGGTTTCAAGGTAGCAAGTTTGCTCCTGGGCACCTGAAGAAACACTAATACGGAGGTTGAGAGCCCCGAAGTACTTTCTGAATAACAACAGTGATTGCGAATTACTTTTTCGCCCGAGCGCGTGACGCCGGAGGTTAGTCTATTTATCAACATTTTCCTATATCCTGGAATAGATGCCCACTTCATTAATTTACAAATAGGTGCATGTTGTTTGTTTTTCATAGAGCTTTAGGGAGCACGCTGTTCCCCTGTTTCTGGATTAGACCAACCAGGGTATCCTACTCTGAAGACTAGATGAAACACCAGTTCCTTAACGAGGTAGAGTCCTTTATTGTTACCTGTGTATATGTAATAGAACTTATCCATTGAACACCACAATAGGTGTTCACTACATTTCTATTTTCATTGATAGGAGGACTTATAAAATTCACCAGTCTCCATCAATATACGAACTATTCAAGTTCAGCAGGACGGCCACAACAGGGCTGCCCGGTATAGCACGATACCCGTAACTGGAGATACAGGTCACCTTGTATTAACGGCAAGGTCAACCTATTTGGCATTTCATTGAAAAATCTCAGAAGGTGAGCATGAAATCTGTGCTTTCATACAAGTCCTTCTTAAGAAATGTCTGTCACACACTGATTTTTTTTTTTTAAATGGCATACTCATTTTTCTTTTTTCATGCAGGCAATACACAATTTTTGTTTCTAGTCCTGATGAAGACCCCATGGTGATGCTACCTTATACTCACACATTCTAAAGGGGTCGAAACGTCGATGTATATATATATAACCAAGTGTTGACGCCCAACCGGACCATTGTAGCTATAAGGATTGACTCTAGGTCTTGTGTAGGGTTTTGCACTGTCGATAATACGCTGGGCTAAAATCAACTATGTTATAAATATATCATTGATCTTGTTTCAACTGTATTGTGATATATGTGTAAAATACCCATTGTTTTCACCCCCTTGTGTTTCAACATTGTGTATAAACCAAGTTCGATAGTCATGTTTTTGTGTATATGTCTTGTCACTAATTCTTGAAAGTATATGATTTTCCTATATGAACTTTAACCACATTTCATTTGGTGTAAATGGATGATCTTGTTTTCGAAAAAAATCAGTGTTGTGACTTACTTTACCATTAATTGGAGTCCTACCATCTGTGAGGACAAAATAAGAGATAGTTTAACTACATTGCGTGGCAGAACCACTGCTCGTTTAACGTATCTACCCCCAGGATCTGCACAAAACTGGGTCACCCCATTGATATTAACACCGGGCTTCGGTTTCACAGCACAGGAGAGTCTCTGAATGACACTCCAGCTGAAGCATTTTAACTATCGGAATTTACTGCCTGGGACAGTTTTCTTTTTCCAAAATAAAGAGCAAACGTTTTGGATTCCAGGCAGAAGTGAGGCTGAGGAATGTGCACCCCCTTCCCATGATGCCACAGCCCCCCTGGGTGTTGCGCCCCATAGACTGTAGACCTCTGTTCTAAGATGACCTAGGATGAATGGAACCAACAATGCTTAACATCCAGGTTCATTACAACACACTGTCAAGAAAATGGGTGCAGGATAATAGGGTCTAAGAAACTTTTACTATGTGCCCGATTTAGAGTTTGCCGGAGAGAGTACTCGTCGTTAAGGCAATGGAGCACCCTCCCTGCCAAATTGAAGGTCTGCTCACCTGATCTAGAGTCAGGTGAGCCTTCAGTGAGTAGACGGCAGAGACTGTTCCGTCTCCACTGCCTACATACACCTCCAACGGCCCGACAGTGTAAGGGTCGTCAAAGGTTTTTTCCATTTGTCCACCCAACCGATTTAGAGTGGGCGGACAAATGGCAAGTTTTGCATTCACTTAATGCTATTCAAAGTGTGGCAGTACGTGAAAGTAAAAACTTTTAAACGACCCCAACGCCAATGGGAGAAAACTCCCATGGTGAGGGGTGGTCAATGTTTTTTTTTATTTTCAAAAGCAAAATTCCACTTTGACATTTTGTTCTTGAAAATAAAAAAAGAAATTGAAAGTCTGCTGTCCGGTGCCGTTGTGTTGTTGAAACCACATGGCACTCTTTCAGTGCATTTAGAGAAACTGCCATGGCGGCAATTCATGTAAATACTAGAGATGTCTGCTGGGTCGGTAGACAGCTGTATATTTGGTGGGCAGGTACTCCCTCAGGGTGATGGAGTACTTTATTCCATCTCCCTGGCGGAGTAAATCCCATCTGCCAACCTCAAACTCAGGCCATTTGTACTTATTATGTACAAGATCATTTGTTTTCCAGAGGATGAGTCAGCACTGGGGGCAGCTGCAAAAGTGACATGATCAGTCCATATTGTGGGACCAGGAGTGAGGTGCTTGGATACAGTAACAGAAACAACAACAGTAGCATGGAGGATAGCAGTTCTCGGTTACTGTAGCTTTAAGAAACCTATACTCAGGTCTGGGTTCAACATAAGAACACCACACCCCACTCACATACATTTGGCAACTTTGTATTTGGGTTAATGCGGCTTCTTGTGTGCCGATAATTTTGTTCCACTCAGCATTTGCAGTCCATCTACCTTTTTTGTTTTCTTACCTGTTTCCGGTTCCCTTGCAACTTTCATTATTCCCTTGGTTGGGTCTAACACATTTTAGTGTGAAGAACCTGTTTACTGTTTCTTGTTCCCTCTCTACAGGTGGTCTTCTAGCTTAACTCGGATTCCAGGAGGTCGCTACAAACACCCAAATAAAGCTTATCAAAATATACACAAACAAGGAGAAACAACAAACAAGGTAAAATGGCGTTTCAAAATAAACAATCCCTACCTATTGGCTATTACAAAGGGTTCCCATAATCAATACGTCACTGCCTATGAGCTTCGACATGCTGCCCAGAAGCAGATCCACAAAGCTCAACAAACCAGGACTTTAAATTCACATATCTTTTCCACTGCTGGGTGGTTTTTGATGTGGTTTGCTGGGCTGGAAAGCTCACAACCTACCTGACAACACCACTGAACATTGCCAGACCACAGAGGAGGACAAAGCAAGATTGATGGTCTTGTTTGGGGAGACCATGGACACACACAGATAGTTTCAGAGACGAGTGTAGCTCGACACAGTTGCTTGTAGGGCTAATCCTCCCCTGAGCCTTGCTGTGACGGTGTAGAGATTGTTCCTTGGTCCCTCTACACAGATTTCTCAGACAGATGGTCACTGGGCCTGGGTCTCCTCAGCTCTGCAGCTTTTCCTCTTGCAGGGGTACATTTATTCTACACTCTTGCACATTAGTTAGCTCCCTCCTTCCATGTAAAGCACAGTAGCACTTCTAGAAGAGTTCAGAACTCTAATTCCCTTGCAAAGCTCCTGGTCACCAGGCAGCTGGGCTGATGACCCTCCCAGAGAAAGGTGTGCCTCCAGGGGATACAGCCCGGCCATTCCCTGGATTCAGTAGGCAGTTCTGTCTTCGTCTTTCAGTCTTCAGATCTCCTTGCAGAGCCTTGTTTCAGATTCTGTTCCCAAAATGGGAGGGGGTGACTGTCAAAGACAACAACTCTGGAGCTCAGAAATCTTCTTCACACTGACATATGGAATCAAGATGCTGGTCAGTGAGACCACCCCAGAAAACTGATCTGCAACTTCTGTCCATTATTTTATCCTGGGCAGGCACATGCAGAAGTGAGTTTCAGTGCTCCCCATAGTTTTGAGTTATGTCTATTTGTCAGGGTGTGTGAATGATTGGAACAAGCTATGCCGGTCACAGCCTCTGTCTTGCACACCCAGCAGGTTGGGTGGAAAATAAAGGCTGAATAAACGGAGAGGCATTTTCATTGTCCTCTACAGACACTGGCAATGACACTGTCAGGGAGAGGGGAAGTAGGAAAGTGTTGGGGAACTCTTTGCACTTCAAAGAAGAATCACCCCTCGTAATGCATTTGTTTTTTTTCACTATTCTTAGAGTGAAATGTGTCTGTGCATTAAAAATTGACGTAAGGGCGCATTTCTCGCTAAAATATAGCATTAAATGACTTATTTTCATTTCACCTAATTACGCATGATTTTGCAAATTGTGCTGAAATTCTGCGTAATTATGTGATAGAAAATTATGCGAATTTCGCACACCTCTAAAGTACATTTACTAGTAGTCTAGAACAGACCAGGGGCACACATCCTCCAGAACCATGCAATGAACATTTCAGTCCCACAAGGGAAAGTGAACAGAAGATATTTCCCCAAAGATGTCTGTGAAAAAAGGGTAGAGTATTTAGATAGACCTGGGAAGGAAAGGAGACAAGATGAAAAAAGAAAGAAAAAGAAACAAACACATGGCTAGTGAGATAAAGAGGGAGGAGGTATATGGTACTGAATAAAAGATAATGTCAAGTGACAACCCTGGGGTTTTGGAAGGGCCGAGAGCAAGGGAGTCGAATGTAAGTCAAGGATGCAAAGATCACTGGCAACTTTCCAAGATAGCCATATAAATTAGGTTGATATGCATGCAATTACTCTAAAGAAGACTCATTTACATAGTCAATAAATATCGTGGAAGTCTGGCACTGTGGGCCAAGGTCAGAAACACAGGCTTGGAGTCTTTGTTAGGCCTTATCTTCGGTATGCTATGCGTGTTTTCTGCCTCTTTTCCACCTTTCATCCACCCTTTGCTCTTGTATGCTGCCTTGACACACAGACTCTCTCTCTCTCTGTCTCTCTCTCACACACACACACACACACATTCAGGGCCGGCTTTAGACATGGGCGAGCAGGGCCTAGGCCCAGGGCACCTTGATTCAGATAGGAGCCTGAGTTCATTATTTTCTGGCCTCTCTATAAATCTTTTTGTTCTTTCCCTTAGTCGTCTATTTGTCTCCTGTTTGCCCTTCTCTTCTTCTGCATTCTTCTTTCTCCCTCAAACCCCCAACCACCTGCAATTTGGCTCAGAGGTTAAGGAAGGTCACACATTTGCTTTTGCTCAGGGCGCTACATGAGCCAAGGCCAGCCCTGCACACACACACACATGCGCGCGCACACACACACACACACACACACGTGTCCTACATGCCTATGTGCCTATGCACAGAAGGCTTGCAGTGCAGATCAGGGAGCACAGATGAAAAGCGTATCTCTCTCTGCTTTGGCAGAACCCAGGGCCGGGGGTGGTGCAGCTTCCTCTGCCAGGGTTCTCTGCTCTGGGAACAGGCTGAGGATAAGCGCGGTGTTCCAAGAGCAGATGCACATGCATTGCCTCCGCCAGATATGAAACGTCAAACCAGCAATATACATGCCAACTCCCCCAGGGTCAGACTAGGACAGAAAAAGGCTCAGGCACCAAAATCAAAGTGACCCCATCAGTGAATTAGAGAGCTAAAATGCTGGGAGAGATTAGGTTTCCTCAAACTTCGTTTCTTAGGAAATAATCCTTAGTAGTACTGCTGCGATAAATTGCCCATGGGGGATATAAAGGGGCCATCTATGAAATGAAAAGAGCACTCCTCTTTACTCAGCCCTGCATCAGTAACAATCACAAACAATAAGCATTTTAGAATGTTCCTTGCTTTTATAATTGGAAGGAACATTTAGAGAACTAAAGTGGATGCAATCGGAATTAGAACATTGGAATGTTGGGCGCTTCATTGAAGACAATGGAGTGCTCCAGGCTTTTAATTCACAGCTGTGTTGTAAACAAAGGCCTCATGGTGTTAGAACATGCTGCCTCTAATAGCCTTATACCCCGCCATAGCTGGCTATACTGGCTATTAAAGGGCTGCTCCCTTGTTAAAGGCCCTCGTCTGAGGCTCGGGCCTTTAACGCTGGAGCAGGCCTTTAATGGCCGGTGGGCTATAGATAAGGGTATAGTTCACAAACAAAACCTTCCTTTAGAACAGCCTTTCCAGCAGTTCCAATGGGCCTAGGTTGAGTACATAAGGTTATTACGGACCCTACCTCCAGTCCCAAACATTCACCTACAAATCATTGCTTTCCGGTGTACTAATCTAATTAGTTAAATGGAGGCAAAACAAGAATACAGCACCCAGAATGCATTTGGCTGTCCCACTAAAGTCCGGTACTGGAAACAGTGTCCATAATGTCCTAGAGGGAGGTGGTCACCCTAACTGGGCGCATCTTTTATCATTCATTTCATAAAGTTCAAGGAAAAACCTCAGGCAGAGGAGAGGCAACTTCAGGATCTCTTCAAATGTGTTCTTGCCAATGCCAACATTATGCCTACAATCAATAGGTGTCCTTCCCAATGGGAGGCAGATTCTGCTTTTTTACAGAAACCTCAGAAAGAACCATATATACGTGTTTTGGAGACAAAACGGCTATGGAATTGAGTTTATTTTGCTACTGCCAGATTCAGGCGTGATCATGACCCCTGGGCCATTAAGTCAACTCAAACAATAGTTCATTAGATGAAGGACCTCCACAAAAAGACCTCCATCTCGTCAATTTCCCAGATAGAGAACGGAAAGTATATGGTTTCGACTTTTTGGTCTAAAAGCCTTTAGAATGTTTCTGGCTAGTCATAAAGCTGAAAGGAGTAAATGAGTTTCTGAGACCTGTAGATTTCACGAAGGACACTCTTCAAAGTGGCTGATTGGAAGATTCACTCTACATGCTGGAGCAAGGATGAAGAAGACACTAAGGCCTAGATTTACAAAGGGACAATTTTGTAGAGCACCCTCAGGCTTTTGTAAGTAAATCAAAGCAATGCTTTGTGTCACTTTGAGCATCGCAAGCATGTATACCAAGACTTAGTAAATTACCACCTTGGTTACCCTGCCAGGCCCTTAAAAATCAAAATGTTCCTTTGACCCTGTAAAAAAGTGCCAACTCATGCTTGCTCAGGATTCGCACTTCATGGATGCAGACCTAAGAGTAGATCCAAGTACAACATTCCTGCGTGATGTGGGGACTATGGAGCCAAAGGTTCCATTTTTGAAGGTATTAAAATGCTACACTGCTTCTGCCAGGCTCTGGCTATGGTTTTAGAGGAACATGGTCTGTGTGAGCAGTGAAAGGGTCTGTTGTGACCCGCAGTGGACCTTGCAGTCCCATTAGCGGACTTGACTTTTTTGTGGTCCTCTGGGATAGGCTTCATCTGGGTCTCCTCATAAGGAGGTTGTAAAACAGAGGTAAGTTACATCACAACAGAGGTATCGGCTACAGTTCGTAATATCAGCGATGAGCAGTAAAAGATGTTGATGATTCATGTGACAGCAACGATTCAGGACTGCTGCAGTGGTGACTAATCCCAACCAATCAGCATGAAGTGTTTCACCAGCACATCTTCCCCAAGGATTATGATTTGATTTAAAATTTTCTAGAGCGCAAGAATGCCCGCAGGCGTCTTGGCACTAACATAATGCTAAGTCCTTCATCCTGTGTCCGGCCAGAGCTATAGCACTAAATTAATGATAGCTATATGGATGCTGAAAACAGCCAGGTTTTTAGCTGCTTGTGGAAGCAAAAAAAATGATCCTGACTTTTAAGAGGCAAGGGCAATCTGTTCCAGAGGTTCCAAGTGGAATGAACAAAACTACGGCTGCCCTATGTCGCTTTCCTAATCCTGGGAATGATCACTGATCTTGATGTGGCAGATCATAGCGGTCTTTTTGGTTAGTGCCATCTGAATTTACATTTAAGATACTCTGGTCCGGTTCCATGCAGTGCTTTATATACCAGGCATAACGCTTTGAAGGCGATCTTTTTCTTGACAGGGGCCAGTGGTCACCCTTTACGGACTGATATTTAGGAATTTTTTTGAGCAAGCCACAGGCTGTGTTTTGCAGCATCTGAAGCTTGTTTAATGGTCTCTGTGTAATGCCCAAATAAAGGTAATTACAGTAATCAAGCCTAGATAAGACTAGGGAAATGACCACTGATTTTTCCAAATCAGGCGGGATAAAGAGGTAATACCTTCCTTAACATTTTTATAATGAAAAAACATGATGATATCACTTTGTTAGTCTGGTCCACAAATAACAATTCAGCATCAAATGTGACCCCTAGACTTTTAACTTTCGAAACTGGCACAGGGGGAAGACCGAGATACTGAGGCTACCAAGATTAGTTCCAAAAAGCAACGTCTTTCCCAAAACGAAGAACTTCTGTTTTTTGAGAGTTTAACTTTAAGCAGTTGCTTCTCATCCAGTTCACAATAGCCTGCATGCAGTTATTGAACTGATCTGCACATACTTCAGCATTGTTTGAGATCGACACCACAATCTGGGTGTCATCAACATACGTTATAGTGTCAAAACTGAAAGAATGAATAAGCTTGGCTAAGGGAGCCACATAAACATTAACTAGCGTAGGTCTGAGAGATGACCCCTGGGGGACTTCGCAAAGCACAGTAAAATGTTTGTAATTAAACTCCCCAAGGGCCACCCTGTGCTCACGATCTTCTAGGAATGAAGAAAGAAGATCAAAGGCAGATCCGGTAATCCTAATTTTTGCTAGCCACTCCAATAGGACCGTATGGTTCACAGTGTTGAAGGCTGCGGAAAGGTCCAAAAGGACCACCGCAGCCTTCCCTTCATTGCCCATAATGAGTCTGATCTCTTCTGAGACTGCAACCAAGGCAGCCTCAGGGCTGTGGCCTGACCTAAAGCCAATTGGGACACATCCTAACTATTGTTATTATCTAGGTATTCTGACAAGGTTTGGTCAAGGTGTTTCTCGATAACCTTAGCAGGGAAAGGTAGTCAAGATATAGGTCGATAGTTGCTCTCTGTTGTAGGATCGAGTTGAAGGTTTTTTCAATAGTGGCAGGACCAGGGCTTTTTTCCACTCCAAAGGAAAGCAGCCATCTTTAATGTAGGTAATTAAATAAAGGTTGGTGACCCGTGCTATTCTGTGGACCACTTTGCGCGTCACCCTGGGTGGAAGAAGATCTGAAGGGGCACCTGACTTGGTATGCATGATTAACTCGCCCACTTGATTTACTGTAAGGGGGGAAAAACTACAGAGCTCAGCATTTTTAGGTATTTGAGGAGAAGAATCAACCCGTTGAACATGCGAGGATCTAGTAATATCGAATTGGCTGTAGACTGCTTCCACTCTATCCTTAAAGTAGATTGCAAGTTTCTCGCAGAAGGACTAGCTGGGGGGACCAGTCGGAGAGATAGAGCTCACTACTATCTGAACAGTTTTAAAGAGCTCTTTTGATGAATTAGCAACCTGATTAATTTTCTCCATATAATATTTAATTTTTTCCTCAAAAATGAGTTTTTTATAATCCTGAATTAGACTTCTATACTTTATCCTCTTCCCTATAGTGAGATCTCTAGATTTTCTGTTTCATTACTATTAAATTATAAGAGAACCATGGTAAAACAGGCAACTGGGTCTGCAGGTGGGGAACCAGTCTAGAACCCAGTCTGGCAACCTTTCTCTTTTTTTTTTTTTTTTACTTTAGCAGAGTTTTGTCAAAAAGCATTCAAGTAGTCAATAAAGGGCACTATAAAGTGTCATTCCTAATCTGTATTTAATTAATAAAAGTACTGTGCACAGCTTCAAGACGCTATGCAAGACCTGAATTCCAGATGAGGTGGCTACACAGAAGAGCAGAAGGCTTGTGATGGTCGAACTGAGACACGATAATCTGGAAGTTAGTTTCCCAACAAGTAGGTTCCAGCTGATATCCCTAAAACTGAGCTACTGCAACCCGCATGCCACAGTAGTGGTGGTAGTGTAGAGTTCTGGTTGCATGTTGAGATTAAATTGTGAAACATTTCCTATGGCAAGTCATCTAGTGAATAAGCCCCAAACTCAAAGTTTCAAAATTGCATTGAGTAGCCCATCTGGGACAGCAGTTCCTACAGTTTTGAGGACAGGTCACCTAAAACAATCCCAAGGTACAGACAGGAGATCAGTTATAACAACCCATCAACTGCAACTATCGCTCAAACGACGGAGAAGAAAGAAGCTGAGAAAGTGAGGTTTGCCGTTGGTCATTGGTGATATCCTGTTACACTCCTGGCCCAAGATTGTTAGGTAGCCTTTGCCAGTAATGAACTGACAGTAGGGGAGACTTCTTATAAGATACTTTAAATCATGACCTCACCCGGATTGCACTTAAATGCCACTTCTTAATGTTTCATAAATTTACAACAGGCCTATTGATTTTTTTATTTCTTCACTGGTTAAAACCTCACATCCAAACAGTTGCAGGACACCATCTTAAGAGCCGCATTTTCCCACCAAAACTGTTGTTATCAAAGCGTATTATTCAATTTTATTGTGGAACACAATAGTTGTCAGGAGTAATGAATAGTTATTCAAATGTAGATAGTACTACATTGCATGAGTCATTAATTATTGAAGTGAGGATCGTGTTCAACAGTTTCTATGGTAGCCCTCATTGGGGCAGGCTTAGCGTATCTGCTGGGCGACCCTACATCACTAGGCACATCCCTAATCAATGCAGTCTTTGGACTAATGAATTAGGATACATCGATGAGGAAGCAGGCTACTTAGGGGAGAGAACCTCACATGGTTCCCGACACTACAGTACCCTGATCGGTTACTGATCAGGTACTAATCAGTTACTTCTGTTGGTCCCTAATGGGCCATCTGGACGTTTTCAGAAATAACTTCAAAACCCTGCAGAAGACATGACTAAAATCTGAAAAATAGCGTCAATCTGTTTAAATGAAGCTTAATTTTCTTAATTATGCTGCTACACACAGGAGGGTGTGCAGGGGGACTCAAGAAAAAGATGCGCCCTTTATCAAGGATTATTTATTCAATTACAACATAGACAGTAATAGACAGCGCGACAGTCTCTCGCCTGGCCAGCCTTAACAGTCTCATAGATTTTACCAGAGTTTCACATAGTTCAAGACAGTCTCATAAAAGTCCTTAATAGAGTCTTATGCTTGAGAAGGTTATCTCACTCTTGGCCAGCATTAATTGTGCAGTAGACGTTAATAGACTCACTTTGGAAGCCAGTCTCAGTGGCCCATAGACGTTAATAGTGTCACATCTTGGAAGGAAGGCTCATTCCTGGCTAGCCTCAATGACTACATTGACAACAACGAAGTCTCACATTTTGGAAGCCTGTCTCAATTATTATTATTGTTCAGATTTGTACAGCGCATGGCTACCCAACCAAGGGTTTCCCAGCCCTACGCCACAGCAAAGGTACCCGGAAACACAACAGGGGCGACTCATGATGTCAAAGTTTAAAACAACCAGGTTTTAAGCTTCCTGCAGAAGACTGCAAACGAGCGGCAGGCTCTCAAGTCAAGGGGAAGAGAGTTCCATACCTTTGGGCCTAAAAAGAAAGACTTCGCCTCCTTGTCTGGATCTACTCACTCTAGGAACTACAGCAAGATCCAAATTACATGAACTCAGAGACCGGCTGGGTGTGTATGGCAAAACTAAAGATCTGAGGTAGGAGGGGCCGGAGTTTGAAAGACATTTATGCACATAGCACAGTGCCTAGAATTGGACGCAATGTTCAACTGGGAGCGAGTGCAGTTCGCGAAGCAGGCTGGCAGTGGGATGTAACTTGGGAGGGTTCAGAAAAAGTCTTGCCACTGCTTTCTGCACGATCTGAAGCCACTTGAGAAGGTACTTCGTGACCCCTACATAAAGAATGTTTCCGTAGGCAAGCCTCGAGATGACCAAGGCCTGGTTGACTGCTCGCTGTGCTAAGGACGGGAGACATCCTAAAAGATTCTTGAGCCATCTCAAGATCCTGAAGCAGGTGGCAGCAACTTTGATGATTTGGTGACTCATGGATAGGTTCTCATCCATCCAGACTCCTAAATTCTTGACTACTAGAACAGGGGTGGGTAGAGTACCCATCACCTCTGGCCACAGATGTGGACCTCACAGATGGGATGGTTGCCCAACAATGGCCTATAGACTTTAATAGAGTCTCGCATCTTGGAAGGAAGGCTCATTCCTGGCAAGCCTCAATGACTACATTGACAACAATGAAGTCTCACATTTTGGAAGCATGTCTCAATGGCCTATAGACGTTAATATTGACTCACATCTTGGAAGGAAAGCTCACTCCTGGCAAGCTCAATGCCTCAATGGCTATACTGACATTAATGGAACCTCACACTCCTCACACTTTGGAAGTCAGTCTCAGTGACCGATAGACTTTAATAGAGCCTCACATCTGGGAAGGAAGGCTCATTCCTGGCAAGCCTCAATGTCTCAAAGGCTACATTCACAACAATGAAGTCACATTTTGGAAGTAAGTCTCAATAGCCCATAGAATTTAATAGACCCTCACATCTTGGAAGGAAGACTCATTCCTGGCTAGCCTCAATGACTATACGGGCATTAATGGAACCTCACACTCCTCACACTTTGGAAGTCAGTCTCAGTGGCCCATACACTTTAATAGAGCCTCACATCTGGGAAGGAAGACTCATTCCTGGCTAGCCTCAATGGCTATACTGACATTAATGGAATCTCACACTCCTCACACTTTAGAAGTCAGTCTCAGTGGCCCATTAATAGAGCCTCACATCTTGGAAGGAAGATTCATCCCTGGCTAGCCTCAATGGTTTCGTTGATATTAATTGGTCCTTATTCTTTGGAATCTAGTGACCCTCATTCTTTGGAATCTAGATTTTCTATTGGCCAACCACAGTGCCCTATAATTACATTACAGTAATTGAACCAAGCAGACGATTACGCCTGAAAACAGGAATTTATAAAAGGAAGCCTAGAACTGGAAAAGGTGTGTCCCTGTGACAGAAAATCTTATGGTATCCTTAATCACTCCTAGCTAGCCTCCCTCAATGACTCAGTGTAAAGCTGCTTCAGAATTTGAAAGACTGACGTGTTCCTGGATACCCTTACTTTCCTGTAGACATTAATGATTTTGAATTTGATACATCAATTATGTTTATTCCAATTAGCCCTTCATACATTATGGAAGTCGACCACCCTGGAAGGCAATCTAACTCCAGGAGCACTTTAATTAACTCATAGACTCAATGGAGTCTCACATGGTGAAGTCCAGTTTCAATGCTTCCTAGGTCTAATAACCCCATAGATTTTAACAGAGATCCTCATTTTGGAAGGAAAACTCACTCTTAGCCTGCCCCCATGGCGCTATAATATCACTTCTGGAAAAGTAGCCTCACTTCTGACTAACCCCAAATGCCCCCAAGGGCTGTAAGAGAGTCCCACATACTAATTGGTAGTCTTGCTCCGGGCCTGCTTGATTGGCCCCATAAACTTTAATGGAGTCTTATACCCTGGAAAGTAGTCTCACCCTTGACCATCCTTAATGGCCCCATATAATGTATGAGTCATATCCTGGTGCACAGTCTCACTTTATCCCTGCCTCACTGGCTCTTAGACTTTAATACGGTCTAATAATATGAAAGATAGGCTCACATCAGCCAGTCTCAATGACCTCATAGACTTTGCTGGAGTCTCACTCAGTGGAAGTAAATCTTACTTCTGGCCATCTTTAAAGGGCCCAGAGCAGGCTTAAAGGAGCTGCACATCTCCAGCATCACTCTTCCTGACCTCACTAAAAATTCCCCTAGGTTTTAATGTAATATACCAGCCTAACGCCTGGCCTGTTTCATATCCTCAGAGAAATGTTATTGAGTCTCACAGGAAAGAACACAATTTCTGCTAAAGCATCATCGTGCCATCGAAGCCTCTCAAATCTGAGATCTCCCTCCTGTGGCTACCACTTAGAGGTCTTACCCTCTTTGCAAAGTTTTGTTACTTTGGGCCAAATGTACAAACATTTGGAATGCCGATTTCCTAATTGCTATTCTCTCCAAATCGCAATTACAAAATCGGTATTCCTAATATATGAAACTCATTGAGATCCACTTATTGATTCCTTGTGGGTTGCAAATTGACCTACTTCATGAATATTAATGAGATAGGTCACAGTTAGCGACCCATTAGGGATCACAGCCATCACAGGGATGGTGGCCTGCTGAGGTCAGCAAATTACCATGTCTGTGATTGCTTTATAATAAAGCACTCTTTTTTTTTTAATGTAGCCCTTTTTCCTTAAAGAAAATAGGGATGCGTTTAAAAGAAAACCTTGAAGTTTCATTTTTTCAGAGTAGGCAGTGGTCCATTTACTTACATTCTGAAAGGAGAAGGGGTCCCTAAGGGACCCCTTTCCCTTTACGAATGGGTTACCACCAGTTTTAAACTGGTGGCACAGTATTCTTGTAGTACTGGAATTTGGTCACAAAACAGTAATACAAACCCACCAATTCGGTATTTAGAAGGAGTGCCCTAAACATGCCCTGCCAAATACAAATCGCAAATGCAAAATGCGATTCGGTAACAAGTTACTGAATCGCATTTTGCATTTTGTACGTTTGAAAAAGTATTTTTTGTCAAAAACAGCCTGTTTGCAACCGGAAAAATGCTTGGTACATCTGGCCCTTTGGCCTTCCAGGGGGGCCTCTGGGATCCCGTCAGCCATGTTCAGTGCCTGAACTGTACGGCGCTATTATTAATTAATACTTTCCGACTTATTAATTGTCTACAACAATTAACTAGAACGTGTCGGCCCCTGGGCATCCCAAACCTCTCAGGAACCAATTAATACAGCATAAATATTCATGCAGTAATTCTACAGCACAATCGACACACTCTCGGAGCGAGGAAGGAAGGAAGAGCTTCCAGTGGGCATAGTAGGAAAATCAAATATTTGGAGTACTAGTAATTGAGGCCAGAACTCACCATGCAGCATGAGGAAGAGGAGAGAAAAGGAAGATTACCAAGGGTAAGCAGTAAATCCTGAGTGTGCGCTCCCACTGAGTGTGCTAAGGTTGCCAGATTGCTCCCTATATGAAAGCCATATATGTAATCCTGAAGCTACATCATGATGGTGTGCGCGTGCACATGCCCCAGCTTTGGGCCTGTTTTTATGCAATTACACTGTCTAAAACACATACATTTAACTCAGAATTTCTCTTAGTTAGTGCCTGAGCCACGGATAGCCCAGTTCAGAAACAGCGAGAGGCTCTACTGTCCACAGATTATGTACTAGCCCCAAGACATTCCTATTTAGATGTATGCACTTTAGACAGTACAATCGAACAAAAACAGGCACACTGCTGTACTCTGCACGAGTGCATATGTTCATGATATTGGCCATGGACTACTCTTATGCACAGCCTTTTCTAGTGTGAAGAGGCTTTTTCATATTAAATGTTTTGCATTTAATCTGCATTACATGTAAACCCGCAAATGTTATTAACTGTGCATTATTCACGCTTAGATTAACTATAGCTAATGTATTTTAAAATGGGTAACGTTGGTCACTATCTTGCTTATGACACATGAACTTTTATTTCTAGGTAAGCTGAATTTCACTGCTGTCGAACACTGTGTTCTGTTTCCACCTTTCTCATGAGAGGAAAGGTTTTCTGTTTGGTGTACTCATTGTGGGATGTTATAATTGGTATTGAATCCAAGAAGATACCTGCAAAGTACTTGCTGGTCCAATGTGTCTAGTTTTGCTGCGGATAAATGTAAGTTTGAAGGACGTTGAGAAAAGCTGCATTGTGGAAGATACTGAGAACCTAATGAGCTCAAGATTGTACCTTTTTACTCTAACTTGATTTTATCGTTTTAAGAGAACTGTGTGTAGCAAATGCTAGAATTGTGTGACTTAAACTAGTGCACGGGTGATTACAGTTCAGAAGAACGTGCAGAGAGAAATGCTTGTATGCAGCTGAGAGTAGAGGAAGATTTTTAGGGTAGTATCTTTATGGGAGAAATGATTTTATAAGCCTTCCCCTTTGAGGCAACTCTAGTCTAGTTTGTCCTCTGCTTTCATAACTTTGGTTCGATTTGAACTTCATGTTGATTGATGCATTCATATATTGATTGATACTGTCTTGATGATTTTGCCTTCAGTAAACATTTAACCTTTAATAAACCTTTATGGTCTGAAAACTTAATAATTCTCTGCCTTCCTCGTGGAGCCTAATGTGGTTCAAACTAGTGAATGTATTGATTAGTTGGCCAGCCTGAGTTGCGAACTTCGATGATTAGATAGCCCTTTATGGTCCCAACTTTTCACAAGGAAAAACAGGTGTGATGGTGCAATTGGTCAGCTTAAGCAAGCAACAACTACAACTCCCAGGAGTCACTAATATGTTAAATGAAAGCCAGGACCGCGATACATAGTGTAGATCTAAGAAGAGCAATCTGACAATTCTCAGTAAGGCTACTCTGGATTGTGTATGCAGGCCGCTAATTGAGTCTGTAAATTAATTGGAGTCTTAGAATATGATTTAGATTCAAGAGCCAACAACTCCCACCTGGGGTCTGTGGGCCTGATTCACACAGGGCCTCCGCACCGGTGGTGGAGGGCCCGCCATCATGGGGGGGTCTTCACACTCGGACGGAATCCCTGCAATGAGAATTCTCATTGTGAGATTCCGCCTCGAGTGCGGAGACTCCCCTACGACTGCGGGGCCTCCGCCACTAGTGCGGAGGCCTTTTGTGAATCAGGTCCTCAGTGCGCGTTTGCACCTGATTAACAACTGCATGCCAATAAATAGGAACTAATGCGTCTGTCGGAACCTGCTCGGTATTTAGAGACACAACAGTATTAGCAGAGGCCCTTTATCACTGATGTCTAGGGTCCTGGCCTACTATGGCAGTGCAAACTAAGCACCAAGTGCAGACTTTCAGCACTTGAACCTCATGGTAGCCTATGGAGCCTTTCAGTGGCGGCTTTTGTTTTAGGGCGCTGGGGCCCCACCCCTTCACCGGCTCAAATTTCCAGAAAGTTAAAATGCATTGCCTCTGTCTTACAGGCAATGCTACAGTATCTTGCTGCCTGTCCCTCGTGCTGAGCTGTTCTTGAAGCCAGGCTCTGATGGGCAGCCCACTGCTCCTGTCCAGGCTCTGATGGGCAGTCCACTGCGCATGTCCAGGCTCTGATGGGCAGTCCACTACGCATGTCAGGGCTTACCTTTTCACAGCCCGTGAATATCACAGCAGAGGCGAGACTAGTGCCGAAGGAATTTTGGATCACAGAACGATGGACGCTGAAGCCCTGCGTAATGCAGTCATCCCCTCTCATGTTGTTCAAGTTAAAGCTCCCTTTTCAGCAGTCTGTCTTCAATGTTTACTTGAACATTCTGCCAGCCCAGGACAGTGCGTAATTTGAGCTGGTGTTTTCCAGTGCTCAGCACTGGCACTTAATCATCAACACCGGCGCTTCTCATGTGCACCAGTTAAAGACATTCATTTATGGTAGGTACAGGGAGATTAAGTGATTTGCCCAGAATCACAGGATGCTGAGCCGATCAGGAGATTCGAACCATTCCCCAGCTCCGAAGTCGGCAGCTCTGGCCATTACGCCACATCCTCTCCCCACTTTCATGGTTAGTAGTTAATTCTGTTTTCGGCGGCACTAACAGGAGAAATGGGCTGGTGGAAGCTGCTTCCTGACTGAGAACCCCAGCACTTATTTTTTTTACAAATTAACCACTGCCCAGGGACTTCTATTGCTGGTGTACTGACAGAGCAGATGCTTGAGGGTGACTCATAAAAGCTTTAACTGCATTTATTTGATGCAGTCAAAACATTTGTTCAAATGAATACAGCTCAGATAAATTGTCTGATATTCAGCTTTTTATCCATATGCTATATTTAGGTATAATTTTTGCTTACTTTTTGAAACACTGGTGCCATGCGTATTTATTTTCCCCTGTGGTAGCTATAGGCATCAGTGTTTTTTTATAATTTGTAACATCTCCCCTGAATTGCAGGTTCCTCTCTCATCTCCAGAGTACAACAGGATGTGCGCCAAGAATCTATTTGTGCCTGGAGGTGGGAGCTCTGCGGCTCTATACATGGCTTACCCCTGGGCCTCGCTCGTATGCAAGCATTAAAGAAAATAGGAACATTTGAAAAACATTTAAATTGGGGCATGTGGTACATCTTGCCACAGTTGTCACTGTTATTGTTACCGTACTGAACCGCACCTGATCCCCCCAGGGGAAGATAGACTGGTCCACATTGATTCCTCGTTCAGTGCAGTCCATGATGGATGTTTTCACCCCAACATTTCGCAAGCTGCCACTGCAACAGTTGAACTAAGTTACCTAACAGCATGCAATAATGGCCTATCCTATCCAGTGCTGTCTTTATAGAAGAGATGTTCTTTATTATGCTAAAAAGAAATACCACTGTCAGACCCACTTCAGGGCGGCCCCAGTGCAGGCAGCAGCTACTGATCCACAACCTCGGTGG
Source organism: Calotriton arnoldi (assembly GCA_963921515.1). Taxonomy (NCBI): domain Eukaryota; kingdom Metazoa; phylum Chordata; class Amphibia; order Caudata; family Salamandridae; genus Calotriton; species Calotriton arnoldi. The sequence continues at coordinate 225,890 of CAWUFW010000368.1, read as the reverse complement.
TTGAGGCTGTTTGCCTCTGGTGTCCCAGGGTTATTCCTGCAACAACTCTGCTAACCAAGCCAGGTACACCCTTTGTGCACTGGACTCTCAAAGCAGGGAGGGTTAGCAGTCAAAGTCTTCCCAGGAGGGTAGTGTGCAGGGCAAGAGCTCAGCACTCAACAGTAAACAACAGACTCATTAATATATTATCTAGACCAATGCTTATCTTTTAGTTAAAAGAAAGTACTTCAACCTTGCAGTAAACCAAAATACAACACACTTTAAAGGTGGTTCAGGTACAAGGTTACAAACAATCTCCCTACGAGTGTAGTGAAATATTGTGACCCTCTAAGGTGCCTGCTTCCCCTCCTCTCTCTCTCTGGGGAGTTCCACTCCATCTAGAGTAACGCCATATGGTTATGGTGTAGACTACGCACAGGTGCAGATTACTATTAGTTACACCAACATGTTAGATCATAGGTCAGTTCAAAAGTCTTTTGGCCCAACAAGTTCTTATTGGCGTTCTACCCGCAAGCCTCCTCTTTACAGGCGCAGCGTTACCTGCTCAAATGGTGTGATGACTTAGCGGCACAGGCTGGTGTGGTTAGCGACATCACACCCATAGGCTTCAGCACTGGTGATGGGGGACATCTAGCCGCACGCCTCACAGGACCACGGGGTTTGGGGGCTGGAGTTGTGGCCACATGGTCAATGCATGTGATATTCCAATTTGACAGATGCGGTCTCTGTGAACCAATGCAAGCAGAAGTTCATCTTTGAAAGGCACAGCCCCCGGCCCGGGGTCAATGCAGGCTGGTGTTCGTCATTGGCAGTTGAAGCGTCCAGGCTGATACAACGGCCACTCTAAGGGCAGTGGTGTAATGCAAAATCATGGTGCCCCCTTCTAGAATGAGCTCAATGGGAGTCCCCTGAATAGTTGGTACCCCCTTCACAGCAGGGGCTAACTTTTTCTTACTCCATGCCATTGCATGCCTTGCACGCATTCTGCAAGGCATACAATGGCATGGCTTAGAGGGTGAGGGAGCCCCCTCCAAAACAAGAAACCCTGGAGGCCTGCCCGCACCGTAGGGCCCCGTTACACCCCTGTTTAATGGCCGCAGCACCACCAGAACTTCAGGGTTGACCGTGGGAATGCCAGCAACACAACAAAGAGTTGATGAACATATTCTTAGGCCATTCGTGGAAGGTACATCTCCAGGAAACCAGGTGTCTCCTCACATTTCGAGTCAGGACTGCCTTCACTCCCTGTTGGCAGTCAGCTACATCTGGGTGATCTACCCGCTGGGAACATGCTGGGCTCCTCCCCCTGGACAGTCTCTCCTCTTGCAGGGCCTGACACTCTCCTTCCCTCTCTCTCAATGGGCAGGCTGATTTTTAGGCACTTTTGGTAGTCACTCCGCTTCTCCAGCAGCTGGCAGATTTTAGGAGATGTCCTCTCACCTCCGAGAGGACAGGGTTATGTAGCACCACAGCCCCGAAACAGACCAATCAATATGCAAGTTATTCTCCTCAACACAAAATCACAGATCATTAATGTTAAGTATCCCCAGGCACCTCGACCAAGCTGTCATGCTCATCCCCAGGGGCGGCTCCTCCATTTGAGCGGACGGGGGTCGCCCCACAAACAAAACCCCCAGGCCAGAGCTGAAAAATAAAATGGTAACGTTTATTTATTACCATTTTATTTTTCAGCAACCGACCCGTTCCGAACTGAGCGTCAGGACGGGGCGGGGCCATTGCTGCTGAGTGGCAACAGAGAGCTTTAAAATGTGCATATCTCTTTGGCCGGCCGTCTTGCGACGGCCAGCCAGGCATGCACATTTAAAACCTCTCTAACCCAGCTGCCTTAGCACAGCTGGGTTAGAGAAAGCAAAGGCCTCCAGTGCTCTTGTGAGCACTGACAGAGGCCGCTCCCACCAATCCTAGCGCTTCTCTCATGCTGCATGAGAGCAGCGCCAGGATTGGCTTCGGAGTCAAGAGCCTGCCTGCTGCCTGCCTCGAAGAGAGAAGGATCGAGGAGAAATTTGCGCTTATGGAAAAGGTAAGTGCCTTTTATTTTTTAATTTGTTATGTGCCCCCCCCCCGCCCCACCACCCTCGGGACATGTCAACTGCCACTCATCCTTACGTTGTAAAATCTGGCCTCTTCCTTGGCTAAAACTCTCTCACACAGTTTTTGAGGTAAAAAGCACCTACCTGTTAAACAAAGCCTTCACATGCACCTAAAGAATCTCGGCCACATCCCCAAAGAAATAGTTGCCGGAGAGGAGGAGTTCGACTAGCAGCTTGTTTACGCAGAGGGAGAGAGTGAAGCCATGATGCTACTACCAGTAGCACTGACCCCAGGCATAGAAGAGAAGTCAATTCAAGATCCTCAGTTGGAAGAGGCAATGCCAGTGCGGCTTATATGCTGACAGCAGTGTTAATTCCAGTGTGCTCCAGATGTTAGACAGCACTGACTGCACACTTGTTGTTGAAGGTGCACACTTCCTGGTTCTCCTGGACCTCTCAGCAGCCTTTGATACAGTTGACCCTGGAACCCTCTTTGGTATCATGAGATGGAGTAAGTGCACTCTGTACGCAGCACAACCAGAGACACAAATGATTCACGACTCCCATTTGATCTGGCTCTTTTTTGTACTTATTATATCATAAGCGAAACAAGGTGCTTACAGAGTATCTGGTGACGAGCAAGCATTACACATGACTATCCTAGGTTGAGCAAATTTAACATAAAGCAAAGCAAAGCAGTTAGATTTATTTAAAAATACAGCTATTGACAATTCTTCATTGTAATTAATCCTTCACATACACACACGTTGACAAACTACAAGAAGGGATTCCCATCCGCATAAGGAGGAGAACCCCTGGCTGAGCCCAACCACTCCCCTTCCAGTGAACATGAAATCCAGATGTGGGCAGTCCCGGCGTAAGGCTAAAATTCCAGGCCACCTTCAGGTCTGCAAAGTCTTCATGAAACCCCAAACACGCACTAATCTCCTTTAAGACCCAATTATAGATCTGAAGAAGGTGCAATATATTTGTCCAGCGCAATTATTTCTTACACTTTCCACCACAGGGTATGGAAGTCGCCGGTGAACACACCCTCATCTGACTCCTCCCTATGCACGCCCCTATCCACCCCAGATTTAGTGCAGGATTAAGTAAATATAAACGTCAGTTCCCTTGCTGAACAAATGAGCACCGTCATTTGCATAGAGCTCTTTCCTATGTTGTACCTAAACAATGATGAACCATGAATAAGGAGGAGCAGTTGAATAGTCTCGCCATTGGCTGATTCTTCTTGAAAAGTCTCGCCATTAGTTGATTCTTCTTGAATAGTCTTGCCATTGGCTGATTCTTCTTGAATAGCCTCGCCATTAGTTGATTCTTCTTGAATAGTCTTGCCATTGGCTGATTCTTCTTGAATAGCCTCGCCATTGGCTGATTCTTCTTGAATAGCCTCACCACTGGCTGATTCTTCTTGATTAGTCTCGCCATTGGCTGTTCTTCTTGAATAGCCTCACCACTGGCTGATTCTTCTTGAATAGTCTCGCCATTGGCTGATTCTTCTTAAATAGTCTCATCATTGGCTGATTTTTCTTGGCAGAGTGGCTCAGTTCTTTAGGACAGATAATACGCCCACAGCTAGCACATGGAATCACCTTGACCAGGATGTTCGCGTATTCAGCAGTCTTATACGCATCACATGCATGATTCCTATTAAAATAGCTAGTCCTTACCTCTTTCTTGGGGACTCCATATTATTGCCACCTATGTGGAAGACTAGTGTGTCTAGTTCTGAAATGACCCTACACTCCATATCTTTCTGCAATTTAAAGCACATCTGCTCCAACTTCAGACCACCTGTACTTAGCCAGTAATGCTCAATGCACACAGTCAAGTCAAAAAACACCATATCCAGAGCCACTGGAATCATGCGGCAAGGGAGGACCAAATTATGTGGCAGGGTTCACTAAATTATGTGCCATGATGCAGCACATTTTGTGATAGTATCAGTTCATTATTTTGCCATCTTTACACATGCTAACACTGTCTGGACAAACGTTTCACCTTATTAATACTAGTTTAACCCTCAGTTGCAGCAATGTGCAGCAGAAAGGCAAACAATCAACATTTGCGAAGTGCTGTCCGCTGCACAGCAACAAGTAACTTTTGATCCATTTGAGCTAGAACCAATAGTTTGTTTTTTGTTGAAATCTGCAAATTATACAGCAGATGATGGACTATGTGGCAAATGCGGTAAACGCCACAACCACAGAATCGCATAATTCCAGTGGGCCTGACCATATCCCAGGAATCTTCCAAGTGCCTTGCATGCACAGGAATGCCTGCACCAACATCGTGACCATCGGTTGTGCTGATGCATCTGCTCCCTTCTGCTCTCGCTAGCCAAACTAAATTCGGGTGGACATACCACTAAAAACAGCTGGCCTTCCAGTATCCCCCTGCCTGAACCTCTTCTAAGCACAGCCACATCCCAGCTTCTGAAACCACTGCCCGCTGCAATACCATTCCCATGAGTATTCCAACTAAAGTACTCCTTATGCGCAAAAGTCTAGTCAATGCAACTTGGCTTATATTTAGCTACTGTGCTGCAACCACATTAAACCTCCACTGAAGTCCATTTGGCTGCCTATCATATGAAGATGTGTTCACGATTCTATGTGTAGCACACAGTGCTGTAAATTCGACCCCAGAGCAGTTCTTTAACACCTACTTATTAACACAGCCTACATTTGTCCTCTCTGAGCCACCTCTACATCTGCCTAACCAAATAGAAATATTTTAGTGGGAGAACGGTATATGTATACAAATCGACTGTGTGAAACTCTTTCCCTCTAATCTAAACAGTCTTCTTGAGTTATCAGTGGCATAGCTAGGCCTTTTGCCGCCCGAGGCGGTCCCAGCCTTTGCTGACCCGAGGCAGCCGTAAGAGCGGCGGGGGAGGTGCTGGCGAACTAATCCTGCGTTTGCCGCCCCAGTGCACCCAAAACTCATGCCGTCCAGGGCGGACCACCCCCCGCCCCCCCCAGCCACGTCACTGTGAGGTATTGCAGATGACTAACGATATGGCTCTCTGGACCACCTTTTGGCCAAATGCAGGCTAATTTTCCTCTGCAGCCTTTAGGTCCTACTGCTCCACGTAGGAGGTGCAAACCCCAACTATTATTTTGAACAGTTCAAATCCCTAGTGAGATGCCTATGGTGGGTCTTTAGTGCACAATCTACAACCTGGAAGTGCACTGCTTCACTGGAGCTCCTCCCCCAACATTTTGACTTTTCCAACCTGCAATCCCAACAAGCAACAGATGTCTTCTCCAAGGACTGGTAGTGTCAGCAACTCTTTAAATCAGTCCCCATGGCTGGAATTGTTGCAGATCATGGGCCCTATTTGCAAATGTATAATTAGATGTTTGGTCTAAACTTAGATCAAACGTCTAAGTTTACAACTATGGGAATTCACAAAGGGCATTTATGAGCACTATCTTTATGCCCGCACTCAGGGCGGAGATTCGACCCAAATGCGGACATAAAGCGTCAGCTTTGCAAAAGCTGCCCACTGCAACAAGTTACATTAACTCTGACTTGAAATACAAGTAGTGGCTTTGCCATTGCATCCAATGGCAAAGTCGGGCTAGCAGTGCATGACTGCTCTACCAGTCTGCAGTGGCAGACTGGGGAACTCATTTTACATGGGGGACCTTCAAGGTGGCACAACCAGAGCTGCAGCCCAGGGGTATCCCTCTAACTTACATGCCCTGTGTACCAGGGTACCATATACACGGGACTTACAGGCAAGTTAGCCATTTCCAATTGGGTACAGACAATTTGATATGCACTTCAGGGTCTAGCAATGAGGTCTGGTTAACATGGCCTCAGTGCACTCAGAATCCAAAAAACCAGCAGCATCAGTCGAAAAACTTGGGGGTGACCATACACAAAGAGGTATTTCCTTACAGCATTTGTCTGGTGCAGGAAAGAAAGGCATGTAATGCTTAAATGAAATTCAGATATATGGCGAAAAGAGCGACTTCCTTGTCATCATGTTTTATTTCACTAGTCATACAAAGTCATGTTTTCATCACAGAGACTGTTCTCCAAGCAGCAGTTATTTCCATATGATTCTCAGAGTTTAGAAGAATTGTAAATATGTTGAAGCTCTTGCTAAGGTCCCTTGTCTTGAATCTTCAAGTGTCTTCTCATGAAATAAATATGTAATGAGTGTGAAATACACTTTACTGTTGCGCTGGTCTAATAATTTAAAAGATATGTTTCCAGATGCCATACATCATTTTGAGTTCAGTATGTGATACTGCACACAGGTTGTAGAACATAACTAGGTTGTGCAAAATAAACTAGGCACACTTTTTATTATAAGAAGTTTGTATATACTGTCTTGTTTTTCTGCAAAGGGCAACATCATATGTTTTACACAAAATGTTTTACTCTGGGAGCTTCAAAGAAAAGCTTTATTAAAATGGCATTATTGTGCTTCCATGCAAGACAAAATTATTAATTGTTGGTGAAGAATATTTTGGAAAGGATGTATAGCTTTCTTTCCTACGATACCTATGCACTTTTGTAGTACCAGGATGCATTTTGCATCAATGTGCACTAAAATGTCGAAATAAATAGATATTAATGCAGTAGCATGTATATTATTTGCCTGTAATTGCATATCATGCTGCATAATGTCCTTTCTGTGTCGCACACGTTTCTTTGCAGTATATTTTAACAGCCTAATAAAGAGCCACATCATTTGAATCTTTATTGCGGCATAATTCCAAGGCAAACAGCATGCCTTAGTGCTTGCTATTCCTGCTTTAAATAATAGAAGCTTGCCCTACCTTCATTCATACTATAGGCGAAGGATGCTTTGCCAACTGTCCTCATGCTTTAAATGGAGGAAATACCCCTTTCTGCTACATATACTATATACAGAGAACACTTTTGATATTCATGGCGTGTGCAGAATAGTTTTGCTTAATTAAGGCCTGATTTAGATCTTGGCAGACGGTTACTCCCATCATAACGGTGATGGATATCCCGCCCGCCGAAATATAAAGCCCATTAAATCCTATGGGAGTTATATTTCGGCGGGCGGGATATCCATCACCATTGTGATGGAGTAACCCATCCGCCGAGACCTAAATCAGGCCCTCAGTCTGCTACTAAGCATGCTGTCCAAGAGGGAAGCTTTCTCTACTGCTGCTTTTCCTTTGTATGGACGAAGCTTCTATAATTTTTGTTCATGTGATGTGTAGAGAAAGCTTGCAGTGTGTAGAGAGGCTTGACTTAAAGCGGATCATTTCATAAGTGAAGGAAGCTTGCTGTACTTCTGATTATGCAGGGTGGAGAGAGGCTTTCCTTAAAGTTGATCATATTATATGTGAAGGAAGCTTCAGGTACTGCTGCTTATACAGTAGGTACATAGGCTTGCCCTAAAGCTGATCATGTTATATGTAAAGGAAGCTTTCACTACTTCTGCTTATGCAATGTGTAGGCACGCGTGCCTTAAAGTTGATCATGTTATACGTGAGGGAAGCTTCTGGTACTGCTGCTTATGCAGTGTGTAGGGAGGCTTCACTTAATGTTGGTCATGTTCTATTTGAAGGAAGCTTGATGTGCTGCTGCTTATGCAGTGTGTAGAGAGCCTTAAAGCTGATCATGTTCTATGTGAAGTAAGCTTGCTGTACTGCTGCTTATGCAGTATTTAGAGGGGCTTGCACTAAAGCTGATCATGTTATGTTGGAAGGAAGTTTGCTGTACTGCCACTTATGCAGTGTGTAGAGAGGCTTGTGATAAAGCTGATCATTTCATATGTGAAGGAAGCTTGCTGTACTGTTGGTTATGCAGAGCCTGATTCCCAAAGGTAACCGTACACCTTGGGGTAAGCTTACGATTGTTTGCTATTTACAAAGGGATTTAAGAGTAGAATCTTTAGGAGTGCGAAGTCTCCGCATATAAAATGACCTATCTTTTTATATGCGGAGACAAGGCACTCAGAAAGATACTACTCGTAAATTCTTTGTGAATAGTAAACAAACATAAACGTACACAACAGTGTATGTTTACCTTTGTGAATCTGGCGCAGTGTGTAGAGAGGTTGCCTTAAAGCTTATCATGCTATATGTGAATGAAGCTTGCTGTACTGCTGCTTATGCAGTGTGTAGAGAGAACAGCCTTAAATTTGATCATGTTATCTGCAAATTAAGCTTGCTGTACTGCTGCTTATGCAGCGGGTAGAGAGGCTTGCATTAAAGCTGATCATGTTATATGTGAAGGAAGCTTGCTGTACTGCTGCTTATGCAGTGTGTAGAGAAGCTTGTGTTAAAGCTGATCATTTCATATGTGAAGGAAGCTTCATGTTATTTATAAATGAAGCTTGCTGTACTGCTGCTTATGCAGTGTGTAGAGAAGCTTGTGTTAAAGCTGATCATTTCATATGTGAACGAAGCTTGCTCTACTCCTGGATATGCAGTGTTTAGAGAGGCTTGCCTTAAAGCTCATCATGTTATATGTGAAGTAAGCTTGCTGTTCTCCTGGCTATGCAGTGTGTAGAGAGGCTTGCCTTAAAGCTCATCATGTTATATGTGAAGTAAGCTTGCTGTACTCCTGGCTATGCAGTGTGTAGAGAGGCTTGCCTTAAAGCTCATCATGTTATATGTGAAGGAAGCTTGCTGTACTCCTGGCTATGCAGTGTGTAGAGAGGCTTGCCTTAAAGCTCATCATGTTATATGTGAAGGAAGCTTGCTGTTCTCCTGGCTATGCAGTGTGTAGAGAGGCTTGCCTTAAAGCTCATCATTTTATATGTGTAGGAAACTTGCTGTACTCCTGGCTATGCACTGTGTAGAGAGGCTTGCCTTAAAGCTCATCATGTTATATGTGAAGGAAGCTTGCTGTACTCCTGGCTATGCAGTGCGTAGAGAGACTTGCCTTAAAGCTCATCATGTTATATGTGAAGGAAGCTTGCTGTACTCCTGGCTATGCAGTGGATAGAGAGACTTGCCTTAAAGCTCATCATGTTATATGTGAAGGAAGCTTGCTGTTCTCCTGGCTATGCAGTGGGTAGAGAGACTTGCCTTAAAGCTCATCATGTTATATGTGAAGGAAGCTTGCTGTTCTCCTGGCTATGCAGTGTGTAGAGAGGCTTGCCTTAAAGCTCATCATGTTATATGTGAAGGAAGGTTGCTGTACTCCTGGCTATGCAGTGTGTAGAGAGGCTTGCCTTAAAGCTCATCATGTTATATGTGAAGGAAGCTTGCTGTTCTCCTGGCTATGCAGTGCGTAGAGAGACTTGCCTTAAAGCTCATCATGTTATATGTGAAGGAAGCTTGCTGTACTCCTGGCTATGCAGTGCATAGAGAGACTTGCCTTAAAGCTCATCATGTTATATGTGAAGGAAGCTTGCTGTTCTCCTGGCTATGCAGTGGGTAGAGAGGCTTGCTTTAAAGCTCCTCATGTTTGGTGCGAGTCCATGGTGGCAATGGCCTCTCCTTAGCGCTTAACTTACAAATTTAATGACCAGCTTCATGTCTTCAAGGCCATTTGGAGCTCGTGCCTGTCCTGAAAAGGACAAGAACGTGGATTTGTTTCCGTCTGGAAGTTTAAGCCTCTCTCTGCACCCACTGGTGAGATAGCTATGGAGCTAGGACTGTTATCTGAGGAGACCCTAAGCTCCTCGTAGTCAAGGACAGGCTTTGTAAATAGACATCTGTTTCTTCACTGTCAGCTTTCTGGACTGAGGCTGGTGATGGGATTTTATACCCTGGGCCCCTTACCTATGCTTGAACATGTCGACCATTATTGAGTTACCGGATGGTCTGGCACTGTTTGTATCTTGCTGACTGTGTTTGTCTCGAAATGTCTGCCGGGTTACTTTTTGATGTAATAGTAATAAAGATAACTATCAAAAGAAGCTGATCGTGTACTATGTGAAGTATGCTTGCTGTGCTTCTGTTTGGGCACTGTGTGTAGATCGAATGTTCTACTGCTTGAGTTATGTGTGATTGATTTATTTATTTGAGGTTTATATAGTGTAGCCAATGTAATTTTCGCCTTCAGAGAACTTTGAACAATCGTAAACATTATAAAAGTCTGTTATAAAATATATAATTTACAATTGACAGTACTTGCAAGTCAAGAGGTCAAATCACAGCGGCATCTGAACAGAAAGCTTCTTCATAGAGTATCAGAAACTCATGGATAACTTCACAATTAATGAAGGAGGAAAGGGTTTGCAGCTCATCAGTTTCTATTGTTGTGTTGGTTGAAAGTTTGATATGGATTCGTTGCCACAGAGCTGAAAATACAGGGTGTGTAGTAGGTGATGCACAATGCTTCTTACATAGTGTGCGGATGTGAGGATTGACAACTGACCAGGTGATGTGTAAAGGATAGTTGCTTGCTGCACCCTTGCATATGCTGTGTATGAATGAGTCTTGCCATAGGCTAATGCTTCTCATGCAGTGTGTGGATAAAGCATGGCTTAGACTAATTCTTCTCATACAGTGTGTGGATAAAGCGTGGCTTAGACTAATGCATCTCATGCAGTGTGTGGGTGAGGTGTGGCCTAGGCTAATGCTTCTCATGCAGTGTGTGGATAAAGCGTGGCTTAGACTAATGCATCTCATGCAGTGTGTGGGTGAGGTGTGGCCTAGGCTAATGCTTCTCATGCAGTGTGTGGGTGAGGTGTGGCCTAGGCTAATGCTTCTCATGCAGTGTGTGGATGAGGCGTGACCTAGGCTAATGCTTCTCATGCAGTGTGTGGGTGAGGCGTGACCTGGGCTAATGCTTCTCATGCAGTGTATGGATGAGGCGTGACCTAGGCTAATGCTTCTCATGCAGTTTGTGGGTGAGGCGTGGCCTAGGCTAATGCTTCTCATGCAGTGTGTGGATGAGGCTTCGCCAAGGCTAATGCTTCTCATGCAGTGTGTGGGTGAGGCATGGCCTAAGCTAATGCTACTCATGCAGTTTGTGGATGAGGCGTGACCTAGGCTAATGCTTCTCATGCAGTGTGTGGGTGAGGCGTGGACTATGCTAGTGATTCTCATACAGTGAGTGGATGAGGCGTGGACTAGGCTAATGCTTCTAATGCATTGTGTGGATGAGGCGTGACCTAGGCTAATGCTTCTCATGCAATGTGTGGATGAGGCTTGGCCTAGGCTAATGCTTCTCATGCAGTGTGTGGATGAGGCGTGACCTGGGCTAATGCTTCTCATGCAGTTTGTGGGTGAGGCGTGGCCTAGGCTAATGCTTCTCATGCAGTGTGTGGATGAGGCTTGGCCGAGGCTAATGCTTCTCATGCAGTGTGTGGGTGAGGCATGGCCTAAGCTAATGCTACTCATGCAGTGTATGGATGAGGCGTGACCGAGGCTAATGCTTCTAATGCAGTGTGTGGGTGAGGCGTGGACTATGCTAGTGATTCTCATACAGTGATTGGTTGAGGCGTGGCCTAGGCTAATGCTTCTCATGCAGTGTGTGGATAAAGCATGGCTTAGACTAATGCTTCTCATGCCGTGTGGGGATTCAGCGTGGGCCAGGCTAATGCTTCTCATGCAGTGTGTGGATAAAGCGTGGCTTAGACTAATGCTTCTCATGCAGTGTGTGGATGAGGCGTGACCTAGGCTAATGCTTCTCATGCAGTGTGTGGGTGAGGCGTGGCCTAGGCTAATGCTTCTCATGCAGTGTGTGGATAAAGCGTGGCCTAAGCTGATGCTTCTCATGCAGTGTGTGGATAATGCGTGGCTTAGACTAATGCTTCTCATGCAGTGTATGGATGAGGCGTGACCTAGGGTAATGCTTCTCATGCAGTGTGTGGATGAGGCTTGGCCTAGGCTAACTCTTCTTAAGGAGTGTGTGGATAAAGCGAGGCCTAGGCTAATGCTTCTCATGTAGTTTGAGGATAAAGCGTGGCTTAGACTAATACTTCTCATGCAGTGTGTGGATGAGGCGTGACCTAGGCTAATGCTTTTCATGCAGTGTGTGGGTGAAGCGTGGCCTAGGCTAATGCTTCTCATGCAGTGTGTGGTAAAGTGTGGCCTAGGCTAATGCTTCTCATGCAGTGAGTGGGTGAGGTGTGGCCTAGGCTAATGCTTCTCATGCAGTGTGTGGATGGGGCATGGCCTAGGCTAATGCTTCTCGTGCAGTGTGTGGATACAGCGTGGCTTATACTAATGCTTCTCATGCTTCTCATGCAGTGAGTGGATAAAGCATGGCCTAGTCTAATGCTTCTCATGCAGTGTGTGGGTGAGGTGTGGCCTAGGCTAATGCTTCTCATGCAGTGTGTGAATGAGGCGTGACCTAGGCTAATGCTTCTCATACAGTGTGTGGGTGAGGTGTGGCCTTGGCTAATGCTTCTCATGCAGTGTGTGAATGAGGTGTGACCTAGGCTAATGCTTCTCATACAGTGTGTGGGTGAGGCATGGCCTAGGCTAATGCTTCTCATGCAGTGTGTGGTAAAGCGTGGCCTAGGCTAATGCTTCTCATGCAGTGTGTGGGTGAGGTGTGGCCTAGGCTAATGCTTCTCATGCAGTGTGTGAATGAGGCGTGACCTAGGCTAATGCTTCTCATACAGTGTGTGGGTGAGGCGTGGCCTAGGCTAATGCTTCTCATGCAATGTGTGGTAAAGCGTGGCCTAGACTAATGCTTCTCATGCAGTGAGTGGATGAGGCTTGGCTTAGGCTAATGCTTGTCATGCAGTCTGTGGATGAGGCGTGACCTAGGCTAATGCTTCTCATGCAGTGTGTGGATGAGGCTTGGCCTAGGCTAATGCTTCTCATGCGGTGTGTGGATAAAGCATGGCTTAGGCTAATTCTTCTCATACAGTGTGTGGATAAAGCGTGGCTTAGACTAATGCTTCTCGTGCAGTGTGTGGATGAGGCGTGACCTAGGTTAATGCTTCTCATGCAGTGTGTGGGTGAGGCTTGGCCTAGGCTAATGCTTCTCATGCAGTGTGTGGGTGAGGCGTGACCTGGGCTAATGCTTCTCATGCAGTGTATGGATGAGGCGTGACCTAGGCTAATGCTTCTCATGCAGTTTGTGGGTGAGGCGTGGCCTAGGCTAATGCTTCTCATGCAGTGTGTGGATGAGGCTACGCCGAGGCTAATGCTTCTCATGCAGTGTGTGGGTGAGGCATGGCCTAAGCTAATGCTACTCATGCAGTGTATGGATGAGGCATGGCCTAGGCTAATGCTTCTCATGCAGTGTGTGGGTGAGGCGTGGACTATGCTAGTGATTCTCATACAGTGAGTGGATGAGGCATGGCCTAGGCTAATGCTTCTAATGCATTGTGTGGATGAGGCGTGACCTAGGCTAATGCTTCTCATGCAATGTGTGGATGAGGCTTGGCCTAGGCTAATGCTTCTCATGCAGTGTGTGGATGAGGCGTGACCTGGGCTAATGCTTCTCATGCAGTTTGTGGGTGAGGCGTGGCCTAGGCTAATGCTTCTCATGCAGTGTGTGGATGAGGCTTGGCCGAGGCTAATGCTTCTCATGCAGTGTGTGGGTGAGGCATGGCCTAAGCTAATGCTACTCATGCAGTGTATGGATGAGGCGTGACCGAGGCTAATGCTTCTAATGCAGTGTGTGGGTGAGGCGTGGACTATGCTAGTGATTCTCATACAGTGAGTGGATGAGGCGTGGCCTAGGCTAATGCTTCTCATGCAGTGTGTGGATAAAGCATAGCTTAGACTAATGCTTCTCATGCCGTGTGGGGATTCAGCGTGGGCCAGGCTAATGCTTCTCATGCAGTGTGTGGATAAAGCGTGGCTTAGACTAATGCTTCTCATGCAGTGTGTGGATGAGGCGTGACCTAGGCTAATGCTTCTCATGCAGTGTGTGGGTGAGGCGTGGCCTAGGCTAATGCTTCTCATGCAGTGTGTGGATAATGCGTGGCTTAGACTAATGCTTCTCATGCAGTGTATGGATGAGGCGTGACCTAGGGTAATGCTTCTCATGCAGTGTGTGGATGAGGCTTGGCCTAGGCTAACTCTTCTTAAGGAGTGTGTGGATAAAGCGAGGCCTAGGCTAATGCTTCTCATGTAGTTTGAGGATAAAGCGTGGCTTAGACTAATACTTCTCATGCAGTGTGTGGATGAGGCGTGACCTAGGCTAATGCTTTTCATGCAGTGTGTGGGTGAAGCGTGGCCTAGGCTAATGCTTCTCATGCAGTGTATGGTAAAGTGTGGCCTAGGCTAATGCTTCTCATGCAGTGAGTGGGTGAGGTGTGGCCTAGGCTAATGCTTCTCATGCAGTGGGTGGATGGGGCATGGCCTAGGCTAATGCTTCTCGTGCAGTGTGTGGATACAGCGTGGCTTATACTAATGCTTCTCATGCAGTGAGTGGATAAAGCATGGCCTAGTCTAATGCTTCTCATGCAGTGTGTGGGTGAGGTGTGGCCTAGGCTAATGCTTCTCATGCAGTGTGTGAATGAGGTGTGACCTAGGCTAATGCTTCTCATACAGTGTGTGGGTGAGGTGTGGCCTTGGCTAATGCTTCTCATGCAGTGTGTGAATTAGGTGTGACCTAGGCTAATGCTTCTCATACAGTGTGTGGGTGAGGCATGGCCTAGGCTAATGCTTCTCATGCAGTGTGTGGTAAAGCGTGGCCTAGGCTAATGCTTCTCATGCAGTGTTTGGGTGAGGTGTGGCCTAGGCTAATGCTTCTCATGCAGTGTGTGAATGAGGCGTGACCTAGGCTAATGCTTCTCATACAGTGTGTGGGTGAGGCGTGGCCTAGGCTAATGCTTCTCATGCAGTGTGTGGTAAAGCGTGGCCTAGTCTAATGCTTCTCATGCAGTGTGTGGATGAGGCGTGGCCTGGGCTAATGCTTCTCATGCAGTGTGTGGATAAAGCGTGGCCTAGGCTAACGCTTCTCATGCAGTGTGTGGATGAGGCTTGGACTAGGCTAATGCTTCTCATGCAGTGTGTGAATGAGGCTTGCCATGCGCTAATGCTTTCCATGCAGTGTGTGGATGAGGTGTGGCCTAGGCTAATGTTTCTCATGCAGTGTGTGAATGAGGCGTGGCCTAGGATAATGCTTCTCGTGCTTTGTGTGGATACAGCGTGGCTTATACTAATGCTTCTCATGCAGTGTGTGGATGAGGCTTGCCATAGGCTAATGCTTCTCATGCAGTGTGTGGGTGAGGCATGGCCTAGGCTAATGCTTCTCATGGAGGTGTGACCTAGGATAATGCTTTTCATGCAGTGTGTGGATGAAGCTTGGCCTAGGATAATGCTTCTCATGCAGTGTGTGGATGAGGCTTGGACTAGGCTAATGCTTCTCATACAGTGTGTGAATGAGGCTTGCCATGCGCTAATGCTTTCCATGGAGTGTGTGGATGAGGTGTGGCCTAGGCTAATGTTTCTCATGCAGTGTGTGAATGAGGCGTGGCCTAGGCTAATGCTTCTCGTGCAGTGTGTGGATACAGCGTGGCTTATACTAATGCTTCTCATGCAGTGTGTGGATGAGGCTTGCCATAGGCTAATGCTTCTCATGCAGTGTGTGGGTGAGGCATGGCCTAGGCTAATGCTTCTCATGCAGTGTGTGGATCACACTTGGCCTAGGCTCATGTTTCTCATGCAGTGTGTGGATAAAGTGTGACCTAGGCTAATGCTTCTCATGCAGTGTGTGGATGAGGCTTGGCCTAGGCTAATGCTTCTCATACAGTGTGTGGATGAGGCGTGACCTAGGCTAATGTTTCTCATGCAGTGTGTGGATGAGGCTTGCCATAGGCTAATGCTTCTCATGCAGTGTGTGGGTGAGGCATGGCCTAGGCTAATGCTTCTCATGCAGTGTGTGAATCACACTTGGCCTAGGCTAATGTTTCTCATGCAGTGTGTGGATGAGGCGTGACCTAGGCTAATGCTTCTCATGCAGTGTGTGGATCAGGCTTGGCCTAGGCTAATGCTTAAACAACAAAAACAACAAAAGAGTGGAGCCAAGAATGATAAAATAGGCAGAGAGAGTCACTCAATAGTGTTAAAAAGAACCCTCACTCACCAACCTAGTTGGTGACATGCTTCGTCATTGGGTTCCCACCAGAGAGGCCTAGGCTAATGCTTCTCATGCAGAGTGTGGGTGAGGTGTGGCCTAGGCTAATGCTTCTCATGCAGTGTGTGGGTGAGGTGTGGCCTAGGCTAATGCTTCTCACGCAGTGTGTAGGTGAGGTGTGGCCTAGGCTAATGCTTCTCATGCAGTGTGTGGATAAAGCGTGGCCTAGGCTAATGCTTCTCATGCAGTTTGTGGATGAGGCGTGATTTGGGCTAATGCTTCTCATGCAGTGTATGGATGAGGTGTGACCTAGGATAATGCTTCTCATGCAGTGTGTGGATGAGTCTTGGCCTAGGCTAATGCTTCTCATGCAGTGTGTGGGTGAGACGTGGACTATGCTAATGCTTCTCATACAGTGAGTGGATGAGGCGTGGCCTAGGCTAATGCTTCTCATGCAGTTTGTGGATGAGGCGTGATTTGGGCTAATGCTTCTCATGCAGTGTATGGATGAGGTGTGGCCTAGGCTAATGTTTCTCATGCAATGTGTGGATGAAGCTTGGCCTAGGCTAATGCTTCCCATGCAGTGTGTGGGTGAGGCGTGGACTATGCTAATGCTTCTCATGCAGTGTGTGTATACAGTGTGGCTTAGACTAATGCTTCTCATGCAGTGTGTGAATGAGGCTTGCCATAGGGTAATGCTTTCCATGCAGTGGATGGATAATGCGTGGCCTAGGCTAATGCTTCTCATGCAGTTTGTGGATGAGGCGTGATTTGGGCTAATGCTTCTCATGCAGTGTATGGATGAGGTGTGACCTAGGATAATGCTTCTCATGCAGTGTGTGGATGAGTCTTGGCCTAGGCTAATGCTTCTCATGCAGTGTGTGGGTGAGGCGTGGACTATGCTAATGCTTCTCATACAGTGAGTGGATGAGGCGTGGCGTAGGCTAATGCTTCTCATGCAGTGTGTGAATGAAGCATGGCTTAGACTAATGCTTCTCATACAGTGTGTGTATACAGTGTGGCTTATCATGCAGTGTGTGAATGAGGCTTGCCAAAGGGTAATGCTTTCCATGCAGTGGGTGGATAATGCGTGGCCTAGGCTAATGCTTCTCATGCCGTGTGTGTATACAGGTTGGCTTAGACTAATGCTTCTCATGCAGTCTGTGGGTGAGGCGTGGCCTAGGCTAATGCTTCTCATGCAGTGTGTGAATGAGGATTACCATAGGCTAATGCTTCTCATGCAGTGTGTGGATGAGGCGTGGCCTAGGCTAATGCTTCTCATACAGTGACTGGATAAAGCGTGGCTTAGACTAATACTTCTCATGCAGTGTGTGGATGAGGCATGCCATAGGCTAATGCTTCTCATGCAGTGTGTGGATGAGGCATGGCCTAGGCTAATGCTTCTCATGCAGTGACTGGATACAGCGTGGCTTAGACTAATGCTTCTCATGCAGTGTGTGAATGAGGCTTGCCATAGGGTAATGCTTTCCATGCAGTGGGTGGAAAATGCGTGGCCTAGGCTAATGCCTTCTCATGCAGTGTGTGGATGAGGCGTGGCCTAGGCTAATGCTTCTCATGCAGTGTGTGGATACAGCGTGGTTTAGACTAATGCTTCTCATGCAGTGTGTGGATGAGGCGGGGCCTAGGCTAATGCTTCTCATACAGTGTGTGGATACAGCGTGGTTTAGACTAATGCTTCTCATGCAGTGTGTGGATACAGCGTGGTTTAGACTAATGCTTCTCATGCAGTGTGTGGATGAGGCGGGGCCTAGGCTAATGCTTCTCATACAGTGTGTGGATACAGCGTGGCTTAGACTAATGCTTCTCAGGCAGTGGGTGAATGAGGCGTGGCCTTGGCTAACACTTCTCAAGCATGTGTGGATAAAGCTTGACCTAGGCTAATGCTTCCCATGCAGTGTGTGGATGAGGCTTGCCATAGACTAATGCTTCCTATGCCATGTGTGGAAGAGCTTGGCCATAGGCTCATGCTTCCCATGTAGTGTGTGGAAGAGGCTTGTCCATAGGCTAACACTTCCCATGTAGTGTATGAAAGAGGCTTTGCCATAGGCGTAACTTGCGATGTCAGAAAGAAGCGTCTATTTATGTTGCTCATACCTGTAGGTAGATGTCCTTCTGCTACAGGTTTTGGGGGAGATGAGGTGGTAATGAGGGCGGGTGCAATATGCCCCCTGGAAGATTACAACTTCCAGGGCAGAACATGTTTCATCACCCTCAGGGCCAAGTGAGAACCAGATGACCTCCTTCCTGGGGCAATAGGATTGGCGATTGGACACCTCCTCTTCCTCTTCAAAGGACAGTTAATGGCAGGTTTGCAAAATAAGAAATCGTAGGGGACACAGAACTACCTGCCTAATGAATATTAGTTGTGAAAACAGTAGCATCATTAAAACTCATCTAGTCTAAAATTAAAAGAGAGTGCATCACAGTTACAAGGTGTAAAAACCATTGTGACAGATAAAATAACAACTTGTGGGAATTCTAAGGATGGTAACAAATTAGCAAATTTACCTATGAGACAACAGCATAAGTAAAGCTTGACAGAGACATTACAGGCTTCGGATACAGTAAAGACTAGAGTGTGGAAAGTGAGCTCGAAGTTGTAAAAGATAGGAAGAGGCAGGCGAGGTGAGTGAGCATAGTGTGGCATCAGTATCAAAATTATAAGAGGATGTTTTCCTCTTTAAAGAAAATAAAGCGTGAGGAAGTATTTTGTGGAGAGAGAGAGATTCTAGGGCACGGAGGAGTTGGATCACAAAGAGCAAAGAGCTGCATGAAATGTGGCAGTTCAGAGATGCAACAGGCTACCTGTAGGACATACTGCAAGTATATGAGTGAGCGTACATTGTGAATGGCAAAAAATGGTAGACAGCCGTGTGAAAGGGCACAAGGTGATACCACCATTCTCTAAAAAGTGTAGGTGAGTGTCATTCACCTGCATCCACGCCGGTGTGTGCCTTGTTATCATTTGTTCCCAGTTCACAAACTCTTGTAGGGCATCCCTTCTGCCAGCTACTGGCAGCCTGTGGATACTTAGCTAACTCTCGGCAGGAGCTCAGCTGAGGCTTGGCAAGGACTTAACTGAGGCTAGGCAGGGGCTCAGATGAGGCTTGGCTGAGGCTTGTCCACGAGTCGGCAGGAGGTGGGATGAGGCTCAGTTGAGGTTTAAGTAGGGCTCAGCTGAGGCTTGGCTATGGCTTGGCTAAGGCTCAGTTGAGACTCAGCAGTGGCTTAGCCAAGGCTCGACTCAGGCTTGGCTAGTGCTCAGCTCAAGCTTGGCTCAGGCTTGGCTACGGCTCAGCTGAGACTCGGCTCAGGCTTGACTAGGGCTCAGCTCAGGTTGGGCAGGAGCTCGGATGAGGCTCAAAAGGGGCTCAACTGGATTATTTTGTTCCTGATCAACCACTGACGAGGCTGGAGTTTGAGATCTGGGAAAGGCTTTTCTAATGCACCCACCTTTGGGTCAGGGAGTGTGTCTCAGTTGCAATGTCCTCATCAGCTGCCCACCCCCACACATCACACCAGACACCTCAGAATCATCTTGGACGATAAACTCACGATGACTAAACAGTTGAATGTCTTAACCTCTTCCTGCTTCCTCATCCTAGGTAGGCTCTGTAAGATATTCAAATGGCTCCCCACAAACACCATATACACAATCACCCATGCTCTCATCAACAGACTGGACTACAGCAACACACTCTACATCGGTATCTCGAACCAACTCATACGAAGACTTCGGGCTACCCAGAACGCTGCCGCCAGACTCATCCTCGACATCCCCATCAGAGCACATACCATGCCCCACCTCAGAGAGCTACCCTGGCTACCCATCCAGAAATGTTGCCAATTCACAGTGCTCATCCACGGCTTCAAAGCTCTCCACAGTGCCAAACCTGCCCACCTCAACCACCGCCTTAACTTCCACCATCCAACTAGGCAATTGTGCTCAGCCACACATTCTCAGAAGCAAAACAGGAGGACGCTCTTTTTCCTACATCACAACCAAAACCTGGAACAACCTTCCCCATCACATCAGGACATCTCCATCTCTACTCGAGTTCCGCAAGAAACTGACAACCTGGATGTTCAACTAGGAGCTCTGATCGGCCTACACACCTGCTCTAGCTCCTGGATACCTCCTCGGGTGATGTGTGCAATACAAATCCTCATAACATGACATAACTGACAGCAAAACGGTCTTCATCAGGGCAAAGGTATCCATTATTGTTACCGCCCAGAGTGGGCGTGGTTCCTATTCATGAATATGTAGATAGTGTTGATGCATGGACGCCTACTGCAATGCTTCAAGGTGAATTCCCTTAGCAGCTCCATGGACCACAGACTATGGCAAGGTGGGTCACATTGTTGAGCTATTCTTTACTCAATCTGCAGTACAGGCCTTGACACTACGTAAAAGAGCTCACCCTACACTCTCCCTAAAGACCTTAGGGGAGCTCTCCTCAATGAAGAAGTGCAAGCTTGTGAAATAGTGCCAGCGGTGGTAAAAGTTATAGTACAGTACTGAAAATAACACATGCTCCTAACCTAAGCATGGTTCTTGTTTCTCTCTTCCACTCTCTGTTCCTCAACACATTTCTCTCCTTTAGTAGTCACACCCTCTATCTATCCGTCTATCTATCTATCTATCTATCTATCTATCTACCTACCTACCGACCCATCTATCTAATCTATCTAATCTATCTAATCTATCTGTCTATCTGTCTATCTATCTATCTATCTATCTATCTAGCTCTTTCTTTGCCCCTCTCTCTGATTATGTGTGTGTGTATTTCTCTCTTCAGCTATCTCTCTCTCAGATAGGTCTCTGTCTGTCTCCCCCACGCTCTCTGCCTCAGTGTCTTATTTTTCTTACCTCCTCCCTCCCTTTATCCAGTATGTCTCCCTTGGATCTTCATTCTCTGCCTTGGTTGGTCCTTCCCTCATTCATTCTCTCTCTCCACCGTGCACTGTCCCTTTTCTCTATCAGTATAAACATATATTGTCCTTATATATTTCTTTCTCTCTTGTTCGTGCTCTCTCTCTTTCTAGCTCATTCTGTCATTGCCACTCGTTCCTCCTGTCTCCCACCCCCCCCCCTCTTCTGTTATGCATCTCTCATTCCCTCTACGCCCCTCTCTGCCTCACTCAACCCCAATTCGATTACATTCAGTCTCCCTCGCTCATTTCCTACCTTCCTTCACGGATGCTCCCAGACGGGGAACATGCACTCGTTCTCCTTATTTAAAGTAGAGTTGACATTTCTCTGGCTGGCCGGTTCCCCACCGCCCCCCATTCCACCCACCCCTCCGTCAGCCCGTTCCCCTCTCTATCTCCTCCCCACAGCTCTCCAGAGACATCAGCTTCTCTTCAAAAGCAAATGCTGCTCAAGTTTTGCATCCGAATGAAACCTTTGCAAAGGTCAAATAAACCCAGGCATCTGCAGCTTACTTTAATGAGCGAGTTATAATTCAGTCTAGACCGCAGGCCTGTGGGAAGCCCTCACTGGCAGGATACAGATGAGATGATGGGGGTCTGGGGAGACTGAGGCTTAGGGTGGGGGTCTGGGGAGACTGGGGCAGGAGAGGCTTAGGGTGGGGGTCTGTCTGGGGAGACGGGCAGGAGAGGTTTAGGGTGGGGGTCTGGGGAGACTGGGGCAGGAGAGGCGAAGGGTGAGGGTCTGGGGAGACTGGGGCAGGAGAGGCGAAGGGTGGGGGTCTGGGGAGACTGGGGCAGGAGAGGCGAAGGGTAGTGGTCTGGGGAGACTGGGCGAAGGGTGGGGGTCTGGGGAGACTGGGGCAGGAGAGGCGAAGGGTGGTGGTCTGGGGAGACTGGGGCAGGAGCGGCTTAGGGTGGGGGTCTGTCTGCGGAGACTGGGGCAGGAGAGGCAAAGGGTGGGGGTCTGGGGAGACTGGGACAGGAGAGGAGAAGGGTGGGGGTCTGTCTGGGGAGACCGGCAGGAGAGGTTTAGGGTGGGGGTCTGGGGAGACTGGGGCAGGAGAGGCGAAGGGTGGGGGTCTGGGGAGACCGGGGCTGGAGAGGCGAAGGCAAGGCACATGCTTTCAATATGAGAAAGAGGTGCTGCATCGGGAAAGCCTGCCAGAGAGAAGGATGAGTAACCGAGAACCCCCATCCCTGGAAGGAATTTAAAGGCTCCTATAGCCAATCCCACAGGGGAAGGACATATCTAAATAGGACACCACCTATAAGGATCACCCCCAAAGTGCAGAAAGAAGAATCTTCCAGAGCGCTGACCGAGGAAGAGAAAAAGATACCGAGCTCTTCAAGTGTTTGAGGAATAACATATTCACAGAATCTGTAGGAAGTCAGTCTACAAACACCCATAGGATGTCACCTATATGAGCAATGCTGGAAGCACAGAATAGTACTTCTCTCAGAGCATAACCCATGTAGGCTGGCATCTGTAATCTGATGCTTACTGGGTTTTTAAATAGGGAGAGAATAACAAAACCCATTGGACATCAGCTACCTGCCAAGTAATAGAGCACTCATTAGACATCCTTTAGAGTAGGAAAAAGTAATCCATCGAGACAAAGAAGAACAGGTTACCTATCTGTGAAGCATTAGGATCTTTTATAGATTCACCAGCCTTGGTGTCAGTTGGGAAATTCCTCTACATTTAATACAAAAGGAACACATGATGGACGGAATGCTGAACAATGCAAACATTCACCCCCAGACACAAAGATCTGGGTTTAATCCATCGTTCTTTTGCTCACCCCTCCACCCCAGTTTGAACCCAGCCATATGCAAATCAGTCTTGACCCTGTTCCTTATGGGAACAGTCCAGTCCGAACTGCCAACCCAGGTCCTCCCTGGACCGGAAACAAGCAACCTGGGACCGGTTTCGGGGCATTACCCCTCATCAGCCAGGCTAGCTTGAATCCAGTGGTGCAGTGAGCACGGCACCCACTTCTGGGCATACCCTTCCCAGGATGATGGATTCAACGCAGATCTGCGACTGGGGGTGAGTGTCTGAAAAGTTTCAGCGCTCCATCCACCATCTCCTTGTGTTTGCTTTGTTCGTCCTAAGTTGGCAGGGTATGCCCAGACGTGGGTCCTTTGCTCATTTTGCCACTGGATGCAAGCTAGCCTGGCTGATATGGGGTTTTACCCCAAAACCGGTCCCAGGTTGCTTGTTTCCGGTCCAGGAAAGATCTGGCCTGGCAGTTCGGTCTGGACTGTTCCCATGAGGCACAGGGTCAAGACTGATTTGCATATGGCTGGGTGTGAACTGGGGTGGCAGAGTGAGCTAAAGAACGATGATGGATTCAACCCAGATCTGCGACTGGGGGTGAGTGTATGAAACGTTTCGGTACTCCGTCCATCATCTCCTTGTGTTTGCTCTACATTTAATACAGCATCAAAGCAGACCCCCTCCCCCCCCCCCAGGATATTGCAGCACTGATTTGTAAATGCTACGGCATTAAAAAAGCTAAATTTGCAGCACACAACTACATTTATTGCAGCATTTGTGAGACAAATGTAAGTATTAGAATGAATCAGCTTTTCATTTTCTTTTTCAGACGACTCTGAGGCTTACTCTTCCCAAAAAGAATATCTGGGCATCCTGCTGCCCATAGCACCTCCTCAAATCCCAATATCCCCTGGATCCAACTCTCCTCCCTCCATCGCAAAAAGACAATCACTTTTAGGAGTTATGGATGAAAGGGTGATGCACGTCTTGAAAAAGCTGTGCATTCCTACTGTGTCCATTTTTAGGTTGAGTGGTTCCAAAAGACATATTGTGGGTTTACCAAGAAAACGCATTGACTTGGAGCCCACTCATTATAAACCAATGGGTGACTTTTCTGTCACTCTAATTTGCCTGCTACTTATTCGTGCCTCAGCTGGTCAGTCTTGTGTTTGTCCTTCCTATGCAGCATAGCCTCTTTACCATCTCTTTCATTGGCTGGCTTCTCTTGTTCCACTGCTTGCTTTTAGGAAACTATTTTTTTCCTTTTGGTTAAGCACTTAATCAGAGTGCATGTGTTTTATTTATTTATTTATTTATGTATTCGTTTATCTATAACTCGAACACTAAAGGTGTAAGAGCGCTTTACAATAGAAAAGTAGTATTACATAAGGTGCATGATCATAATTACATAGGACATAGGTATATTACATAGGGTGAATCATTATCATTACAAGGGACATAGAGTTATATTAGGCAACACGCATGGTAATTAATAAAGTATTAGTAACAGCAGTCCTAGACTTAATGCAACAGGATTTTGACTGGAGTCGAATGTATGTTGGAGTCAATTGAAAGTGAGGTAGGACAATAAGTATTAGAGGTACAATTATTGATTGAAATCGGGAGGAGAGGTTAGCTAAACTCTTTTTGAAAGAGAAGGGCTTTCATTTTAGTTTTAAAGACAGAGGGGCATATTCTCAAGGACTCATCGCCGAGTTAACGGCACTTTAGCGCAGCAAAAGTGGCGAAAGAATTATCGCCCCATTCACAAGCTGGTGCAAACTCCCCACATCGCCAGAATACCAGCGATAGCTGCCGCAAAAAACATCGCCACAGATGAGAGAGACAACTAACGCTAATGATATGCAGAGTAGGCGTTCCCGTGCGAAAACACCACTTCGCGATATTCTCAACAACCAGCCAGATCTGCGATGCGACCCAAAAACAGGCGATAAGGAGCATTAGCAGCAGGGATTTAACACCTGCCTTCTGCTGGTGCTAAGCAGGACGACTACCTGCAGTATGTAAGGGAGCCCAGCCCAGAGCCACATCTGAAGACCCACAGATGCCATGGAGACAATGAACATGCAGCCCGGAGACCCAAGAGGGCCACAACACCCACCGCCACCACCCCCAGGACCACCTTCCCCTCCGGACCACCCCCCTGGACTACCACCGAGGCAGCGTAGGACAAGACAGCGGACCTTCCGAAAACAGCATGGCCCCTCAGCCACACAAGTGCAGAATGTGGGGAGAGGTGGGAACCAAGTATGTGTGAAGGAGGCAACTCACCCATGAAGAAGAATGTACACAATGCCAAGTGTGGCGGTGATGTGCCGGACAGACCACAGAATGCAGAGCACAGACATGTCCATGTGGACATATACTGCTGGTGTGTGTAGCGTTGTGGACAGTGGACGCAACCATGTCACCACAGGCAGTGGCTACGACCTTGGACACGTAGCTTTGTCGTCCCCCCCTGTAAGTGTAACCGGAGTGGGCTGGGCCGGCGTACGCCAAGCCAGCATAGGGGTGTGAAGGATTTCCCCGGGGCTCTGGGCGTTGTTCAGTTCTGCCCTGGACAAGGAAGTAACTAATGAGTGTGTCACTGTTGTAGTGTCGGCGCCACCCAGTCCGCAATCGAACAATGTTGCAATGTAGCATGCACCCGGAGGGCGGGCTCGCACGAACGCGGAAATGAAGGAGCGCAAGACCGCTGGGGGTCTTGGCTCATACTTGCCAAGTGTTGTGTGTATCTGTATTGCTGCAGCATGAGCCAAATGCCTAGCCTTAATCGCAGCGCGAGTTCAGCCAGGCATGGACTCTACGTCTGTGTTCCCCCTATCCTTCCCACAGGCCTACACTCACGTGGCTGCCCACCTTCAACGGCCAACATCACAGTGTCGTTGTCAGGCTTGTGGACATGCGCAGACAGGCATGACAATGGTGTGCCATAGGAGTGCCAGTGATGCAACCGCGCAGCGCACACAAGTAAATAGGCTCGGGGGAGGGAGGAGCAGCTGTGAGGCAACGTTACACACAGTGATGCCGCTCATTTGCCACATGCAAGACATGTCGAACATGAATCCCAAAGTCTCACACATCCCACCCCACCCCCAACAAGCCACTTCACAGTTCCTGAATGCAAGCAGATGAGAAACTAACATTACGGATGAATGCTCCTTTGACTGAGCTATCAGGCGGAAGCACATCTGCACCTCTGACCTCGGAATTGCATGTGCCCGGCACCCCCTGACAGATACTATAGCAGCTGATGACGACTCCCACACTACGCACAGCCCGACGAAAGACCAACGAATACACACCCCACACACAGAAGTCCTTGCTCGAAGTTATCTTGCATGGAATGGCCTTCACACTTACTCCCACATTAACCCAGGCGTACAACCGTTGCACACTAAAACAACTCATTGCGCCGAGCTGTGTCATTTCATCCACCGAACTGGCGCAGGTCAGAACAGTGCCACTTCAACCAGAGCCACCGACGCAATGGCAGACCATCCCGGACACTTGCAAACCCCTGTCACGTGGAACTGTACCGTGCACATATGCTGCATATCCTGGGGGCACTGCCATTGGTAGTGCTGCGGATCAGTTACCGGCTGAGCTTCCGCCTTGCCAACGTCACCTGCGTGCAGCCTGTGTTGCATTGTTCCTCGTGCATATTCGAGTGGTCCATGGATGTCTGCCTATCCAACAGGACGGTAGCCAAACTGGATTTCGACATGTGTGTGCGCCCTCTGTTGGCCCACGACCATGAGTGTCACCGTGACACCCGTCTATGGGATGCCTGGATACTTGGCATACATGCTGGCAGCTGGACCTGGGAGATTTCAGAACTCCTCGTGTGCAGTGAGCAAATTGAGCCGCTCCCCTATTGGGCTGTAGTGCTGATTGGTGAAAGTTGGTGGACGCAGCACATCTGTCCGGACCTGCTAATGGTTAGCCTCGCCGTCCTGTTCGATGAAGTCGACGACAGCCTCATGTTGGAAATAATTGCCTACGAAGCTGCACTAGCTTTCATGGACGTGTAACTACGAACCTGCAGACACAACAGTTTGGGACACATTGCACATGTCCCAACACCTTGTTGGAACTTGGGGTTCTGGTCACATCTCCCACGACGACAGTGGACATGGCTGCATTCGCCTGGACTCCGAATACATGAGCGGGCAACAACGGGGGTAAACACACACCTGTGAATGGTGCGGCACTCCCCTGGAGTGGACAGCGGCACTTGGCAACGTTCCACGTTCTGACATCCTGCTGCATTGGTCTGCATGTTGTGGCACTTATCTTGGCTGTACTGACACGCATATGCTAATAAAGTCTACGCACCTTCACTTGTATTCAACTGTGATGAGTGTTGATTTGCATGACAATGTGTGTCTCACTGCCTATCTGAGTCACGGCCATACATGCATTACTACACCATCAGAGATGTGGGGTTGTACTGGTACATTATCATCTCACAGTTTCCTGCTATGCCACATGCGAATGGCCATTTTCCACACACAGGCGGCAGCAGTTGTGTCCTCTGCTCTGTTGTGCTGGTGTTGCTGTTCGTTCGACATTGTTGTGAATGTTGAGGTGCTCTGATTCTTATGTGTGTGTGCTGCATTGTAGGTGAATTGCCCCTTCAGCTCTGATTTGGCTGGCCCTTATCCCTTTCAGGCGGTGTGGCTTTCGCTTCTGTGCTTCTGCAGTGCTGTGATGTTGCAGACTTGGGTAACTTGGGCTCTTGGTTGGTGTTGTGACTCTTGGCCATGGTTTGTCCGCAGATGTGCTCTACTTAATTGTGCATGTGTGTCATTGTGCCCATCTCCCCCCATCCCCCCAGTCGCTGGTGGTTACTCACCCTGTTGCTGTTGTGTTGGGTCATGTTGAGCAGTGTCCGGCCCCCCAACTCCTGCCACCGTCTCCACACTGATGACTGTGGTCACCATTTCCTCCATCTCATCCAGCTCCTCCTGTGGCGCTGGACTCCCACCTCCAGTCTGCATTGCTGCCTTCTGGTTGTCTGCAAGTTTCTGCTTTGTCTTGCGCTTCACATCATTCCAGCGCCTCTTGACCTCGTCCATTGTCCCCCTCAGCACTCCGACTGCATTCGCCTTGTCCAGGATGGACTGCCATATTGTATTTTTTGTTGCCAATGACACAGTGGAGGTGACTTACAGTTGTTGATGGTGTTCTATCACCTCCGTGATCAGGATCCTGTTTTCCTGCGGACTGAACCGCGTATTCCTCTTTTTCTTCTCCTTGCCCTTCCCTGACCCCGAGGTCCCAGGCTGGTCCTCCGTGGGGCTTGTGGGGTTCTGGTTGTCCTCTGTGCTTGCTCTGGCTACCTCCATGGTGCCTCGCAGTTGTTTGTGTTTTGTGTTGCCGCTTTTATTGTGCTTTTTGCAGCCTGACTTGTGGGACTTGCAGGCCTGGCGCTGCTTTTTGCTGGATTTTTTATCGCGGTTGGGCACATCGCAACTTTTTTCACGTTCGGGTTGAGATTTTTATCGCCGTCCCGGTAGTGTTATCGCGGACATTTGCCGCATTATCGGGGTACTATCGCATGTTACCGCCGTGTTATGAATGCCACGTTAACACAGGGTTATTTTCCCGCAATAGACGGCGATATGAAAACTTGCGTTAACCTATTTTGGTGATGATTATCGTACGTTCTTGAGAATATCCCCCAGAGATTGAAGTGTTGGTGTGTAAGTCCTGAAGTAAGTAGTTCCATATTCTGTTTGCGCTGCCTGAGAAGGATTTTGCCATTAGTCGTTCCTTGATGGGCGAGTGCCCCCAGATAGTTTGATTTTCTCAGCCAGGTAATGTGGAGTGGATGTGTGTAGGACTTTTTGAGTGATGCAAGCTGTCTTGTATATGGCCCTGGCTTTAATGGGCAGCAAGTGTGGGGTGGGGTGGTTTGTGATGGTGAAATATGGTTGTTCCTTTTTGCTCCATAGACAAAGCGTGCTGCACAGTGTAGGATTGATTTAAGGGAGGTGAGATGAGTCTTGGGGAGACCAGTCAAGAGAGAGCTATAGTAACTGATTCTACATAGCACCAGGGATTGGACGTGAATTTTTAGATTGTGTTCAGGAACATAGCGGCACATTCCCCAGAGAAGAGGCAGTTGATAGCACACATTTCTGGCCATAGTGTTGATCAGTTTAACCTTTTATCTAGGATGATTCGGAGGGATTTGGTACGGTCAACGAGGATGGGTTGCTGTTGAGGATGTTTAGTGTGTCCATCCAGAGTTGTACCAGCAGTGATGATTTTGAGGAGAAGAGGAGGAATTCAGTTTTGGAAGAGTTCCATTTTAAGTGATGGGAATTCAAGTCTTTGATGGCTTTTAGTATGTTGGCATAGTCCAGGATGCCGTTGGGAGAGGAGACTTTTAAGTGCAGTTGAGTGTCGTTGGCGTACTGATGATAGAAGATACCTGATTTTCTTAGTGAGACTCCAAGAGGGTCGATATACATATTGAATAGGGTTGGAGCTAGGATTGATCCTTGAGGGCCCCTTGATCTGCTGCCATTGGTGTTGAGAGACAATCATTGATTTCTACCATCTGTGACCTGCCTTTGAGGAATGATTCAGATCATCTAAGTACCACCCCATCACTTCCCGTTCGTTTTTAAGGGTGCTGAGGAGCGTATTGTGATTTATTGAATCAAAGGCTGTCAGTAGGTCCAGAAGAATCAGGAGGCAGGCATTGCTGTAGTCTAAAATTCGAAGCAAGTCATCAACCACCTGGAGTAGTGCTGTTTCGGTGCTGCAGCCTTGATTTAAGCCAGACTGGGATTCATCTAGGAGGTCGTTGTCTTTGATATGTTGCTTGAGTTGATCCAATACACATCTGTCGATTTTTGCCAGGAAAGGGAGGTTGTATATAGAGCGAAAATTGCTGAGTTGATTCACATCTCAATAAATCAATCAATCAAGCAGCATTTGTAAAGCGCAACACTGTCAGCTCTACGGGTATCTGGGCGCTGGGTTTGTTGAGGAGTGGGGCTAATTGCCCAGTTGTGAGACAGTCGGGAAATGTTGCATGGCTGAGTGAGAGATTTACCAATTTAGTCCTGTAGGGCGCATGTGTGTGTAAGGATCTTTGGTAATGTTACTCGGAATTGGGTTCACAAAGTGGTTGTATGGTTTTGTTTTCATGATGCTTTTCAGTAAATGTTGATCATTAATTGTGTTAAAGAATTGCCAGGTATTCTTTGATTTGAATAAATGATTGAGGTAGGGGCCGACATCAAAAGGAAAGAGTGATTTCACTTTAAAGTCAAAGAACTGTGCAAATTCTTCTATTTTCTTGGTTGGGTCATCGAATTTGATGGACATAGAAGGGTTGTTTGCAGTTTCGATCAGATTGAAAAGTTGTTTAGGTCAATTCTTGGCAGAGTCTAGTAGAGAACTGAAGTGTTTTGATTTTGCACAGAAGAGGGTTTTTTTTTTAAAGTTACCTAGCCTTTCAGAGACATGTGAGGTTAAAGGTGGATGGTGATTGTCTCCATTTCTACTCTAGGATTCTCAGAGCTCTTCTTTCCTCATATAACACCTTCTTAAACCAAGGAGCCTATTGTTTAGGTCTTTTCTTTTTACTCTAAAGTAGAGTTACCTCATCTAGCAGTTATGAAAGACATTAAAAACAATGTGCAGCCGAGACTTTGATATCAGTTTCCCGTTTGATTGGTGGTACTCATTTCTGTGCATGTTGCTAAGTGTGTTCATGTTAAGGTTCTTGGTGTCTCAAAACCAGGTTATCATTCTTCTCGGTTGGCTTAGGGTCACAGAATGTGAGAGCTGCAGAGCGAATGAAATAAGAAAATTATTGGACCAGTCAACCAATATGGGTTCACACACTGAGATCAGGTCTTCTATGGAGATTGTTAAGTTGAGAATAGCTCCTTTGGTGTTTGTTGGTCTTCGGTTATGTTGGATCAGATCATTTCCTGAGAGACTAAATAGTCAAAAAGATTGACTGCTGAGTCTTTTGTGTTACCCCAATGAAGGTTAAAGTCTCCCAGAAAGATCATTTTGTCACTTTGAATTGATTGGTTGTTTGCGAGCTCCATGTATTCCTTAAGAAAAGTTGTGTTGTCGCCTGGTGGGTGGTACATTATAATCAGCCTGAAAGAGGAATTGTGTTATATAGGCAGATTTATAATATGCATTGAAATGCTGAGAACACGAGTTCAGTATCTCTCTTCAATTTAAGGAATCTCTGAAAATGGCTCCTATTCCTCCCCCAGCTCTCCCTACACATTTGTTCCTGATGATGGAGTCGTTTGGAGGACGTAGAAGGTCCATTAGGTTCTGAGATGTATCATTGAACCAGGTCTCAATGAGGACTAATAGGTGAAGTTTATAGTGTGAGATGATGTCTGCAATTTCCTGCTTTTGCTTCATTGCTGATCTGCAATTACGAAGCATAGGGTTGATGGAGCAGGAAAAATAAAAATTTTAACCCCTAACAAATTTTATAATTAATTAAATAAAATGTTCGTTTAAATGTATTAATCAACACTGTATGTGTGGGAATGGTAACATGCCAATGTATGTGCTAAATAATCTATTAATGGATGTCCGTGTGTCTAATTATAACGTAAAAATAAATGCGTACTAATAAAAATAAATGCATGTTATTGTGCTTCATAGAAATAAAACGTGTTGTTGCAAAAACAAATAGTGATGGTAAGTAAGGAACAGCTTAAATGTTGCTTTCTGCTAGGTAACAACTAATTGGGGTACGTAGACGGGAGGGAAACGAAAGGGATATTTTTCTCTATTTTAATTATGTTTTATTTGCCTCAAATTAGTGCTTCTAAAGTATAACCGAGTGGCGATATAAAATGGCCGCCAGTGGGAAGATGTGCGCAGGCGCAAGGGGACACGTGGTACGGGATGAGATTGGAGAAATCCGGAACCTCGTGATGTCTCTGAGAGGCTAGGATGCAAGAAATGGTCAAGGCTGGTGTGACCTAATTGAACTGATAGTGTGCCATGATGATCAGCAGAGAGCCCGTGGGAAACAAGTCTAAGAGAAAGGACAATGACTGCGGAGTTCTCGAATGTGTCGAAAGAAGTTACAAATGAACTGATCGAATCGGATGGAAATGTTTAAGCGTATGGGAAAGGAAATGATCCAAGGACCCTTGAATCCAAGAGAACTTGATTAAAGAATGAATAAGCTGACATGCATGGACCAATGAAAGAAAAGCGTGATATTAATGTTGCAACAGTTAGTTAGCAAAGTTAGAATTAGGGTATAAGAGGGCCTACTCTTAGTGGGAGGGGTGAGTTCCAGGCAGTTCGAGAGTCGTGGTTGCAGTCACAGTCAGGAGAAGAGTTGAAGAGTCGTGTTGGTGGCTTCCAGTGCTGGGTGGTCCTGATCGATCCCTTACTGAGCGGGAGATGCTGAAAGACTGTTAGAGGAGACGGGTTGCAGGTAGCTGATGCTGACGAGCTGAAGTTGCTGTTGCTGTCTTAATTTTACAGTTGAGTATGAGAATCAGGCTATTTCTAATTCCTAACTTAGGTTAGAAATCATTAGGCTAAATTAGGAAGCTAGGCAGGTAATTAGGGTTTTGGCTTCATGACAAAAATTTCCTTTCTGCAATAAATTGATTATGCTTAATAAAATTGTGAATTTAAGAATGAATAATTGAATAAAGTATTAAAATTCTTTACATGCTTTTAAAATTATATAAAATTTAAGATTCTTTAAACCCAAAATGACTCAGTGGTTATTTTCCAAAATGATTGTGACATAAGTAATTGTTTATTGTGATTCAGCTGGTCTTAATCACTATGAACTAATTTCTTAAATGAATGATTCATCGACAAACA
Organism: Calotriton arnoldi; assembly: GCA_963921515.1. Classification (NCBI taxonomy): domain Eukaryota; kingdom Metazoa; phylum Chordata; class Amphibia; order Caudata; family Salamandridae; genus Calotriton; species Calotriton arnoldi. Next base: position 193,262 of record CAWUFW010000368.1, on the reverse strand, counting down.
ATGAGCAGGAATATCTTAAGAAATAACTAAAAGAAAGTGACTAATTAAGGTAACAAGATATCCTGGCTCTTCCAGCGGTACATAAAAAGGTGTTCTCCATTTAGTTCTCATGCTTCTCCTAGGAGTACAGAATTTCACAAAGGTGTAAAGGAAATCCAGGAGTGTGCGTGTGTGTTAGGCGATGTTTATGGGCCCCATCGTCATGTGGATATGAGAAATATAGTTTGCCCCTGGATGACCTATAAGTAACCTAGGAGGAGAATAGTTTTTATTGTACGCGCTGCATCAGATTTCTTGGTAGCAGAGTTATGGTTTTCTATAGATTAGTTTAGTGATTATTGTTTATTGATTATTAATTATTTTTGATGACTAACACTATATGTTGAGTCACGTTATGTTATATGTAAGTTTTCACGCTTCTGGGATGTAGGAAGTGGAACACGTGTGACAAGAGAAGTCACATGGAATTTGGTACATGGTCTGAATTCATTTTTGGTTATAACGCAGGTTGTGTTATGTTAGGGATTTCTGTGTGAAAAGTGTGTAAATGAAATAGCAAATCACGTTTACTTGTGAAACTTTGGCCTTAATTCTCAGGAGCCTAGTCTCCACATGTGTCTTATCCCCAGAGAAACGAGTAAATTGTTTGTTTGAAAGAAGGGTAAGGTAGAGGGAAGTGCTACTTTATCGGCGAAAGTAAATAATTCTGTGGTAGGGTAGAGGTAAGCGCTGCCTACTGGAAAAACAGGATTCTTGTGTAAAAGGACAAAGCTGTCACTTTGTTTAGCGAATCAGACTATGGAATTGTTTATTTGTTGTAACTAACGAAGAAAACAGTGAAAAGAAAAAATTGCCGATAAAATTTGTAAAGGAGGGGTAAAGAGTAGAAGTGACGTGGAAAAGTGCCGCGCTAGGATTGGATAGTGCGCTAGACACGTAAACACAGAGCAGGAGTGACGTAGAAAAGTGCCGCGCTAGGATTGGTTGGTTCGCGGACAGTGGGAATTGTTCTGATTGGTACTTTAGTGTGAGTCGCGCTGTAATTGGTCGAAGTTCCGTACACAGAAACAGCGTTAGAGTAAAGAGAAAACAGATAGAAAACATGCCGTATTACGAGTATGAAAGGGAGAGAACGTCATGGACGACGAAATTGAAGAATTTCTTTAAGAAAGACAAAAAGGTTGTGACTAGAGAGGGACAAGTAATTCCTCCGCCGAAATCAGCAGCTTCACATATGATGCTGAAATATGGATATCATACGTGCATATGGTTGGACAATTGGGTAAAATATACAAAGAATGATGGAGCATTGGCTTTTCCTGAAAATGGTTCTTTTAATGTAGCGGTTTTACGGAATCTAAGAGAGAAAATGTTTAAATTGGAACCTAGACCTAGACCGACACAGTTTGAGGCTTTAACAGAATGGGAAGATGAGATGTACGAGCGAGAAAGGTTCAGAGGAATGAAAGGTTATGAGTTTGTGCCCGGAAGATTGTGGGGAATGAATCATGAGGACAGAATAAAACGATGGAGATGTGCTAACATGACAGGAGGTTTGTTTCCAGCTTTTACAGTCGAGGAGGGGACAAAGAAAAAACGGACTGAGAAAAAGAAACATATAGAGAGAGAAAAGTATATGCATGAGAGCGAAACGGATGACGAATTGCTGGAAGATATTTTAAATAGAAATCCACCTCCGTATCAGCAGAGTTCTACAGTGGTGACACCAAATGCGCCACCAATAGAGACTATGCGAAATAAAAGTCCGGAAAAGAGAAATGAGGTAAATAGGTCACAAGAACAAATGAGAACTTCTCAAAATGAGGGAATAGAAAGCGACAATGCAAGTGAATTGGCAAGAACAACAAAAGAACTAACTGAGAAAATTAGAGAATTAGCGAAAAATATGGAAGCAGTTACTGTGCCTGTAACAATAGGTCCAGTAATACCAGTTTTTGAGAATCAGAAAATTGATGAGCGATCCTTGGTGATTCCCTTGAGTTCACAATTTCAGAGAGAAAAGGAAAGAATGGAAACATGTCCAGGTACAAGTAATTTGGCTAGTGCTTACAGACCAAGTCCACCTGAAAATTTAACAGTAAATGAGTGTAATGGTAGGAAAATACCTATGGTAACTGAATCTGCAACAGTGACACCTGAAAAGAGTGGAAATTGGACAGAAATAAATAGTACTCCCATAGGTCCGACTCCTGATGAGTTAAATGAGTGGATAAAAGCTTTTAAAATAAAAGAAACGGAAGAAAAACCATTAGATGTGATCAGATTAAAAATTGACATGGAAGAATTAATACAAGGAACGATTGGTACTGAAAAGATAAAAAATTATCAGGATGATGAAATAATGTTTCTGTGCAAAAGTATAACATGGAGGGCAAAGAATTTACATGACAAACTAGAAGAAGTGGCTAGTGAGATTGGAATAGATTTTGCAAAAGTAAAAACATTGCAGAAACCATACAGAGTAGATTTTTGTGAAAAAGATATTGAAAATTTGAATACAGCAGGAAGGCTGACACAGATAAAAGAGTTGATTGTTTTGTTGAGAAAATGGGGTGATGTGGACAGATGGAAGGTTAGATGGACAAAGAAGAATGAGAAAAGTATAGACAAAGGTTCATTGGCTTTTATGATAACAGAAAAAGAACCTGTTGTTAAAGAATACCCTATGAGAGAAACTCCAGGTGGTAGTTACGTGCATGTTCCATGGACTAGGCAGGACATCCTGTCATTTACAAATGACTTTCCAAAACTAAGAGAGAAGCCAGTTGAATGGTACCGACAGGTAGAAAGGTTTGTAAAGGTCTCAAAAGTGTTGTGGATAGATTTGGATGGATTGTTTGACATAGTGGTACCAACGGATCTGTGGTCAGAATGTAAGATTACAGTTGACTGGCCAACTACAGAATATCCAAGAGATCCTAAGACAGGAGCTCCAGGACCAGATGTGATGAAGAAATACGACAAAGTGATTACCTTTTTGAAGAATAAGATTCCTCCCAAAGAGACAGATTGGGTTAAGATTGATAGAACTACACAGGAAAGTAAGGAGTCTGTACATGCATATTATGAACGTTTGTTATTGGTTTTCAAGCAGTATAGCGGTTATGAGGAATTGAGTGAAAAGGACATGAGTCATTTTGTATACCGATTTGTGTTTGGCCTGAAACAAGAAATAAGCGATATGATTAAGCAACATATGATAAACTGGCAAAATGGAAGTGTAGATGAGGTGCTGAGGTATGCTAAGTATTGTAGTGATGAAATAGAGAGTAAACAGTGTAAATTGAAAGAAAAGGCAATGTGGGCACAAGTGAAAGTGGCAGAGAAACAAGAAGCCCAATTGGACAATAATAATGGAAACGAATCAGGACAGAATAAAATACGACCAAACATAGGTAAAGGAAAAGGACAGGTGAGTCTAGAAGAGGCAAAGAAGAAATGGCCATGTCATAATTGCGGAAAATTAGGGCATTGGAGAAATGAGTGTAAGTTCCCACCTAAACCTAATCCGGAACATCAATCATTAACTCCACAGGTGCAGAATGAGGTAGTTGTTCAACAAAGTCAGGTGCCACAACCACCACTTCCCAACACTGTTAACCAGCAAAGATACAGTACAGAAACAGGATTCTACGGAGGAGAGCAGGTAACACAGTTGCCGCGAGCAGCTAACATTTCTCAGTATTGGTTGCGTCAAAGTGAGGATGACCCGGATGAAAGTTTCTGACGGTGCGCAGGAGAGGGAAAGAGTGTGTGCTTGGCGCAACTCTAGAGGTAGATCAGTCTGGTCCCTTTGTGGATGGAGAAGTGAATGGTGCAAACGTAACATTCCTTGTCGATACTGGAGCTACCCGTTCTACTGTTAGGTCAGTGGAAATTCCGAACCTTCCTCTCTCAGGTGAATACATCCAAGTGGTAGGAGTAGCCAATCAGCAGATTAAAACCCCACTTACTGAATTGGTAGAAGTAAAAATTGGTTCTTTTAGCAAAATGCATAAATTTGTAGTGTGCGATTGTAGTCCTGTAAATCTTTTAGGTCGTGACCTCTTGTGTAAAATGAATTGCACAATTTATTGTACGCCAGATGGAATAGGTTTCCAGACTTCAGATGAAGATGTTTTGTACAAAGTAACTTTGATGAATCAAGAACCTGAAACGAATGGTTTGTTTCCTGCATTTGATGCAGAAAAACTTCCAGAAGAACTAAAAAGTGCTGTAAAAGAAAGTGTGTGGGATTTTACAGGAGAAGACATTGGGTTAATGAGAGAAGTTGATCCTGTAAAAGTGACAGTGAAAGAAGGGATAATTTATCCAAACACGCCACAGTACAAATTAACTCCAGAAATAATTGAAGGAATAACTCCTGTGATAAATAAGATGATTGAACAAGGAATTCTGAAAGAAATCATGAGTAGTCCATGTAATTCACCTATTATGGGACTGAAAAAGCCAAATGGAACATATAGAATAGTACAGGATTTGAGAAAGATAAACAAAATAGTTGTACCATGTTGTCCAATAGTGCCAAACCCTGCAGTGATTCTATATCAAATTCCGCATGAAGCTGAGTGGTACACTGTGATAGATTTGTGTCACGCATTTTTCTCTATTCCTTTGCATCCAGATAGCCAGCCATTATTTGCATTCCGTTTCGGAGAGCGTATTTTGGCATGGTGCCGAATTCCACAGGGGTATACAGAAAGCCCCTCAATTTTTAATCAGATTCTAAAGAAATCTCTGGAAGATTTGAAGATGCCAGAAAAATCAGTGATGGTGCAGTATATCGATGACCTATTGGTGGCATCGAAAACCAAAGAAGCATGTGTAAGTGACACAATTGCTTTGCTGAACCATTTAGAGAAAAGAGGACATAAAGTGTCTCCTTCAAAATTACAGTTTTGTCAGAAAGAATTTAGGGCATAAAATTGAGAAAGGAGTGCGGAAAATAGCGACAGAAAGAGTAAGAATGATTCAAGGAATGAGAGCACCAATGACTCAAAGAGAGGTAAGAATGTTTTTGGGAATGGTTGGATATTGTCGACAGTGGATAAGTGGATTTTCTTTGATTGCAAAACCCTTACAAAAATTGACAAAGAAAGATGTAAAAGACCCTTTTGAGTTAAACAAAGAAGAAATGAAATCTTTCAAAGAATTGAAAAAGAAACTGTGTGAGGCCCCTGCATTAGGCATGCCTGATTATGAGAAGGATTTTGAGTTATACTGCAGTGAAAGAGATGGATGTGCATTTTCAGTACTGGTACAAAAACACGGGACCATGAAGAGGCCTATCGCTTACTTTTCAGCTGTTTTAGATCCTATAGCAAAAGCATTGCCCGGGTGTCTGAAAGCAGTTGCTGCTACTTGTGTAAGTCTGGAACAAAGTGAAGGTATAGTGATGGGGTATCCACTGAGAGTGTATGTTCCCCATTCAGTAGAAATTCTTTTGACAAGAACAAAAACACAGTACATGACACATAGTCGGCTGACTAAGTACGAAAAAGTCATCTTGAGTGCTGAAAATGTGACCATAGATAGATGCATAAATGTAAATCCTTCTACATCATTGCCAGATGAAGAGAGTATAATTGAACAAGACGAAGTAGATCATGATTGTCTGAATGTGCTGGAATATTGCACAAAACCAAGAGCTGACATAAAAGATGAGCCCTTAAAGGAATCGGATTATGTCATGTTTGTAGATGGTTCATGTTTACGCACAAAAGAAGGAGTGTTAAGCGCAGCTTACGCAGTATGCACAGTGGCAACTGTGATGGAAGCGTCTTGTCTGAAAGGAGTTAGGTCTGCCCAAGTTGCGGAACTAATTGCTTTAATTCAAGCATGTAAATTGGGGAAAAATGTACGAATCACGATTGTGACCGATAGCCAATATGGTTTCGGCATCGTACATGATTTTGGTCAGATTTGGTCACAAAGAGGATTTTTGACATCTGCAGGAACACCTATCAGAAATGGAGAGTATGTTAAAAAACTGCTTGAGGCGATACAGTTGCCTAAACAAATAGCTGTAGTGAAGTGCAAGGCGCATAAGAAAAACGAAGATTACATAGCGGTCGGCAATAATTATGCTGATGAGATCGCTAGATATTGTGCGGAAAATATGGCGTCCCTGAACAAAAATAGAGAAAGGGAGCATGTCTCTTGTCCTTTGCTTTTCACTAATACTGTTGAAACATGGGATGAAGTAAGGCAGTTACAAGAAACAGCAAGAGATGAGGAAAAAGATTACTGGATAAAAGCAGGATGTAGAAGACAGGAAAATAATGGTGTGTGGGTATACAGAGATGAAAGACCAGTTATGCCTGATAGCATGATTGCAGACATGGCACGGATGTACCATGGACAAGCTCATATTGGGAGAGATGCAATGATCAGACTTTTTAGACAGACCTGGTATAACCCAAAATTCAGAGCCATTGCTGAAAGTCTTTGTCAAAGATGTCTTATTTGTCAACAGTTTAACCCAGGAAGAAAAACCGTAGTGAGTCTAGGAACAATAGGACGAGAAGGAGGTCCATTCACAAGAATACAGATGGACTTTATTGAGATGCCCCCTAGTAACAGATTAAGATATGTTCTAGTGGTCGTCTGTTTGTTCTCTCGTTGGGTGGAAGCATACCCCACAAGAAGGAATGATGGAACAACAGTGGCAAAACTTATGCTGCGAGAGTTCATTCCAAGGTATGGTTTTCCAGTCACGGTTGAGACAGATAGAGGAACACATTTCCAAAATGAGTTGATCCAATTGATTTGTGAAGCTCTGAGTATTAAACAAAAATTGCATTGTGCTTACAGACCAGAGGCTTCTGGGGTAGTAGAGCAGATTAATGGAACAATTAAAAACAGATTAGGAAAAATGTGTCAAGCTACAGGACTCAAATGGCCGGATGCACTGCCTCTTGTTCTGATGACCATCAGAAGCATCCCTGAAAAGAAAACGGGACTCAGTCCTCATGAGATGATCATGGGACGAGCAATGAGACAAGCACACGTACCTGTCAACAAGTTATTAACTATAACTGATGATCTAGTACTGGATTATTGCAAGGGACTGGCTGATGTGGTGCATTCTGTGTTTCATCAGGTTGGACCGGATGCGACCACTCTTGAAAGAAAACCAGCCCACGACTTGAATCCAGGAGACTGGGTCCGCATAAAAGTCCACAAGAGAAGAAACTGTCTAGTTCCGCGTTGGGATGAGCCAAGACAGGTAATCCTAGTAACAACGACTGCTGTCAAGTGTGCAGAAGTGAAGAACTGGGTTCATGCCAGCCACACAATCAGAATTCCAGAACCTACAGATCGACATGTGAGTCGGCGTCTGGAAGTGTGGGATAAAAGTTTAACGGCTGGGACAACCAAGATAAAAGAAAGGGTGCCAGAACTTGAAGATCGACCTGAAAGTCGACATCTGGAAACCCCAACGGAAAACACCTCTAGAGAAGAAGAGGAACAAGAAGAAGAAAGAAATTCAGAAGTTCCAGAACTTGAAGATCGACCTGTAAGTCGACATCTGGAAATATCTGACACAACTTCAGGATCTGATGATTCAGCTGCAAACTGGGAAGAATTCCGAAAGAGAACTTGGGGTTATAAACCAATTAGAGAAGAAACTGAGCAAGAAATTGAGTTAGATGAACAACCAAGTACAAGTTATGGTGGAAATCCTTCAGAAACAATATTAATAGATGAAGTAGGGAAAGAAGTACACAAAAAGTTAGAAAATCGAGAAGAACCCCGAGGAGCAATAGGGATAGATAGAGAAACAGGAGAACAGGGAAATTTAGAAACAGAAAAGGAGAAAAACACCAAATCGGAAGAACCCCGAGGAGGGACAGTAATAAGGGAAAACAAAAAGGAGAAGACAGATCCACCAGTAGGAGATGACGAGATTATAAGTTTCAAAATAAGAGACAATAGTGAGACAGTTGAAACAGAAACAGAAGAAAGTGGAGGAGAGGAAAAAGCAAAGACTGAATCAAGAAAAAGAAATTGGAAATCAGAAAGAGAAGAAAGAGAAGGTGAAGCCAAAAGGCCAAGAAAAGGAGATAATTGGCCCAACAGCTATGTAAGAAAATTGAGATATAGAATAATAAGAGCGGAAGACGAAGATGCTGAACAAGTAAATGAAGTAACAAGTCAAAAGGGACAAGAAAAACCCAGTGGAAAAAGATTACAAAAGTCCAAAAGGACAAAGAAAGTGAATTCAAAATTTAAGTCACCTGAGTGGCTGTATATTGCACTAACTGATTACAAAGAAGAAGAAGAAAACACTCACGGAAACCAGAGACTGAGAAGTCGGATGGGAAAAGGTGAGATGCAACAAAACTGAAGTGAAGACTTATAGTGCTTCTGCCGGACGTGACAAATTTACTGGACGTGACAAATCACCGGATGTGACAACGAAAGAATTCTGGAAAGAATTAAAGAAAGTACCAAGCAAAGACTCTTTGAAAGCAGAGTGGCATCTAAGTCATTTCTGAGGTGTAGTGACACAATTTTCTGAAACTTAACAAATAGAAAAAGAAAAATGGAAAATAATAGGGATAGAAGAGATAAATGTGAATTTATAAAGAGATGGTGCAAAATGTGCTGCTTTTGTACAGGGTTATTAATGACCATATGGATAGTTTTAGCAATCACAATTCCTATTAGTGTAGCTGTGATAGAAGCAAAGAATGATACTAAACCAGAAAAAGAAACTAATATTAAAGAACCAGTTATTTTAAGAAGTAGTGCAGAGTTGCATAAGGATAGGTCAGTAACAGATTTCTCAAAGAATGTTTTTACAAAGTTGTTGTATGAGTACGTAAAAACAATGGAAGTAAGAGATTGTTATGTTTGTATGCAGTTGCCTGCATCAGTATCCGAAGGTGTGACTTATCATCACCTACCTTTGACTTATGGAATAACATGTAGTGTAATAGCAAGTTTATTTTATAAAACAGGTAGATTAGAATCTTATTATACTGATATAGATAAGATTTTTGCAAACATTCCAGTAGTACCAGAACTTAACAAAGTAAAACCAGCAAAAGTTTTAGGAGAATTCTTTTTAGAACATAGAAAATTAACGTTAGAAGAAATAGTTAGTAACAACCTTACCTGTGAGTTAAAGAAAGAAGAAAAGGTATTTTTAGATATGGTTGAAGAAAGAAGAATGAAATTTCAAAAAGAAGCAATAAAAGAGGAAGGAAAACGCTTATGGACGTTTGAGGAAGAAAATCATGAGGGGAAAAAGATAAATGCAGCAATGACATTAGACTGGCCGCAAACAGGAAAGTTGTGCATTAGGAGAAATAAGACAGTCTATGACAATTACTTTGTAGGTTCCAGTATCTGCCATGACAATTATCAAATTCTGGGAGGTTGGGGATTCAAAGGTGGAAAAGATCCAATATTTCCAGGTATCTATTATATTTGTGGGAATAGAGCTTATTACAGGTTACCGGACCATTGGTATGGAACTTGCTATGTAGGCCTGGTCTTTCCAAAAAAATTCACATGGACAGAGAAGAAAAGGGAACATACAAGATGATTAATAGATTTACACGTAGAAAGAGGGAAAGTTTTTCAGAAATTGTAGGTGATATTTTTGGAGCATTGATACCAGCAGTGGGAATATCTTTGAATGCATTTAAAATTCGGAAGTTATCCACAGTAGTAGATCGTTTATCTACAGATACTGCGGGAGGGTTCTTAATGGTAAATACCGAAATGGTTGCCATGAGAGCTATGGTGATGCAAAATCGGCTTGCCCTTGATATTCTTTTGGCAAAAGAGGGTGGAGTCTGTGGAATGTTGAAAGTCCAACATTGTTGTACTTACATTCCTGATAACAGTGAAAATATACAGAAGTATATTACAAATATTACAAGTTTGCACAAAGAATTAGTTCCACTGGAGGTTGAAAGTGTTTTGGGAAAACTTGGTAGAGGGTTTTCCTCAGTAGCGAATTGGTTAACTAGGATGAGTAGACTAGTGATAGGGAAAGTTATAATAGTAGCAACTATAGTAATATTATTAGCCATGATGTTGAAAATAGTAATAACATGTATAAAGAGAAAAGTAAGACAGAATAAGATAAGAAGAAATAACAGAATAATGAGAGAAAGAGAGAGAGAAATGGGTGAAATTGAGTTGGAGAAAATGAAAGAAAGCATGTATAAAGAGACTAAAAGGCAAGATGAAGAAGAAACAGATGTATAAATAACAGAAGGCAAAGGATGAAAGACATGCTGCCTGAAAAGAAGTATGAATTGGGTTTTATGTGGTGATTTAAAAATCACCAAAGGGGGATTGATGGAGCAGGAAAAATAAAAATTTTAACCCCTAACAAATTTTATAATTAATTAAATAAAATGTTTGTTTAAATGTATTAATCAACACTGTATATGTGGGAATGGTAACATGCCAATGTATGTGCTAAATAATCTATTAATGGATGTCCGTGTGTCTAATTATAACGTAAAAATAAATGCGTACTAATAAAAATAAATGCATGTTATTGTGCTTCATAGAAATAAAACGTGTCGTTGCAAAAACAAATAGTGATGGTAAGTAAGGAACAGCTTAAATGTTGCTTTCTGCTAGGTAACAACTAATTGGGGTACGTAGACGGGAGGGAAACGAAAGGGATATTTTTCTCTATTTTAATTATGTTTTATTTGCCTCAAATTAGTGCTTCTAAAGTATAACCGAGTGGCGATATAAAATGGCCGCCAGTGGGAAGATGTGCGCAGGCGCAAGGGGACACGTGGTACGGGATGAGATTGGAGAAATCCGGAACCTCGTGATGTCTCTGAGAGGCTAGGATGCAAGAAATGGTCAAGGCTGGTGTGACCTAATTGAACTGATAGTGTGCCATGATGATCAGCAGAGAGCCCGTGGGAAACAAGTCTAAGAGAAAGGACAATGACTGCGGAGTTCTCGAATGTGTCGAAAGAAGTTACAAATGAACTGATCGAATCGGATGGAAATGTTTAAGCGTATGGGAAAGGAAATGATCCAAGGACCCTTGAATCCAAGAGAACTTGATTAAAGAATGAATAAGCTGACATGCATGGACCAATGAAAGAAAAGCGTGATATTAATGTTGCAACAGTTAGTTAGCAAAGTTAGAATTAGGGTATAAGAGGGCCTACTCTTAGTGGGAGGGGTGAGTTCCAGGCAGTTCGAGAGTCGTGGTTGCAGTCACAGTCAGGAGAAGAGTTGAAGAGTCGTGTTGGTGGCTTCCAGTGCTGGGTGGTCCTGATCGATCCCTTACTGAGCGGGAGATGCTGAAAGACTGTTAGAGGAGACGGGTTGCAGGTAGCTGATGCTGACGAGCTGAAGTTGCTGTTGCTGTCTTAATTTTACAGTTGAGTATGAGAATCAGGCTATTTCTAATTCCTAACTTAGGTTAGAAATCATTAGGCTAAATTAGGAAGCTAGGCAGGTAATTAGGGTTTTGGCTTCATGACAAAAATTTCCTTTCTGCAATAAATTGATTATGCTTAATAAAATTGTGAATTTAAGAATGAATAATTGAATAAAGTATTAAAATTCTTTACATGCTTTTAAAATTATATAAAATTTAAGATTCTTTAAACCCAAAATGACTCAGTGGTTATTTTCCAAAATGATTGTGACATAAGTAATTGTTTATTGTGATTCAGCTGGTCTTAATCACTATGAACTAATTTCTTAAATGAATGATTCATCGACAAACAATGAGCAGGAATATCTTAAGAAATAACTAAAAGAAAGTGACTAATTAAGGTAACAAGATATCCTGGCTCTTCCAGCGGTACATAAAAAGGTGTTCTCCATTTAGTTCTCATGCTTCTCCTAGGAGTACAGAATTTCACAAAGGTGTAAAGGAAATCCAGGAGTGTGCGTGTGTGTTAGGCGATGTTTATGGGCCCCATCGTCATGTGGATATGAGAAATATAGTTTGCCCCTGGATGACCTATAAGTAACCTAGGAGGAGAATAGTTTTTATTGTACGCGCTGCATCAGGGTCAAAGTGACTGATTTGTTGCAGAGTGTTTCCAGGAGTTCAGTTGTGATAGGAATAATGTTCCGGCTACCCCGTACCTGTTTTGGGTGGGTTTTAGTGCTGGTCAATGTAATAATAGGTATTCTGTATTGGTTAAGGCTGGATGGATTAGTGGGATTTGAGGGGTTGGAGGAGGTTGAGGAGGCTGAGGATAGAAGTGTGTTATATCTAGAGAGTAGGTTGACAATATCGTTTAGTGAGAGGTTGGGTACGGGACTCTTGGATTGAGATAGGCACTTGCTCTGTGGTGTGGTCTAGTGTGCCAGGAAATCAGAGAACCAAGTTTAGGTAGTAGAGTATCAAGATGAGCAGAAGGCCCGAGGTTAAGTTGGGCTAAGGTAACTTTGCGCTGAGAGAGTTTAAAGTTGAGAAGATCAAGTTTGTAATCCAGGGGATGCAGAGATGCTGAGATGTGGAGGAAAGTTTGCTATGATGTTCACCTAGAGTTCTTGTCCGTTGAAGAGGGTTGTCGTTGAGAGTGTTTGAGAGCTGTGGATCTTCGTGAACTGGCAATTTGTTGTGTGGTGCTGGTTCGGCATTTTCATTGGGGTTTGATTAATATATTGGTTATGTTAATATAATAGATTATATATCTAATAGATTGGATCAGGATTTTCATTGGTGAAAACGTGTTGTAGGGGGCCCAATGGCATCAGGTGGGATTGGTTATTCAAGTGAATGAGTGCAGACAGGGTGTAGGGGGAATTGAGTTCTCTATGAGGGTCACTTTGTGTGGTTCAGTGAGGGAGAGAGGAGTGCGGGGTGGGGTGAGGAAATATCAAATAATAGGATGGTGTGTATTAGATGATATTGGGGGATAGCAGTTGGTGGTTTGTAGGGGTGTGGTTGAGCAGTGTCAAAGGGTGGAAGGAACTGTGGATAGGTGTTGAATCATGAAAGGGTGTGCATTGTGTGGCAACGGGGGGGTTACAGGAAGAGTCATTGAGGGCGGTGTGAGTAATGAGAGGGCTAAGCAACATAAGGTGAGACTGCATGTTCATCTGTTTAGGTATAGATGTAGCGTAGGGGATTATTGTTTGTTGTATGTTTTTATAACTAACAAACAATTTGAGCACAGGAACCAGAAGATGCGATAACAGGGCCCAGAAAAGGATTTTCCTCTTTTGAGCATTCATGCACAGTCAGCCTACAGAGGCATTTGGTGGTGTTTGGAAGTGCACGTTCAGCAGGGACTAGGTAGCAAGTAGCAGTGGCGGTTACCTGGTGGCAGAACCTACTTTGCGGATGTGTCATATACTCAACCTTGTGCCGACGGATCTTCTTGAATTCTGCAGTCACTACTGGGAACATCCCTTCTGCAAAATCACTGCGAAAAACGTGTACAGAGGAGGCAGGCGGTATTTTCCCCTCCGGAGAGACAGAGAAACATAGATGACAACAAGCTGCGTTTAATATCAGCTGCCACCCCAACCCCGCGTGAGGTTGAGGCATTGAACAGCTTTGACCAACTGACGGGTCTTTTTGTGGGCTGATCTTGCAAGACTTCTGGCTAAGTCCAGTCATGCATAAATGCTACCTGTCCCCCACCCCTCCGAGACACAGCTGGACCACCCCCCTGGGACTCAGGCCTGATCGTGAACAGCACTCTCGATTGCTGGCTGACGAACCCCTCAAGGAGAGCAGGTCATCTGATTCATTCAGGTGCACAGCATGAAGTTCCTATGTGTAGGGACCCTGGCTCTGTCAAGAGTTGCATTCCTTTGTGTGTTTTAAGCTTGAAAGAAGTACTCATTTATCTGTTGAGGCTCATTCCTGGCCCTCCCCATGTGGTATGCAGTTCTGTAAACCTGAAGGATACGAAGTAATAACTTTTTGGAGCCAACTCAATACTTATGTCCATGTCTGCTGATCTCAGGCCATACAACACGGATCTTTCACCCCCACACGTAAACACAAGGCCCACTGCATGGTGAAACAAGCCCAGTTACCTGTGGTGAACGGCCCACTGTGCTTAGAAGTAAGGTGTTGTAGGGATTCTGCACACACAGAGCTATGCACAGGATAATAGGACCTCGGAATATAGTGGTGAGCCTACCATAAGCCGTAGCACCTAAAACCCCAACCCAACTAGCCATAGCGTCCCATTGGCAACAATGCACCAATGATTAGACAACCCAGAACACGGTATCTCTCTCTCTCAGGACTCGCAGAAGCAAGAATGCTCTTTCGTCACTCACTCATACCTGTCCACAACGTGCGTAAGAAGAGACACAGTATAGGTTAAAATGTTTATTTCAACTTACGTGCTCTAAGATACAGTACACGTGTCAGTACTATCAGCATAATGCATAAGAATAATATAATCAGCATAGTTACAACTCCATAGAATACAAACGGGGAAAGCATCTCATAAAGCAGTGGATATAGGGCTAAATGACCTTTCCACCCTCCCCGTGCTAGAAGCTAGTTTATTATAAAAATAGAAGACCTCTGGGCTTTGACTAGCGAACCCCCATACCTCAGTCTCTAGATGCAAAGACTACATCAGCAGACAATCACAGCTCTTCTCCCTGGAAAGGTTTTTCTCCAAGTGTCTCTAGAGCAAGGGCACCGCAATATTAAAAGCACACAAATCCCCCATGGCAGCTTTACACAGTGTTATGTCTAGGTGCGAGGGACTGGCCAGATCAGCAGGAACAAGGGACGTTGTTTTTCGACCTTGTACATGTCGTGCAGACGTAGCCCAAAGAGAACAGGAGAAAAGGTGAAAAACAGAAACGCAGACAGTTCTAAAATAACTTGGCAGGAGCAGAGGTCGGTAGAACAACAGCTCAGAGTAACGTGTGCAAAGAAAAGCATCATGGCAGCCAGGCCTAAGGCAACGTAGCAAGGCAGGCCAGGAGGCCACAAACCACAAGACACCCTCCCCTGGACAGGCCATCGGCCAAGACAAAGTTCAAAGGAACCGAGCAGAACAGAAACGTCTATAGTGGAGGCAGCCCTCATGAAGGACAACGAACGGGAGAGAGGGAAAAAAAAAAAAGAAGAGAGCCAGCGAGGCAGCTCACAGGAAACTAAGGCCATGTCAATCCAACAGCGTGTACGTGCAGAAAAACGCTATAGCTTCCAAGAGGACATCATTTGAATCGTCAGAAAACATAGATGCCATCCACTCCAATAGATCAAAGCAGCAGGAATGCTCCTCGCAGGGCGAGCATCCAAAAGCAATGCGGGACAACTTGCGTGATACTCAATAGAACTTTGTTGTAGGAGATCCTGAGCAGCCGCCCAGATATCCCATTGTGCCAAAATCCCCAGTGCAGCCGCACGCGTCATGTACCCTGCAGCGGAACAGTCCCGTTCATGGGCCTCATAGCTACCTAATGAGGACAGACCAGGTAACAAGGCCCCACTGCCCATAAAAAGCCTAGCCACACTTGGAATAAAGCCCATCGCCTGTAGAAAGAGAGCTCACCGCGCTATGATATGAAATACCATGTAGCAAGACTCATTGTGCACACAAGAAATTACATAAATATGTTGGGCATAGAAACAGAAAGAAAAACTGATGACTTGCTTAATGTCTTTGAAGGAAAGGAGTCACTCAGTTCTTTATGTGTATGGATTAAAGCTTAAGCTGCTAGATATTGGTTTTGCTTACAGTGATGGACGCTCACTTGGTCCATATGCAGTGTATACTGATGAGAGGAAAAATACCAGCCTTAGTTAATTCTCCTAACTTTCATACCGGCCTGGACATTAAAATATCCGAAGATTCAAATGGCACACTAAAGAATCTGAAGATCAAATCAGAACTTGAAAGCATGAACACCTGCAGTCTGACTCTGGAACTTGAGTGAGACACATGCTTGTGGCAATGAATGACAAGCAACCGTGACTTCACCTACCGTACTCACTGCTTGGACGATTACTTTGATCCAGTGTCCACCTTCTAATCACTCTAATACCTGGAAGCAGTCCACTGGATTAGCAATCCCTCTTCCTTGGGTGCCTCCTAGAATTCCTCCAGCGTGACTGAGGCACGCTGTTATCCCCCCAGCTAACTGCTGGAACTTCCTCCTGCTCTGTCACCCCCATTATGTAGCTCCTGTGATCAGACATGGGCCTCGTAATAAATGATGTAGCAACTCCCCTCTCAACCAATATACCTCGCCAAATATGCCAAGGTTGCCCAATTATGCAATCAATTCACAATGCTGAACAAGCTGGAAAAAGCGGGAACCAACTCTTCAAGATTCCATACCCTCCGAATCTCTCCAAAACATCAGGAAAAAGATATGAACACATTACCTTGCTTGAATTCCCAGACATCCTCTTCGCTGATCAGTTTTATAGTGAGCGTTATGGGAAGCTCAAAACCGACCTCATCTTCTTGACCCATAACATCACATCATGGACTGACACTACTCACAGTAAATTCAATATCCCTTCATCATCTAAGAAGTGCTCCATCCTCACTAGTCAATGGATTTATCACCAATTCCCTATATAACAATGGAAAGATAATGATCCGGTCCACAGACGTATGTCTATCTTCATTCGACCACCTCTTCTCAGTCCTGCTCAATGCAGTTCTGTGAGTCTCCCACACCGCCCCCGATACGATGCTCGACTCTACAGGCATTGCGCAAACCTCACTCCCAAACCTTGCATACCTCTTATCCCCTACCAGCTCACACTCAGGGATCATGAGTACAAGTCCCAACGTGACACTCCTACACAACCCACTTTATCAACCAGATAATAAAAAAAAAAGTCCTGCCTTCAAACTCTCAACTAGTCCCAACCTGTGAGAACTCAACACTTGCCATTCCCACAGTCAGACCTCACTGGCACCCCCACACACCCTGATGCCATGCTAATCAATTCTTCCCATGATTCTATACGTTCCCCCATCCTCTACCCCTATGCACATCTATCTGCAATAGAATGTGTCTGCTTTCTCGTCACACATCTTAAGCCCGCCGAGACACCCCAACCCCACCCGCACTATTTCAGTACCTACACACAGAAATGACCAATCTCACATTGTCCTGCTCAGCCCTCACAATACCCACATACTGACTTCTAGTGCAATTCCTCAAATCTCTTACACGCTACATCTTCTCATGATACAATTAACTCCCACCCCACTATTATCCCCTCCCTGCTTCGAGATATCACACAAGGAGCTCTCCCTATATTCCGTAAACCCATCGAAACAACCCTACTCCCCCTACGCTACATCTATGCCTACACACGTGAACACAGCTGTTTTTTTTTTCATTCCAGAGATTTCCCCCCTCAGAAACCACCCCTTCACCCACACCCGCTCCATGTTTTACTTCTGTCTGTAGCTGTCTGTGTTGCAGTCTCTCTCATGTGTTTTCACGCTACTACAACCTCCGCTTGCCCTCCCGCCGGGGCACCCTGTTGCTCAGTCCCTCTTTTTGCCAACTGATCTTTATCTGTGCTTCTTTTTGTCCAGTTTAATTTAAAGAAAAAAAGCAATAATGGAGAGTTTAACAACAGTGAGGAAAGTGAATTATTGATCGTGGGTAGACTGTGCATTTGTAGAATAGCACGAGCAATTTAAGAGCTTAAAAGATTATTTTTATCGGAACTGCTGATTGGAAAGATGATCTGGCGATAATGCATGCATAAGCTACCGCAGTCACACACAAAATCCCTGCATACCACTTTTCTGGTCCTGTCCTGCGAGTAAGCTGTCACTTCAAACTTAAAGTTCAAAAGAAATAAGTTCTCGTTGGTTTGTTCCAGTGTCAGGCAGAAGAACTGCAATGTGAGAGACCTACTGGCAGCCTCGACAGCCCCCCTTCAGAGAGCCCCCTCCCAGTTCTTTCGCCTTGTTTGCCTTGAGAAGCACTCACAGTAATTACAGCACATTTAACACGAACAGTTGGTTCTGTTTATTTTTTATTCAAGCAAGTAAACTTGCTAAATCCCTCACATCTGCAGAGAAAATGTTTGAATAACTCAAGAAATCAAATGAGGGTTTTATGTGTGTAATGTGTGAGGTGTGTGTTTGTTTCTCTAAGTTTTTTGTCTCCTTAGTCTTTTGCCGGTGTGCCCACATTAGCATTTTAACAACCCTGAAGTAAACTTCTGTCTTTCTTTTGGACCTGAGCTCACTGTGTAGATCATCCATCATCCTGTCTCAGGACACTGGCTCCAAGGGCCTTTGGAGCCGCACTGAGATCAACTGACTGTGAAAGGCACAATTGGCTGCAACATTTGTCCCTTCCACACCACAGGCTCCACTGTCTACCTGTGGTCGCCACTGCTGTCACCTGACTGAACGGCACAATTGGCTGCAACAATTGTCCCTTCCACACCACAGGCACCACTGTCTGCATCTGGTCGCCACCGCTATCAACTGACTGTGAAAGGCACAATTGGCTGCAACATTTGTCCCTTCCACACCACAGGCACCACTGTCTGCTTCTGGTCACCACTGCTATCAACTGACTGTGAATGGCACAATTGGCTGCAACATTTGTCCCTTCCACACCACAGGAGCCACTGTCTGCCTCTGGTCGCCATTGCTATTAACTGACGGTGAAGGGCACAATTGGCTGCAACATTTGTCCCTTCCACACCACAGGAGCCACTGTCTGCCTCTGGTCGCCACTGCTATCAACTGACTGTGAACGGCACAATTGCTGCAACATTTGTCCCTTCCACACCACAGGCTCCACTTTCTGCCTCTGGTCGCCACTGCTATCAACTTACTGTGAAAGGCACAATTGCTGCAACATTTGTCCCTTCCACACCACAGGCACCACTGTCTGCTTCTGGTCACCACTGCTATCAACTGACTGTGAATGGCACAATTGGCTGCAACATTTGTCCCTTCCACACCACAGGAGCCACTGTCTGCCTCTGGTCGCCACTGCTATTAACTGACGGTGAAGGGCACAATTGGCTGCAACATTTGTCCCTTCCACACCACAGGAGCCACTGTCTGCCTCTGGTCGCCACTGCTATCAACTGACTGTGAACGGCACAATTGGCTGCAACATTTGTCCCTTCCACACCACAGGCTCCACTTTCTGCCTCTGGTCGCCACTGCTATCAAATGACTTCAAATGGCACAATTGGCTGCAACATGTGTCACTTCTACACCACAGGAGCCACTGTCTCCATCTGGCTGCCACTGCTGTCAACTGACTGTGAACGGCACAATTGGATGCAACATTTGTCCCTTCCACACCACAGGCGCCACTTTCTGCCTTTGGTCGCCACTGCTATTAACTGACGGTGAAGGGCACAATTGGCTGCAACATTTGTCCCTTCCACACCACAGGAGCCACTGTCTGCCTCTGGTCGCCACTGCTATTAACTGACTGTGAACGGCACAATTGGCTGCAACATTTGTCCCTTCCACACCACAGGCGCCACTGTCTGCCTGTGGTCGTCACTGCTCTCAACTGACTTAACGGCACAATTGGCTTCAACATTTGTCCCTTCCACACCACAGGCGCCACTGTGAAGCACTCTGACACCTAATCTTGGGTCTTGTTCGTGCTATAGAAAACACTGAATAAATAAAGTAAATAAACAATTGGGAGAGCTGCTAGCACAGGCCCTCCTTCATCTTCTTTCAGCCAGCCCCATAGCCTGTGCCGGAGACACAACCTTGCTGTCCAATCCGGCTAAAGCTACTTTGTTCAAGTCACCCATGACCCTCCACTAAGAAGGTGAGAAAGGTAAGAGTAGTGATGCAGCCTGGCACAATCGCCCACTCATCCCATCTCAATATAGCTTAATTCTCAGAACAGAAGAAAGTGGCGATCTAACCTGGAGGACAACCTCCACTGCTTTCCTACCCTGCTTTATGGAGAGGGTAGTCTATGCTGGTTCCCCTCCAAATGGCTGTTCGCTAGCACCCTTGCACCACATACTTTGCGTTATAGGCATACGAATACAAATGTGTCACTCAAACATGACAGTGGTGTGCTTCCATCATTAAAGTGACTGACAAAGAGTTATCTTATGTGTCCATTTGTTGCATAATACACAAAGGACCTGTTTATAAGTGGCCCTTACATTGCGATCCCAGCTCAAACACCTCTTGTTTGCGGAGGGATCGCGAGCACAAGGGGTGCAATGTTTATCGCACCCAGTAATTATTATGTGCGATAAAAATCTCACCTTTTGTTAAATTGCAAAATGGCAGACCTGACGGAATTTACGTGGAAAACTGTCCAGTTTTACCAGGACATGCAGATATTTGTGTGGAGAGTACCAAAATCTGGATGCTATTCTCTAAAAAGTCAGAATAGGCAATAATTTTTGGGCCTGATTCACAAAGGTAAACTTAGACTAGTAAAGCTAGACTTTTGGTCTAAGTTAGACTTTTGGTCTAAAATTTGACCAAAGTCTAACTTTACTAGTAGTAAAGTTAGACTTCAGGTCTAAACTTAGACTTTTGGTCTAAGTTTACCTTTGTGAATCAGGCCCATTGTATCAGATAAATTCCGAACTCCTCAGTGTAGGATTTTATCGGATGTGATCATTATTGCATGTGGCACAGGCCACTTATAATCAGGTCCAAAACCTCAAATTTTATTCTAACTGTGCAGAATCAGAACTCTGTAGCTATTATGGAATGTAGAAATTGGGCTATTAGTTGAGGGGGCTGAGTAACCACCTCAAGTAATAATAACCACAGCCTTTGTCTAGCTGAACAACTAAATAAATGTCAGCTCAATAGTTATAACACAGAGCAGACAGGCTTAACTTAGAGGCAACGTGTAAAGTATTTATTTAGTTCTAAAGCAGTAATAAAAGTTAAAAAAAAATAGAGTACAATTTAATAAACAAAATGACAAAGGAATGACAAAATTCCAGCAGGGGGAACCTGAGATATGATTTTTTTTAGGTTTCATGTAGAAATAGCACCAAAAGCACAAAGTGCCAATGATAGTCAATGGTTGTGGTAGAACAGGACCTAGGCACAGTTCAGATACACTAACCAGGTACATCTTAATCAAAGGTTTTACTATCTAACGGTAATCCTTTATGCCCCAATCAACCATAGGACTACACTTCTAAAGCCCCCCAGGACCTCAGGGGAGGTACTTAGAGATTCACAGGGTGGAAGGCAGAGGCCAACAGGAGAGCCCTGTCTAGATCCAGTTGCCATTGGTCAGCTGGGCAGTTACAGGAAAAACCCTCTTGTAGCTTGCTGTGTCCCTGTATCTTTACAGGAGGTGAGCCTTGTGGCCCTTGGAGTCCACGTCTTTGTCCTGGGTCCAAGAAAGAGAGCAGGTCTAGTCTTCAGGGCTCTTCTAAGGTCACACACAGCTGGTCCAGTCCTCTTCTGTTCTTTCACAGGTCAAGAAAGTGTTCTGAAGTGTGTGCCTGGAATGCCACATTTATGCCTAACACGTGCTAGTGAGTGGGAATAACCCCCAGGAATGCCCTAACCAATGGAGTAAAGATGCCCAGGGCTTAACCCTACCCACTTTAAGCATTTTCAAGATGGCGAAATCTAAACTTGGGCTCTGTAGGATGGGGGTGTATGGGGAGTGTATCACAGTAATCCTAGTGTCCTCCAACATCTAACACTAAAATCCATTTTGTGGCAGAAGAAATAGATGGGTTTTCAGCAACGAATCAGTGGATACACAAAATTTGTTTTGGCATTCTGTTTCCCTTGAAGTGCACTTCAAGTATCATATGAAAAACCTCAGCAGACCTGTCAGGCAGGTTTTGACACTCCAGCAGCATTAGACACTGTGATATCAACAAGAGTCCCACTGTAATAAGGGCCGGTCTGGCTGAGGAGACAAAAGAAGGGTGTAGGCCTGGGTGTTAGATAATACATCTGCTTCTAACCGGGTAGGCCTCTTTGAAGTTATTCAAGTTCCTGGGCCTAGCCACAGGCCATCCTACCAAAGGCACAAAAACACCTCCTCACATCCAAGGCCTTTTGTTCCTATAATGAGTGCAAGTTCACAACTCATTCACACCTATTCAAATGCTAATTCCTGGCTGTCAGAAGTGGGAGAGCAAAATGCAGATTAGCTTCCATGGACTTCAGACAGGGCAAAGGTAACTTTCTAAACGCACCTTCCTTAATAGTTTTACAAAATTCAGGTTTACCATTTAATTGGATTTTGAACAGCTATTAAAAATAGTCCTTGAATTATTTTTCTAGCTGATTCCAAACCAAAATTTGCATTATTCTATGTAATAATGTAGCACAATGTTTTCCTATGGTGCAGCCAGTCTTGCTACAGTGCAAAAAGGACATGTGGAACAGTACACCTTTGCATGCTCTTCTTTCAAATACCATGCACCCTCACTTAATGACAATAAGGCCGAATTTGGGGTGAATTATAAATATTTAAAAGGAAGGTTTTGACCTGTCAAAAAAAGGTTTATTTTTCGTTACGAGCGAGGGCACTTACTACAGAGCTGTAGCTCCAGCTGAAGTCTCTGCATCTGCAATTCCAAGTGTCTTCAGATACAGAATTTTCAGGTCTGTGCACTTTGGACCCTTTCATTTTGGGCCCAATGACACCAGATCCTTTCCCCAGGCCTCTGGGGTAGTGGCCTAGGTCTTCAGCACAATACGCCCCCACCAGACACCTGCAACAGTAGGGGAGAGCAAAAAATGCCTGGAACTTGGTTTGACTCATCACCCCCCAGCCGTTACCTGCCACTCCAACCCAACCACAGCTCTTTAGGACACTTTCCATTTCCTTCGAGCAGGCGGAAAATGTCAGTGATTTTCTAACCTTAATGAGAACTGTCTGGTATAGGACATGACATTACCGATCCGCTTGTGATGAGGGCCTAAGAGTCAAAACTAGAACAAGCATTAGCAATAGGTCTGACTTTAAAGAAATGCTGTATGGTAACATGAGTTTTCAGAGACAATGGTCCCTTTCAGGAAAGAATAAGAAGGTATAGCCACAATGCTGAAATCAGGATTGGGTCTAGTTGTGTACGATGCAGCAAATATTAAAAATTTATTAACAAGAATCAAAACACAAGTAATACAAAAAACATAAAGTGAGCTGAACGTGACATGAAGCATTACAAGTAGATAGCATGGTAATGGATATGTACTTGTTCGGAAGCAAAGAACTGTAGAATAATATTGGTGTAGGTTATGAGGTCAGACAGTTGCACTGTCAATCATGGCCTAAAAATTCATGTAAGTTAATGACTGCTCTCCTTCTATCTGTGCTCATACCAGAGAAAAACACCATAAATTATGTAGCTATCTAGACACCTTAATGGCAGTACAATTTCATGTGTGTGCCCCTGAAATTTCAAGCTCAGGCAGCTGGATAAATAATCAAAATGATGACAGCGGCGTTTAGAGCAAACACTTTTTATGTGGAAGCACACATCGTCTTCCCAATCAAAACGTACTCTTGAATTCCAACATGTGGGCAGAGCCAAAGCCCTTCTAGTGATGCTCACATACTTGTCTGGCAACAGCTGATCTCAAGCCCGCCCATAAAAAGTACCTAATTGAGGCAATTAGAAGAATGTAGAGTTCGATGGCCTTTTGTTTCTCAAGCTCTGCTGAGAATTGAGTTAGTCCCAGAGGTATCATTGTACCTTCGACTTGATGTCCATACAATCCTAGGACTTTGGTCAGATGAGTAATTGCGGCAGTGTTTTTACAAACTGGATGCCTGTCCACTAGAATCCACCAGAATATGCATCCACGTGGTAACAATGCTCATCTTCTCAGTTATAAAGCGTTTGAGTACACTAGACACAGGCTGGGGGTAACATGACAATATTATCCAAATAAATTATTGATTCAATTCAATTATTTATTATTTGTTATAGGATCAGAGATAGGCTTCTTGCACGTTCATATATTTTCTACAATTCTTTTTAAACTATGGAAATATGTGTGCTTTGCAAGTAAATTATTTCACTGACGGGCCTTTTTTGACTTCACATAAAAAGGGTAATTCTAAATGAATACAACTGCAATATACAGTCACACAGCAAACAAAAGAATACACCAAGCAATTAAAGCATGCAATGCTTAACTGCACTAGGAATGCACGAGGTTGCACAATGCTTTTATTTTCATCTTTATATGATTAATGAATCTAATTAGATGGAACGCCACATTAATCCAAACAGGCAAACTCGCATTCATAGCACTCTCTAAGGCTCGTGTTGTACCTTCCAAATTAAATAGTGGCTTAAAATGTATTTTTTTTAACTACAAAAAGTGTTGGGCCTATAAATAATACACACTTCTTGGCTTCACTCGTTCTGTCACATAATCTGCAAATTCTATTAAGTTCAGGGACACAAAGCCCAGCATCTGTTTCCTCGGGAAAATAGAGATGGAATTTCAAATAACCAAGTGTGACCGAGGATTGTATTCTGCTTGAATGTAAAATGTGCTTGCTTGTGCGTTCTTGCAGTCTTTACATTTGCTTTTATTTTATTGTGTTTTTGATCTGAAAGTTTTTTTTAGGAAGACAGAGAATAGCACAATTTGGCCTCCACTGACCTAAAAACATACCTTCCACGCCGAGGATTTACAGAAAAACCTGTCGACTGCACTGACTCCCCAGTTCGAGAATTAGAGTACATTGACACATTCTGCCCACAGGTAAGAAACCACTGAAGGGTAGAGAGTGGGGAGTTTTAGAACAACTTAGGAAAACATGGTAACACACGCAGACTACCTCGGAAAAAAGAGAGGTGGAAGCACAAAGAAAACAACCACCTCAAAAACAAGCATTTGCAATGCAATAGGTCTAGCATTTACGAGAGTTTGAGCTATTGGCAATGCAATAGCTTAAACTCTCGTAAATTGGAGACCTATTGCATTGCAAATATTTGTTTGTTTACTAGCACCCATGCGGCGCTTTCACATTCATGGAGGCCGCACCCCTTTCTTTAGACAAGCCGCGTCTAAAGAAAGGGGCAAGGCCGACATTAAAGTGAAACCGCGGCATGGGGGGTTTTGACAAAAAGAAGCATCTGTTTGTCAAGTTGACAAACAGATGTTTTTTGTAAAGCGCCTCATGCCGTGCTTTCACTTTAATAGAGGCCGCACACCTTTCTTTAGACGCGACTTGTCTAAAGAAAGGGGTGCGGCCTCCATGAATGTGAGAGCACTGCATGGGCGCTGGTAAACAAACAGAAAAATGTTTTAATAAATAAGTTAGTATGGCCGCTATACTTA
This sequence comes from Calotriton arnoldi, assembly GCA_963921515.1. Lineage (NCBI taxonomy): Eukaryota > Metazoa > Chordata > Amphibia > Caudata > Salamandridae > Calotriton > Calotriton arnoldi. The sequence goes on along the minus strand of CAWUFW010000368.1, from coordinate 168,015 downwards.
AAGTGGACCGCGTTGCTAAAATAAATAAGTAAAGAAACACAGCCGCTATAGTTAAAGCGGACACCCATTAGTAAATAAAATAAAAGCGGGCGGCATGCTGCGACGTAGTGGGTGGAATTGGGGCAAATCATTAAACAAAATAGTGCTCATAGCCAAGTTAAAGCATACCATGTAACAAGACAAGTAAAAGGTCCAGCCGTTATGAGAGGTAACAAATGCAAACAAGGCGGTACCAGGGAGAGACTAGCAAGCTTAATAAGGAATCAGAAGCCAGCGTTTACGAAGCACGGTGACACAAGCCAACTAAAAATATGGACGGAGAGTGGGCGGGGCTTCACCTCCATACTCCAATATTGCATGCCTTGCAGCAGCGCATGCACTGCCCAGGCTCGACCTAAAAAGGCGGGGCTTCAAGTCCATACTCCAATATTGCATGCCTCGCAGCAGCGCATGCGCTGCCCAGGCTCGACCTAAAAAGATAGTTGAGAAAAGGAAACCAACACACAAAAAAAGATAGTCGAGGAGAGGATACCAACACACTATTTCACACAGCCAAGGAAAACTAGAAAATGTAAAAAAAACCTCCGCCAGACTTGTCCGAAATACCCGCTACTTCTGCTGTGGTGAAGAGGGAGGTGTCATCCCCAATCACCAGCCTCACTTTGCCTGGAACAGCTGAATGGCCATGGCTACCATGTCAGTAAAATATTTTCACTGACCCTGCATATTCTACCTTCTCTCTGCCCTGCCCTGGCCAGGCGCATGCTTGCCATCACCAGGATCCACCTGCTTTGAATTGTCAGAGGTCAGATGGTAAGGATCAAAAAGAGGATCCACATGACAATGTGAGCTCTTTCTTTGTTGGGATGTGACTCAGAATCACCTCTCTCAAAGGCTCTGCCCACTGCTCTACTGGCGCAGTACCAGGGTCTAATTCTCCAAGTTTGATTCTCTTTCTTGGAAGTCCTAGCACTTTTTCAGCCTTTTTGGTCTTTTTTCTCTGTCCTCACCTTGATCCGTACAGAGGAAAGAATCCACTGGTTCATATGTACATCCACCTAGATGGCATAGCAGCAGCTGAGCAAGCTCATGTTCGAGGCTAGCCTCTAAGTTTCCAACCTTTCACCCACGCCATCCTCTGTAGTTAAGGCAGACACTTCACTCCGTAGGAAATCCTACTTTTATACCCTAATAACATTGCCTTTTCTTCACCACTCTGCATCAAACTTATTATACCAGGCAAATTATATGGAGAACATGTAAAAGCATGCTAAATTTGGTGCAAATCAGACAAGCTGTTGAAATGGTCTAATGGGGTCCTAAATTCATTTTTGAGTCCCCTAAATAATGGGATTCCCCCAGTGCTTAATTTGTGCTCGTGTTATCTGGCCCCAGCACTTATTTGTAAATACTGGCACATACTTATGGAATTCTACCACATTGTGGTGCTGTGTGTCTATTTTGCAGGTGAATGCATCAGTACAGCATTTATTTAAATTTTTTAAATATAGCACATAGGTAATGCTGGTACTGGTATTCGGCAGCAGTGGCAGGCCCACTGGTGGTGCCAACTGCAGTGGACTCCTATGAAGAGCCTTAGGCGCTAGCTCTTTATTTATTTAACAAATTAGGCTCTGGATCCCCCACAGAAAACATTTGTGGGTACAACAGAGTGAACCGACTGGTTGATTACCAAATTTCCATGGCATGGCCACCTTTCCTTCATTCAGTGCCTTTCTTGGTTTGGTGAAAATTCGTTCAGCCATTGTGTAGACGTGAGACAAACATGTGAGTGTCCAGTGTACATGTCAAGCTATGTCTGTTTTTTAAAAACGTTGAGAAATACCTAACTGGGAATGTACAGACAATAGGACCATGGTGCACATACACAGCACTCTGTGCATGTACACAGGGCACTCACAAGTGTTTTCCTACCAATATCTATAAACGTTGGGAGAAAAAACAAAAAAAAGTAGACAAAGAAAAAAAGCAGAGCGGCATGACAAATGATGCCACATGATTCATAGGTGGGCAGGTAAACACGCCCACTTATGCATATCTCTCCCTGGCCTCTAAAACAGACTTAGAAAAGGTAAAACAAAATAGGGTTTTTTACCCACTGACCGCCCCTGACCTGGCAAGGAAGAAGGGAAATATACACAGACCCTTCTTCTTTTCCAAAGACTGATAGAGTGAATTAATTCCCAAACCGGCCTTGCCTCAGCACCAGGGAGAGATTTATTTATTTATTTATGCAATTTTATATAGCACGGACTTTACCCAAAGGTGTCAGAGCGCTTTACAAATGAGCCAAGTACGTTACATGAGGAGATTTACAAAGGAATCGAACTCTGCGAGCATCACTCTCCCTCATGTTACGCCAGGGACTGCGGACGAGCTGGTTGATGCGTAGTACAGTGAGACTTTCTCCGGGACTGGGTGGTATCATTGTGTAGTGACACTCCTCCTCTGTGTGTGGTTGCGGAATGTGAGGGGGTGGGGGGTGGGGGGGGACCCTGGGGTGGTGCTCCCTCTGAATGGGGCGCTGCAGCAGGAGCTGTGGCATTACTGAGAATGGGGTGTGGTGCGAGCCGATTGAACACTTTTGACTCAGACGCATCCGGCCTTTGGGCACCTCCCCTGTTATAGTCGTTGGTGATCCCCGGTAGCTACCGAGGACGCAATTTTGTTAAGAATTTGGATGGGTGCTGCTTTGTTAGGACCTGTTCTGGGGAGGGGTAGTTGGGGATTGTTGTGCATGTTGTTTGGGGTTATAGGGGCTTCCGGTGTGTCCATGGTGATAGTGCAGCGGTTCCAGGGATTGGAGGACTACTATGGGGACCCTGCTTGATGTTAAATGCCTAACGTGGAATGTGAGAGGGATACATACAATGCGGAAGCGCCATAAGGTCCATGCTTACTTGGTGCGGAGGGGGTGCATATTGCTTTCCTGCAGGAGACCCATGTCGATCGGGCGGAGGGAAGTGCGTTGCAGCGAAGGTGGCGGGGGCAGGTCTATTGTACAACGTACTCAGCATTTGCCAGAGGAACATTAATATGGGTCAGAGCGGGGGTGCCCTTCCAGATGACTCGCCAGTTTGTGGACCCAGAAGGGAGGTTTGTAGTGGTGGGGGCGACTGAATGGAATAGAGGTAACGTTGTGTAGTATATACGCCCCTAATGTTGATCAGATGGCCTTTTTCGATCAAATGTCGGGGAAACTGGCACCTTACTTGACTGGCCCTGTGATACTGGGGGAGATTTTAACTCCATAACTGATGTCGAAATAGATAGGTCTCATCCGCCATTGCAGGAAGCCCCTGTGCATAGAATATCAAAGGCCAGGAGAGACTGGCAGGACAGATGGGGGCTAGTAGATACATGGCGAATGCAGCATCCTGAAGACCGGGACTACTCTTTCTTCGCTGCTGTGCACGACCTGCATGTGCGTTTGGATGCCATATTGTGCACACCTGACATACATGCAAAAGTTCTGCATAGTGAATATTTGTCTAGAACGATATCGGACCACAACCCTCTAATACTAACGATTAGGTGGACACAGGAGAGACCTGCGATTCCGACGTGGAACTTGAGGCCGGAGATGATGGAGGATGCTGTTTTCCGTAGGGAATTAGAAACGGGCATTGAGCAATATTTTGCTGAGAACGAGGGGACAGCGTCTGACATAACAATAGAGTGGGACGCGTTTAAGGTGGTGGTGAGGGGACTGTGTATTACCAAACAGGTGGGTGTAAGGAAGACGTTGCTTAGGGACGTGGAAGCAGCGGAAACTCAGCTGAGAGAAATAGAGAGAGAGCGGCCGGGGCGCCCGGAAGTGCAGGAGGAATTACTGAGAGCACGAGAGGAAGTGGCGAGTCAGATAGAGAGGTTGCGTTGCTATGATCACAGGGCTTACCTGGCACGGACGCACGCGGAGGGAGATAAGGCGAGCGCCTTACTGGCTTGGCTGGCTAATCCAATACCCGTGGCACGCCTATCCTGGCATTGAACTCTTCACTGGGAGCGCCGGTGTATACCCAGAGAGGGATTAACGACCTGTTCCTAGAATATTATGCTGGGTTATATAGCAGTTGCCTGAGGGGCTCCGATGAGGCACTGGAGGGGTTTTTGGCGGGTATGGACTTGCCCCAGCTGGCAGAGGACCAGGCGGAGCTGCTGGGGCAGGACATCACGTTGGGGGAAATACGGGGTGCCATTAAGCACATGGCGCGTAACAAAACGCCGGGCTCAGACGGCCTTCCTATTGAGTTTTACTCAACTTATATTGATATACTCGCCCCAAAATTGTTGATGGTCTATAAAGAAGCGCGGACGGTGGGGAGGCTTCCAGCTTCTATGAGGGAGGCTATTGTTGTCCCACTTCCGAAACCGGGAAGGGACGCTCTGGACAGATCGGCGTATCGCCCGTTATCTATGCTGACATCTGACTATAAGATATTAAGTAGGATTTTGGCGACTCGGCTCCTACCCCACATGGTACATTTGGTCCATCGGGACCAGGCGGGTTTTATTCCGACTCGGAACACGTCGGTTAATGTGCGGCGCCTCCTCCGCATATTGGATGCGGACCACGGAGACACTCCTGATGCTGCGGTGCTCTCAGTGGACATTGAGAAGGCATTTGACAGCCTGGAGTGGCCATATCTGTACCATGTTATGAGCGCATTTGGTCTTGGGGAGGCTTTTGTGGGCTGGACGAGATTATTGTACAGAGATGCGATAGCTAGGGTGAGGATAGGGAGAATGATATCTTCTCCCTGCTCGGTAGGTAGGGGAACACGACAAGGATGCCCGCTGTCACCACTGTTGTTTGCATTGGCCATTGAGCCATTGGCGGTACGGGCCAGACTGGGGCGCCATTATCGGGGCCTGGCTCTGTGGGGAGCTGCACAATATATCTCCCTCTATGCTGATGATCTATTGATTTTCTTGGCCAATACAGGGGCGGCGCTGGAGGGAGCGACAAACCTACTGCAGGTGTTCAGAGAGATCTCGGGGCTGGGGGTTAATTGGGGTAAGACCTGTCTCTTCCCGGTGCTCCCGGTGGTAGCGGGCCCTGATCAGATAGCGGGAATTCGGTGGGAACCATCGTGTTTGCCTTATCTTGGGACTAACATATATCATACACATGCGGAGTTGTTGGAAGGGAATGTGGGAAGGGCCTTGCGAGGACTGCGAGGGAGCCTGGCTTTTGGAGTGCGCTGCCACTCTCGGTTGCGGGGAGGGTGGCACTCCTGAAGATGGTAGCGCTCCCCCGCCTGCTATATTATTTTAGGACATTGCCGATTTGGATACCGGGGGCGATCTTCAGGCAGATCAAATCCATGGTTAGCGGCTTCCTGTGGGGTACTGGCAGAAGGCGAGTGGCACTACACACCATGATGAGACCCAGGGTGGATGGAGGACTGGCGGTGCCAGACTTCGAACTGTATTACTTGGCAGCTCAGCTGCAGTGGCTTACACAGGCGGTGGCTCGAGAATTTCGGGGACCGGAGGGTCCTGAGGGTCGGTGGATACAACGTCACGTATTATCATTTATCGTACTGCGGCAACCCTTGCTAATTGGGTCGCTTACTGCCGAGGAGCGAACGTTGAGGCAATGTTGGAACCGGTGCCACCGCAGGGCCGGTATTGGCAACCCGTATGCACCGGAGATCCCCTGGGCATGTGCACCGCCCTCCCCCACGGGGGAGATTGGTCGGCGCTAGCAGACTGGGAGACGCTGGGGGTCCAGGTCATGGGGGATTTGTACGAAAATGGGGTATTACTGCCCTTTCAGACTTTGCAAGAACGGTACGGCCTGCCGCGAGGAGATTATTTGTTGCATGCAGCCCTGATCTCAGCTCTCCAGCGCCACTGGAAAGGAGGGCTTTTGGAACCCCGGACTGCTATGGCGTGTCAATATGTAGGGATGGCGGCAGGGACAATTAAGGCAATTACATGTCTGTACAGGCGATTGGTTGCGGAAGAATTGCGCCCACTGACGGAATTACGGGGAAAGTGGGAGGAAGACCTTGGGAAGGACATACCGGAAGAGACATGGACCCAATTGGTTCAGAGGGCCTGGAGGAGTACGCGGAATGCCAGGTTTCAACTAATACACTTCTTCATACTGCACAGGGCTTATTTAACCCCGGCCAAGATTAACCGATATTATCGGATGGATACCGCCCGGTGTCCACGCTGTCAATTAGAGGGGGCAGATTTATTGCATATGTTATGGACCTGTGGGCGGTTGGGAACGTATTGGAAGGAGGTAGTCGAACTGCTTTGCGGAATCACAGAGCGCCACATAGACACAGACATGGGTACCTGTATACTACATTGGTTTCCACATACAACTAAGACGAAAACCACGAGCAAGTTTCTAGACCTAGGCCTGCTCTTAGCTAAGAGAGAGATCACGGCCCAATGGAAATCGAGTCGCGGACCTACCATGGGGAAGTGGAAGTCGGAGTTACTTAAATGGGCCAAAAGCGAGGGCACCGTTAGATTGCAACAGGCTTTACGTACTAACAATGAGGGGGCGAGGGAAGCAACAAGGGCATGGGAGGCCCTAGTGATAGCACTACAAATACCTGACACTGACCCGGAGGCGGACCTGGCTGGGGATGATCCAGTGGGCTTCCCCTGATCGTTCACGGGGCAGAGCCGGCAACAAGGGCCTAACCCTGAGGGGGTGCATGGGATCTTGCGAGAGGCACTGAGTGCAGCAGGTATTGTCCCACACGTTATCCCTGACACGTGACTTGAAGGAATAGGTATTTTTGTTAGACTAAGAACCTAGAAGTTTGGGCACACCGGAGGCAGAGGGAGGGAGGGAGGGGGAGGGTGTTTGAATGCGATGGCCGGATGGGTATTTTATGGCCTATATTGTTAAATAAAAAATTTACTAAGTAGGGTGCTAGGCACTCAGTGAATTGAAAACGGGCACATCCTGATGCCGAATGTGCAGGCAACTACAGTGTAATAGATTGAATGGCAAAAAAATCTCGTTACAGGGACAAACGGGGGCCTAGAAATTGAAGACGGATGTAAAGTACAATGGTTAATTTGCTAATGTATGATGGTTATGTCTGGATTGATAAAATAATAAAAAACAGTTTAAAAAAAAAAAAAAAAAAATGAGGAGATTTACAAACTTACACGTTACGGATACAAACGGGATAGTTGAAAAAGCAAAATAAAATAAGAGGTGGCAATCACAGCAACAAAACAAAACCAAAAAAAACCATTAGGATTAGGTTAGTACAGGCATAGAAAACATATTTCCAGCATTGTAAGAACTTAGAACATCTGGAGAAATGCCATGCGGCCTTGAGGGACGTGAAAAGGGATGTGTTAATTCTGGAAGTGTCTTTGGAAGAGAAGAGATTTGAGGTCTGTTTTGAAAGTCCGGGTAGAGGTGGTGGTACGGAGAAATGGAGGAAGTGAGTTCCAGATTCTAACTGCATTGCCTGAGAAGGATTGAGCCATCGATCTTTCTCTTTTGAAGGTAGGAGGCTCAAGCAGTAAGTTTTCAGCATTACGTGAAGGTCTAGAGCCTCCAGAGATTTTAAGTTTATTCGCCAGGTATCGAGTGGAGGAAGTGTGCAAAGCTTTGTGGGTGATAGAGGCAGTCTTGTAGATTGACCTTGCTTCATGGGAAGCCATCGAAGAGAAAACAGCATGGGTGTGATGTGATCATTTCTTTTGGCCTCCAAAACAAAATGAGCCGCTGAATGGAGTAAGGATTTAAGAGAGGAGAGGTGGGATTTGGGGAGGCCAGCAAGGAGAGAACTGCAATAGTCCAATCTAGAGAGAACCAGAGATTGGACCAAGGTTTTTAGGTCTTTCTCCAGAAAGAAACGTCGGATCCCCCAGAGAAGGCGCAGTTGGTAACGTGCATTCTTTGGAATGATATTGATGTGGGAGTGTAGATTGAGCCTTTTGTCTAGTACGACACCAAGAGATTTAGCGCTGTTGACAACGATAGGTTTGTTGTTGAGTAAATTCAGCTTATCCATCCAAGATTGAACAGGAGGAGGAGAAAATTAGGTAGAGAGAAGGAGGAATTCAGTTTTGGAAGGATTCAGAATGAGTTGATGAGCTGACATCCAGTTTTGGATAGAGTTGAGAGTAGTGTTAAGGATTGAGATGTCGTGTGCGGAAGACACCTTAAGGTAGTTTTGGGTGTCATCAGCTTAGAGATAGTAAAGGATCCCAGATTTACTAAGGAGATTACCCAAAGGTTCCAAATAAAGATTGAACAAAGTGGGAGCGAGGATAGATCCTTGAGGGACGCCTTGACCTACCGCCATTGAAGACGAAAGGCTGTTAGATATTTTAATCACTTGAGATCTATCCGAGAGGAATGAAGCAAATCATTTAAGCACTGTGCCTTCCAAGCCCATTCTCTGTTTTAAGGTGTTCAGAAGAGAGTTGTTGTTAACAGTGTCAAAGGCTGCAGAAAGGTCTAGAAGAATCAGAAGAAAAGACTCCCCCGAGTCAAGAACACGCAGGGTGTCGTCGATCACTTGCAGCAGGGCTGTTTCAGTGCTGCAGTCTTGCGTGAAGCCAGATTGGAATTCGTCGAGAAGATTGTTATCCTTGATATGTATGGAAAGTTGTTTCGCTACACATCTTTCTGTGATTTTCGCAAGAAAAGGGAGGTTGGTGATGGGGCGGAAGTTGTGGAGGTCATTCGCATCAGCGGAGGGTTTTTTAAGAAGTGGGGTAACCTGACCTGTTTTAAGATGCGTGATGCCCATGCACTGCTGTTTTGGCAAAGGGTGGGAGGGCAATTTAAAGTTACTTCAGGGCACACAGTTACAAATGTAGTTATGGTTCTTGCTCCAAAGTGCAAATCCTCTGAGATTCACCAGTTATGGTATGCAGCGCGCAATACATACCATAGCTCACGTAGCCTGCTCTTGATAGTCCGTATTTTACAGTGTGATTTTGAAATGAGTGTTTTGTTTTATGTTTTCTTCATGGTGGGCGATGTGAGTGATGGTGTGTGTTGTTTACATTACATACCAGAAATGGGGAATTTCAATGGTTTTGTGTACTTCCGGACCAGAACCAGAACTCATTTTGTAACTGTGCTTTTTTGTGTGACTTTCATGGAATTTCCAACCTCTTCTGCGCATCGCCTTCAGCTAAGTTCGGTGCTCAACGCACCACAGGCAGCCAACCGCAGCTCGGTTTGGCTTTCATGCTGTGGATGGTAGCCACAGGGTTTACACCCAACTCGCCACAAGTGGAAAACCCCCCACTGCTCAGGGCCTTCCCAGTCACATAGAGGATAGCCAACAGAGCCTGTCTTTGACTAGGCCTTTTTTTGGGTTTGCACATCCTAGTTGGGCACTCAAGTCAAGCATCATGCCCAGGTGCATGAGGTAAGCTTCTCTGACACATGTATCAGTCGGGCCAGTCGCTCCTGTGCAGTTGCGGTTCAGACGCTTTCCAATGAAAAGGCATTTTTTGATTTAGCAATAACTTTTGACTAGGCCTGGGTGGAATTTCAATTATGCTGGAGTAATCGGAATAATTTCAGTAATTCTGCATTACTCTTTGATGCGGAATTACCAATTATAACGCGATTACTCCAACTTGCGTAATTACGAGTAATTTGAGATTAAAAAATCAAACAGCACACGTTTAGCAAGCACAGGCAGCCCCTTATGCTTGCTATTCGTGTTCATGCTGCATTTAGGGCTATTTCTTAGCAAAAAATGCATCCTCTAGTCTATTTTGGATGCCAGGGTGCATTTTGCGTTAAGAAAATAGCGCTAAATGTCGGGAGTAAACTGGGGGAATATCCTACCCCAAGATCACACTTAGCTAGCAGCTGCTCACGCTTGCTATTCGTGTTCTGTTGCATATAGCACTATTTCTTAGCGCAAAATGCATTCTAGCTGCTATTTTGGACATGAGAGAGCATTTTTGTGCTTAGAAATAGAGCTCAATGCAGAACTATTCTTCCCTCGTAATTATGTGTAATCTCGCAGAATTCTAAGGCAATTCTGTGTGATTACGCTACGCTGACATACACAAGTTTCGCCCACCGGGTAGGACCAGGATCCCACAAAAAATGAATAAATATTTCAAAAAAACGATTATTCACTGCTCCTGGTAAGGAGCACCCCATAATGCCCTTCATGGGTTAATCTGCATACATTGGGCTGCATGGTGGTACCCCAATCTAGGCAGGGGCACCCCCAGCATGTAGGGAGTGCAGCAGCTCAAATACAAATACGTTAAAAAATTAACCCTATGTTTCCTGGGGTCCATAGAACATGACCCCAGGAAAAATTGTTAGCATTCCTAGTGCTGGAGCTTTGGCTCTTCAGCTTGAGAATGCAGGGACCCCTTGTGTTTGGTTTTATGTGGCCTAAGGAGTGTTAAAAAAGACTGACTTGTTATTTTGACTATACATGCTTTATTGAAACGTTTATTGACAAAGCCAATAGGTTTGTCTTTCATCTATTATATTTTTTATACTTGTGTCCTTGCCATGCACCGCGATGACATGTATAATTATAGCATTTATAACAACACTGTGCCTGGCGGGGACGTGAGTTCTATTTACTTCAGTTAAGTATAATTGGTGCGTTTCAGTATATTTTTCAGTTTAAAACGTAATGTTGTTACTGGGATTGTCACCTAAATATATCGTCACTTTAACCTTTATGTTTTTTCAGTGAATTTCTAATATATGTTTATATAGATATATATACATTACCCTTTTTCATGAAATGGCAAACTCACATTCCAGTGACCGGCATATCGAACACAAACTGGTATTTTTTTCATTGAACGCAGTGTGCTTGCATGTTTTTTATGCAATGTGTTTGCATTCAACTCTGCTAGTATAAATGACATGTAAATGGCATTCTTTCTTTCTTTTCACTGCACTCAACAGTGAAAAGGTGTTTACTTACCTTTTTGCACCTATGTATCAATGTTGCTTGTCTCAAAATGGTTAGTATGGGACTGGAGGGAGTGTAAGTTTTAGATATAGGAATACATTGATGTTTTTGCTTCTCCTGCATAGAACTCCCGATCTGCTCACCAGATAAGCTGCTGGAATTTATGCTGGTTGATTGACCGGCATTTGAGCCTAACAAGCATTATGCACAGTCAATTTATCACTCAACTAATATTAGATGGAAATTGCATACAACTTTATGTCATTAGTTAAAAGAAACAATGCATAAAATTGCACAGTAGTAAATCCATGTACGCTTGCACAGGAATCAATCTGTGTATTCCTGTCAGTCACAAAAAAATGGTTTTGAGCCATGAACTTACATCTGCAGCCAAAAATACATTTGTGATTGGGGTCCATTCTACATTTCCATTAGTCGAGTTGGCCATATATGAGATCACTAACTACTGCACTTTGACTGACCTATACGTGCAAATATATATATATATATATATATATATATATATATATATATATATATATATATATATATATATATATATATATATATATATATATAGCTGCAAACAAGCCCAGTACTCCAGTACTCCAAGAACAAACGGCAAGAGCAGACCCAATATAGTGCAAGTTGCTTTTATTTTCTTCCAACCATCACCATGTTGCCATTACGCGTTTCGGCCGTACGAGCGGCCTTGATCACATGACAGCGCTTAGGAGGGATAGGTGAATTTTTAAAGTGCAGGTGACCAATGGCAATCCATATAGACATAGTAAAAATACTACACAAATCTATATCCCTGTATAAATACAGTAATAAAAATGTAGTGATTACAGTAGCTCCAAAGTATGCTGGTAAAGTACTATCTCAACCTGACAAATCGATAAAACAGGGAGAATGTATAATCTATTGTATAATACAAGTACACATTAATACAAATAATTGCATGTTAAAATGGATACCAAAGGTTAAAAAAGAAGATAATACCACCTAAAACCCACCTAAAAAAGAGATCTTAAAAAATGTTTTAGGTCCTATATGCTAAAACCACCAGTTTGTGCAAATATACAATATAGTGCAATGAGAACGTGTCAATAATTAACCACAATGTGCAAATTTCTGAACTAGCTGCCAAACGACATTATACCATCTAAAATGATATTTTTAAATAATTATATACACAGAGAAGAAGAAAAAGATATAAAATACAACTGATCAAGAGCAGCAAGGTTGATTCCCACAAATGTTTTTACATATCCTCAATATAAAATACATTTCAACCTTAAAACACTCCACTAGAAAAGTTAAAAAAGGTGTAAAAAAAGGTTTGCAACCTACAAAAACCATAAATATGTAAATTTAAATATATACATAAATGTATAAAAAACATTTACATTTGATGATATGAAGATTTATAGAAACACCCAACGTTTCATAAACAACTCATATATGCTGAGAGATTTCTTTGTATTATTCATACACACATAGATAGCTCAACCTAATTTGAAGCAGAAGTGCATATAACACTCCTGCTCAACAGGAAGCTCTTACTCAAGAAAAAGTTTTTTGACATTTTAAAGATAAGTGTATAAATCTTCACACGTGTTCAGCCCATTTGGCTGTTTAGTGTTAAGTTCCAGAATATATCTTGTTTCTAGGCGCCTAAGTTTGGATTCCCTATTCCCACCACGTTTAGATAATGGTATAGAATCCAATACAAAGTACTTAAAATGCTTAAGGCTGCTGTTATGTACATCTTTAAAATGCCTGGCTACCGGGTAACTCGGGTCACAGTTCACTATAGCTCGAGTATGCTGTAAAACCCTCTTATGAACAGACAGCTTTGTGCTCCCAATATAGAGCAAATTACAACTACATTGCAAAGCATAGACTGCAAATTCAGTTTTACACGACAGGTATTTATTTATTGGGTAGACCCTATCACTAAATGGTGTCTGATATGTTTTGGTATTCACACCAAATTGACAGGCTTTGCAAGAAGGACATTTAAAAAAACTTTCCTTTGCTTAAGCCATGAGCTAGGTTCAATGTCCTCTGGATTGTTATTTACCAAAACATTACCCATCGTTGGTGCCCTACGGAAAGTAATAGCTGGTTGTTTAGGTAAAGAACTTCCAATAACTGGATCACCCAATACCGTGTGCCAGTTACGGCGTATAATGGATCTAATCTGACCCTCCTGTCTGGAGTACCCCAGTATTAGTCTCGCTGTATTGTCTGGTACATTGTATGATACGTGACCAGACCTGACTCGGTGTTTTATCAGATCCTGCCTTGCTTTACTTCTTGATTTGGCTATTGCAGTCTCAATTGTCTGTTCCTTGTAACCCCTATTTAGAAATCTATTTTTACATTCCTGTTGTTTTTCCTGAGCATCCAAATCCTCACTACATATTCTCCGAATCCTAAGCATTTCCCCATAGGGGATGCTATGTATGAGGTGTTGTGGATGTGAGCTTGAAGCATGTAATATGGCATTGCCAGCAGTAGATTTTCTAAAAGGGTTGTTGCCAGTTTGTTACCACAGATATATACTTCAGTGTCCAAAAAGGTTATGCTAACACGGCTAATAGAGTACGTAAACTTCAGATTGAGATTATTCGTATTGATTTCCCCAAGGAACTCATGTACTTCTTGTTCTGTTCCATTCCAGATGACAAACAAGTCATCTATGAATCTTAACCAAACAATTACCTTGTTTTCCAAAGTATGAGCATATTTCTTTTGAGGACCAGCTTCTCCCACCATCCCAAAAAGAGACAGGCATAACTAGGGGAGAAGCTGGCCCCCATTGCCACACCTTGTATCTGCTGATATATTTGATTTTTATAAAGGAACAAATTATTTTCAAGACAAAACAGCAGTAGGTCCAATATCATCTGGTTATGTTTAGCAAATTTCAGCGGTCTATTAGATAAAAAGTATTCGACTGCTTTCATTCCATCACTATTTCTAATGCAAGTGTATAATGATACTACATCCACAGCCAATAAAAGATAGGTATCCTGCCAAATTATATTTTCAATTTTGCTAATGAAATCAGTAGTATCCTGTACATAAGAATCCAGTGATTTCATGTGTTCCTGTAAAAAAGAATCAATATAAACAGACATATTAGCCAATGGCCCATCACAAGCGGAAATGATTGGTCTACCTGGTGGCTTTGTTAATGATTTATGGATTTTTGGAAGGAAATACAGCACCGGGATTGTGGGGTTCTCTTTCTTGAGATACTTAAACTCCTGCAAATTAAGCAACCCTGTACTTCTCCAAGCCAATAGTTTGTTAAAAAACTCATCCTGAGCTAGCTTAAATTTAAGAAAAGAACTTTTGCGGTAACAATCAGTATCATTTAATTGTCTTGCTGCTTCCTCAGAATAATCATTCAAAGACCATAGAACCACATTCCCACCTTTATCCGCCTTCCTGACCACTATTTGCTTATCATCCTTAATTTTAGACATCACCTGTCCATATTTCCAATCAAAATCAGTGGTTTTAGTTTTAGTTTTACTTGTGTGAGCATGAAGCTGTTTAATTTCCTTAACCACATTCTCGCTAAACATATCCAAAGAATCCTTTGGCATCATAGGGACAAATTTGGATTTTTCTTTAAACTCCGTGTCAGGCTTAGCACAGGTTTCAAATCTAGGGGACAAAAGATCCTGAGTAGTTAGATCCCTAAAGCTATCTTCGTTCTCAGGATTTTCACAACTTAAACTATGCAAATTCTTTAGAGTACTTAAATCAGAAACAGTGAGGTTACTATTTATCATACCACAGCCCAGTGGGTCATCATTTCTCTCCCCACTTAATGATTCCTGTTGCCCAGCTTTTGTTTTATGGTACTTCTGAGTTTTAATTTTCTCACAAATTTATAAATATCTGCTCTTGTATTCGCATAATTTAAGTTGGTTTTGGGACAGAATGACAGACCTAAGGACAAAATCTCCTGTTCAACTGTACTGAAATTAACATCCATTAAATTAACATCTGCAGCCAAAAATACATTTGTGATTGGGGTCCATTCTACATTTCCATTAGTCGAGTTGGCCATATATGAGATCACTAACTACTGCACTTTGACTGACCTATACGTGCAAATATATATATATATATATATATATATATATATATATATATATATATATATATATATCTGGACAGCCAAATGGAACACACCACAGCATGGCCGAGTAAGTCTTTAATGTTCACGCCACCTACATGTACACCTCTGTAGCATGAAAATAAAGGGCTTACTAGGCCAAGCTGGGGTGTGTTGCAAGAGGAGGTTTGTGATTCTGGCCTCCGATGCTCTGCAGGGTTTGATTCACCCTGAATTAAATCCTGCTGTGCTGCCTGAATTAAGTCAGGCAGCACAGTAGGAGACTATTTCAAACAATACTCTGTCCCTGGTGCCATGAGGGCCAGTGTGAACGTGAACCTTAACAGTACAGTGGTGTATGTGCGCGTTCACCCAACCCTGTCTCAAAACTGGGACATTTATTTAGCCGTGGCCCATGCCGATAAGAGCGGAGCGGCCGGGCGGGGGGGATTTCGACAGACGAAAATTAAATAAATCATTAATTTTCCCTCGTCAATGTCCGTCGAAATCCCCCCCCCCCAACCCGGCCTCACCACCCACTTCTGTTACCTGCACGGGCCAGAACTGCATTTATTTATTTTTGTAAAAAGCGTCGGGAGGCCAAGACAGTCATCAAAAAAATACCAGGACTGTCCGGGCAAATCTGGGACGTTTGGTCACCCTAAACAAAGGTGGAGACATTCTCTGTGAAGGGTAAGCAGAGTCTTCCATGTTAAAATGCTGAAGATGCTATTTTCTAGCAGGACTAACAAGAGCCTTCATTTGATTTCAAGGCTGCACAAGACACATGCAGTTAGTGTGTTGCCACCACACATTATCCCACACTCACTGCAAGATCAGGGTATGTTATAGAAGAGGTGGGTGCTTCTGTACATTCCAGATGGAGTCTCCCAGCAAAATAAGTTGCTGACTGACCCATTACTTTTGAGGCACTAAAATGGCTCTGCAGGATTATTAAGGTTACTGGCACTATGCACTTTTGTGGCTGTGGCGTATTCCAGCTAATTATGGATTTACCAGACTTGCCAAAGACTCCACCATCTCCTGCATAATTTGTAGATTCCCAAAATAATGTGCTCTAAGTAAAACATTAGAATCAAAATTGAGGCACAGATGGTGCAAAGTAGTGGCAGACTTTACAACTTTACAAAAGTTTACTGGTCACTTTTCATTTGTTCCTTCATTGTTTATTTATTCAGGTATTGTACTGGTACCATTGAGGGGATATCTTGCCCAGACAGTATAAATGTCCCCAGCTGATCGACTGGGGACGTGCTTTTGGCTGGAGCATGTAAATCGCATCATATATGTAAATGCAATTCAAACAGGTTGGCAATAATTCATTTTGTGTCATCATAATGTTTTGTTTCATTATATATACAAATTCATGTTCCTTCAAGAGGGACTTTTATGAGAACAGCATTTATTTTAAAAGGACCTTCAGAGCACATAAAACTCTCATATAACATCTCTTTTTAAGGTCTGATGCAAAACACTATTATACACACATACACACATATGTAATGTAAACTCCTATTTTGCAAGATATTTTCTTATTTGTAGGAGGAGCGCATAGAGTGGACTGAAAACCTAACTCGAACAGGTAGAACAAAAGAAGGATACTTTTATTCGTATAGGATTGTTTTCTTCTCAGTGGGATATTGTTTGCTTTACTCAAAATTGGGTTTTATGCGTTCATGTGGGATTAAATGATTATTTGTTTTTAAATACATTTTTCAACCTAATCAATAGATGAATAGAATTTGTTGGTGTATGCCTTCTGTCATTAAGAAACTGTTGCATTTCACATGAAGTTAGGATTCCTTTTCTATCAATGTGTATCAAGTTGACAGAACAACAAGATAATACTGACATGGAATATGGTACAGACTGCCACATAACCAGCCCTTTCTTGCCGCATAATTTATTCAACGCCGCTGCATAATTTGTCCCCCCGTAAACGCATAATTCCAGTGACCCGACCAATAATTTTGGTTAGACCTCAGTAAATTCTGTATCTAGGATCATGTGCCTCCATTTTGTCTATTCTCTAGGCGCTTTAACACTTACAGAGTTATTCATTGAATCTTGTGCATGTTTGGCAGTCACATTTGGGCCAGATGTACAAAGCAGTTTTTCGGTCGCAAACACTCCAACTTGGACTTTGTGACTGAAAAACAGTTTTTAGCTCTGTACCAAACCCATTTTGCGAGTCAATAACTTTTTACCCACTCCTAAACTGGGTTTAGAATTGGCTAAGGAATAGCTATTTGGAACGGGCATGTTGTAGGTATCCCTTCCGAACAGTGATTCCTATCAATATGTGCCAATGGTTTAGGCCCGAAATAGCAGTTGTAATCCACTGAAAAACTACCAACAGCCAAGTTGGGGTGGTAACTTTATGAATGCTAAAAAACAAGTTTTTGGAGACTAGGCAGTGGTCCACTGGACAAGTGGAAACTCTCAAGCAAACTAAAGCAAAAAGTCAACTTGTCTTTTTAAACACAGCCTGAACTCCTTTAAGGAAAATGGGCTGGATTAAAGAAAAACAAAGTTTGCTTTAGTGAAATGCAATCACCAACATGGCAGTCTGCTGACCTCAGCAGGCTACTGTCTCTGTGGTGGTAGTGAGTCACAATTTGTGACCTACCAGATTAATATTGATCGGGTAGGTGAGATTCTGACCCACGAAAGTTCAGATTTTTAAGAACCGACCTATTTGTACATAGGTTGATTCTTAAAAATCTTTACTGGTTGCAAACATTCTGGCTGCAGTTTGCAACCAGTATTTTGTGATCAGATATACGTACATATGGCCCTAAGTTAGTTAAAATGCAATCTGTGTATTTGTAAAGTGAACTATTTACATGTAAACTTAAATTAGACATGAGATTATCAGCATAAGAAGTAGTCAGAGAAACCCTTCAGAAATAATATCTTACTGTTACAATGAAATCTGCCTGTGGAGTATGTCCTTGGTTTTAAGGTCATCTAATACCACGCATTTATTATTAGGCACCTAGAAATAACAATTACAAAGCTAGTAAAACTCATTTACTTGTGTTTATCAAAATCTCTTCAGCTTCTCTTCATTAGGCTGTTCAGCCTTCCAAAACGTTGCTACCAGCAATGCTTTTTAGCAGACATTAGGGTTGGGATTCCTTCACATCTTAATGTTTCTAATTTTAAGGTTGAGAACTCCAGCTCACAAATCTCTAACAGCTAATTGGAATGGGAGCCTGTGGAAATAGCCTAGTTACACACTCTGACCCACATTCTTTCAGTCCAGGGGATTATACCTTCCACTTATGTCACTCAGACTGGAATCCTGGTGGTTCACCAGTCATCCTATTGTTCACCGGGCCCACTTCTTACCTCAACATCGCTTCATTAATATAAGGGTGGGTTCCACTAAATTTGGGCTACAATCCAGGGAGCTGGCACCACTTGCATAATCTAAAATGAGAGGGTTCCTGGGTAGCTTTATAGCATGATAATTTTGTCCTGAGACGGCCTCCACAAATGCTTCTCAGGAGATCTTGCGTACAGCTCCCTTCAGTTTTCAGTTCCAGACAAAAACATTTTTCTCTACTGGCTCACACAGTTTTGAGTCAGCCCAGTCGAAACATGTCTGTGATGCCATTGTTGTCACTGGCAGTGCTCTTTGGTAATTTAATCCACCAAATTCCCTCTGTGTGTTTATATAGTTCAGAGCAACGGACAGCCGCAGGGATATATTTGTTTGTACTGATTGAATAGGAAAGCTTGTACATGTGGCTCCCTTTCATGCGATCTCTTTAGGGTTTAGGACTTTTCCATTTTTTTCCTCTCCTCACAAAATACCGACGTCTTTGGCTCAATCCTGGACACGGCAGACTAGGCTTTGACGATACCGTGCTACAGTCCATATTGACCACACAAAGCCTCTTAGATTCACATATCACACAAGCTCTGAACCGGACCAATGAATTGGGTGGGACAAACTTTTAAATCTCTAGAAACTACAAGCGAGAATAGAACTGTATGAAGCAATTATGACAGAGTACCTCTGGAGCAAATGAGTGCCACAGGGACAGATTGTGATTAAAGAGTCTAGGTTCTTTCGAGATGATCAAGCCTTTAGGGATAACAGATCCTTGATTTCATGGTGATGCACATGAGATTGGCTCATTTGATCTTTAGTGCAGCCAAGTGCCAATCAGACAATCTACTGATAGAGATCCAGATCTGAGAGAATAACATCAAGACTATAGTTTAACTGACGAAACAGTTTCAAGAGATTGATAAAAACATTACTGACAGCCAAGAATTCTTGACACAAAATAAGATCACAAACCTAAAGATGTCACAAGATTCTCTCATGACAGAGTTTATACGTTTATTACTGAAGATCATTACCAACAAGCAACTGGTAAGACCACCAGGAAGGGTACTAAGGGATGACACAAAGGTATCCATGTCTGGGTGTCGAACTTGATGACTGGAGAAGCAAGAGCGAAGACTCAGACTGAGGCCATTGTAAACCATTTTTGGCCCAGTGGCGGTACCCTTTTTAACCTCCGGTATATAGGCTTGGTCCCCCCAATCCATGGTGGCCACCACAAAACTGGGGCTCCCTCCATCCCGCCCCATCCTTTGCAAGGTAACATCATCCCATTACCAATGACTCTTCTTCATCATTTATAAGGGTGAAGAGAAATAACAAGAGGAAGAAGGCAGCACACACGACAAGTACACTGGAGCCCTCTACCATCCCTATTACAGACAAGGAGCAAGACCAGGCCACAAAAAGCCAAAGAATAATTAGTGGACAATCTCAGTGAGAAAGCCTTGACATCCAATGAACTTGGTGTCCTTAATAAGGACTCATCTTTGTACCCACAAATATGGGGGATGAATTTACAATCATCACAGAACTGGTAGCTTTTTAAAGAAAAGTCTCAAATTCCACTTGGGATCAATTGAGGAGGTCATCCCACCAGATCAAAACACAGAATTAAAAATGAAAACTACATTCGACCCCCAGTCTCAGAATGTCAATACTACTGTAAGATTCACAAAGGTCTTACAACTAGATTACAATGTGAGATAAAATATTTGGTGAAAGAACCACTCCATAAATCATAGATTACGATAAAAGGAGCAGAATTTCTGCAAACCTCTACACCAAGGACCCCATACTTCTGTATACTTCCTAAAATACATAGGGCCTTATTATGACTTTGGCGGTGCAGGAGCGGGCGCCCTGCCAGTGCCAGGCTCCCGCACCGCCAAAGCCATATTTAGACTGCCCGCCAGATTCCAACTGGAATCCAGGTCAGGCGGTCCTGCAGCAGCTGTCCCATGGTGGTGCCTGTTTAGAGGCTCATAGGAGAGCCGTAACAGGCACCGGAATGGGAATGCCTTTGCAATTTCCTGCAGGGCATGGACTGTTAAGTCCATGCCCTGCAGGAACTTGGGTGCATGCAGACAGGGGGGCACACCATGTGCCCCGCTGCATGCATTCCCTGGCGCAGAGGCAATAGGGGACCCTGTAGGGGCCCCCTTTGTCTTCTCTCCGCCACACTTTTCATGGCAGGCTCACCGCCACGAACAACATGGTGGAGAGGAAACTCGTAATATGCTTAGCGGGCTGCAGCGGTCAACCAAGCATATTGCGGCCTCAAGACCTCCGCAACACCTCCAGGTATCTCTGATCCCTGGCGGTTGTGGTGGTGCCAATGCAGTCCAACCGCCCAAGTCGTAATGGAGCTGTTGGTCCGCCACCGTGGCTATGGCGGTCCGATGGACCGCCGTAGTCATAATAAGGCCCATAGACAACAGAGATAACCCCCCACCCCTAGAAGACCTGTCATATCCAGGGTTGGCTCGTCCTTGAATCCCTCTCCCATTTTACCGACTGGTTTTTGAGCTCTCTCGTGGCACAAATGCCACCCTACCTGAAATACATCAGAGAGGACTTTAATATGCTAGAGTGTGTTGAATCTGATGTTGGCAGGCACCTCCTGATAGGACTAGATGTAAAATCTTTCTATACGTGTATTCCTCAGAATGAGACCCTTACCACAGTAGGAAACCCACTAAGCTCTTTACCACATCATCATATGACACCCCTGAATTTTGTGATGAAATGTGCTACACTTGTTATGAAAGAAATGTTTTTCTTGTATGAGAGCCAACTCTAGCGCCATAACATTGAAACATCCATATGTAGTACCTTCACATCTGGTGTAGCAAAACGTTCTATACATCATTTGAAGACCACTTTTATTTACTCACATGTCAACCCTCACATGATTTCCACAAGATTCAAATTTGGAAGCGATATATAGATGACATTCTCATCATCTGGGAAGGAGACATACTCACAATTCCTGACTTTGTGATATGTCTTGACTCCTGTAACACACATTTGAGATTCACTAGTCAATACGGCAGTGAACAGCTCTCTATTTCCGATCTACTTCAATTCCTTGATGATGGTTGACAGGCCACTAAATTATATGGGAAATAGACTGATACAAACTCACCCCTACTGTTCAAAGCTACAATCCAAGAGCTCTTGAAAACAACCTTCCAATTGGGCAATGTCTTCGTCTGATAAAGAACGTTTTCAATCCACACACTTTCAGGACTCTTGCCACATCACTAGATGAATAACAAGTGCAAAGAGCATATCCCTGAAGATTGATCAATGGAGCAATGAAAAGAGCTTGAATCAATGATAGACTTCTGCTACTAAAGACTCATACTAAGCCTGCTTCTGAAATACTGCATCAATACATGCTCAGGCTTCTCCAAAGACATTAAAAAGGAAATTCACAAAACCTGGCACAATCTCAATTTAGGGCAGATAACTCTGGATAAACACCCCTTTGTATTCAAACGGAATCACAACCTGAAAGACTTCCTGGACCAGATTACACCAAGGCAAATTCCTTTGACTCCCATACCACATTATGCGGCTTACCGAAAGTAACAGGACACCACCCCTGTGGTAATTGTAGGGTATGCAAGTTCACAGAACACAAACCGCAACTTGACTTAGGGCTCACCACAGTGTGCAACTAAGAAAAAGTTTCTAATTACAACAGTGAAGGGGGTCATCTACTTGATCACTTGCCCCTGTGAATTACAATATTTTTGGACGACCATTAGAACGATCAAGACCCGTATAACAGAACATAGGAGTAATATTAGATGTAGACAGTCCACAATCAAAATTGCAGTACATGTTTTACAGCTGGGACACCATGATATCAGATGGAATTCACTGAAAACTTTAATCCTCTTGTCCCACCAATGATTTTGGTCATTCTTCTTCTACTGACAGAATAGCACTGGGTGTTAAAATTCAAACGCATATTAAGAGTCTCAAAGACTATGTACCGTGGATCGTTTTGCTAATTCCATAAGAATACATTTCACCCCACCGTCTGCATCAACTGTGAATAGACTTTTTCCAGTCTCCCTCCTCCTGTTGCTTTTACGCCTTCTTTGACCTTTTAAAATAAAAGAGTAAAATAATATTGATTACTATATGTACGGAGTACATTTGGGAGTAATGTAACTATATTGACAGCTGTGCTGTGTATGAACTTTTACATGATATTTTGTGTTGCGCAAAAGGGAACACTTATGGGACAACTTGTCCCAACAACACTTTTATATCTTCACACATCAATGACGTCTTGAAACTCTTTAAACTTTAGCATAACACTGATTTCCAAAGGGACTACTTATCCAATCACCACCCCAAAAACCAACATACGACTGACATCACTGATTGCTTCAACACGCGCTGCCTCCATTCTTAATGACCATCTAGGCTCATGGGGATCGTCTCCTCTGCTTTACAGATGGCACCCCAGCTTGGCGGTGTAGCAACACAGGTAGACCTTTTCCTGCTTTCTTTCAATAGAAACGTCGTTCTCTGGGTGCGTTACATAGACAACATTTTCTGCATCTGGAGAGGTACAGAAATCCAGGCTCAGGAATTTGTCACAGTATTAAACCAGAATTCACTTAATTTACATTTTACTAGTGAGACGAATACCACCACCATTGAATTCTTAGACCTTCAATTAGAAATCCAGGATAACAAAATCTCAAGTAAACTTTTCCGGAAAGCCACGGCGGGCAACAGTTTGCTTCATGCGAACAGCTGCCATCCAAAAAACCTCATTCACAGCATCCCTTATGGGGAATTATTGAGGGCCAAACAGAACTGTAGTACTAAAGAAGGCTACTTAGAAGAAAAAAGCACCATGATCAAAAGATTTCAAACACGGGGATATAATAACAAGATCATCCGTAAAGCTGCCATCAAAGTGGACAATATAACTAGGCAAGAACTGCTGGTCCCCAAAAACAAAGACGAGGCACCACAAAAGGAACAGATAAGATTCATCACTAAATACAGCAGTCAGGCTTGGGAAATTAAGAAAAGTTTACAAAAATTCTGGGAAGTTCTTAAAGGGGATGACGATCTGAGAGAATATGTAGGAAATGGTCCCTCTCTCACTTTTAGGAAACCCCAATCCCTGAGCAATTGTCTAAGTAAAAGTCTTGTCAATCAAACTAAGCAACATACCAATATTCAAGGATTCTTCACTTGCAATCAATGCAAGGCGTGCAAATTTTGCACCAGTTGCAAAACTGTCAAATTATGTAATGACAAACCCCCTTACATTATTAAAAAACATGTTTCCTGTAATACAGATTATGCGATCTATGCACTGAAATGTCCCTGTGACAAAATTTACATAGGCAGTACCATCCACAAGTGTAAAATAAGAGTACTTGAACACCTTCGGGCTATTAAAAACAATGTAAAACAGTACCCAGTAGCACGACATTTCAGTCTTTGTCACAAACAAAATGCTAACCTGTTAAAATTCTGTGTTCTTGACTGTATACCACTCAGAATTAGAGGAGGAGATAGAACCTTGGAACTGAGGAGAAGAGAGTCAAAAATGATCATTAAATATAGAACCATGTCCCCTGTTGGTCTGAACTTACATGAAGAGATGTCAGTCCATTTGTAAGCAACCTAGCAATATATTTACTGCCACGTTCACTCTTGATGTTTTTAAAGTTTTTAGTTGTTTTCATCTTATTTTGTTTTTGTGCACTTTAATGATTCTAATCTTTTGTCTGTTTGGTCTATTACAGATGCTGTATGGGGAATGTTGAAGAGCTGAAATATCTAATCACAATATTTTATTTTGCTCACCACGCAGAGTTAAGAGGGGACTGATATGCTCACCTGAGCCATGACCTGTATATTTTGCCATGGCAATAGCATGCTATTGCCCACTGGGGCTGTGGACTCTTTATAGGCACGTACCTTGTTTAGTATGTAATTCAACCCGACCCGCTGGTATTACTAGGCGATGATATTCTATGCCCACTGGGGCTGCAGACTCTTTAATGCTAGTACTTTGAAACGTACCTTAAAATGTGTAAAACACAACACGACTCACCGGTTATCATAAAGGTGATATTATTAACAGTAGCATGCTAACAGTGCCTAGGTATTCCTTTGTTGAGTGTCTGCATTAACGGTGGTGAGCTTAAGATTAATTATGGGTATTTACCCCCTTAGGTAGAGATTTATTCATGTTATCTCTGTCTTTTTCCCCATTTTTTGCACTAAATAACTTTATTGTACACCATGCAAATGACCAACAGAAGTATGTTGTTTATGTTTATTGTGTAAATTGAGCACTATGTCTCTTTAAAAGAAAGTGAAAACGCACTATTCACTGCCCCTGAGAAAGGAGTGTTGTTAACTCCGAAACGCGTCGGGACCTAGACGTTGTGTAAATAAACACTTTATGGAATTGAGGCCACGGCTCCGGTGTTTTCTTGCGTAAAGAATTGACAACTGGATAGTGTTTGGATATATATATATATATATATATATATATAGACGAAAACAAAACAGAGCCCACAGCTTCGGCATCCTTACAAACTGACGCTTTATTGGTCTGATTGTGTGGCAGCTTGAAACAACTCTTTTATCCTTACGCGTTTCGGCGCCAAGCGCCTTGTTCACAGGTGAGTTGATTTAGTAATTTCAAAAGTCCAAGTGGTCACATGGTCCTGGCTTTAGACCACAATGCCCAGAATGCATCACTATTCAAATTAACAGCCTGGCTCACTTCACTTTATATTTCGCTTGATAGCTTAACATGTTTGCCAATGTCTGTGTTATCTTCATGATGCCGAGTGGAAAATAAAAAGCACAGTGCACTTTGCTGCCACTACAAAGTAAATACTTGCTTGAAAGTGAAAGCACGAAGTCTGCCAGAAAGAGGGCAGCCCCTCCTTCGTCTCCCTTTCTCATAACTCACACCAAATGCTCATGGAAGTCCTGTGACTGGTGTGGTTAGGGAGCGAGTCATGCCCCCTCCATTTGAATGCACACGAGTTGCTCCATTTTACCGGGGGCCTCCAACTCTGCAGGGCGGGCTCTCAAACAGGAATGGAGAATCCTGTTACAGATGCAGACGAAAACAAAACAGAGCCCACAGCTTCGGCATCCTTACAAACTGACGCTTTATTGGTCTGATTGTGTGGCAGCTTGAAACAACTCTTTTATCCTTACGCGTTTCGGCGCCAAGCGCCTTGTTCACAGGTGACTTGATTTAGTAATTTCAAAAGTCCAAGTGGTCACATGGTCCTGGCTTTAGACCACAATGCCCAGAATGCATCACTATTCAAATTAACAGCCTGGCTCACTTCACTTTATATTTCGCTTGATAGCTTAACATGTTTGCCAATGTCTGTGTTATCTTCATGATGCAGAGTGGAAAATAAAAAGCACAGTGCACTTTGCTGCCACTACAAAGTAAATACTTGCTTGAAAGTGAAAGCACGAAGTCTGCCAGAAAGAGGGCAGCCCCTCCTTCGTCTCCCTTTCTCATAACTCACACCAAATGCTCATGGAAGTCCTGTGACTGGTGTGGTTAGAGCGAGTCATGCCCCCTCCATTTGAATGCACACGAGTTGCTCCATTTTACCGGGGGCCTCCAACTCTGCAGGGCGGGCTCTCAAACAGGAATGGAGAATCCTGTTACAGATGCAGACGAAAACAAAACAGAGCCCACAGCTTCGGCATCCTTACAAACTGACGCTTTATTGGTCTGATTGTGTGGCAGCTTGAAACAACTCTTTTATCCTTACGCGTTTCGGCGCCAAGCGCCTTGTTCACAGGTGACTTGATTTAGTAATTTCAAAAGTCCAAGTGGTCACATGGTCCTGGCTTTAGACCACAATGCCCAGAATGCATCACTATTCAAATTAACAGCCTGGCTCACTTCACTTTATATTTCGCTTGATAGCTTAACATGTTTGCCAATGTCTGTGTTATCTTCATGATGCAGAGTGGAAAATAAAAGCACAGTGCACTTTGCTGCCACTACAAAGTAAATACTTGCTTGAAAGTGAAAGCACGAAGTCTGCCAGAAAGAGGGCAGCCCCTCCTTCGTCTCCCTTTCTCATAACTCACACCAAATGCTCATGGAAGTCCTGTGACTGGTGTGGTTAGAGCGAGTCATGCCCCCTCCATTTGAATGCACACGAGTTGCTCCATTTTACCGGGGGCCTCCAACTCTGCAGGGCGGGCTCTCAAACAGGAATGGAGAATCCTGTTACAGATGCAGACGAAAACAAAACAGAGCCCACAGCTTCGGCATCCTTACAAACTGACGCTTTATTGGTCTGATTGTGTGGCAGCTTGAAACAACTCTTTTATCCTTACGCGTTTCGGCGCCAAGCGCCTTGTTCACAGGTGAGTTGATTTAGTAATTTCAAAAGTCCAAGTGGTCACATGGTCCTGGCTTTAGACCACAATGCCCAGAATGCATCACTATTCAAATTAACAGCCTGGCTCACTTCACTTTATATTTCGCTTGATAGCTTAACATGTTTGCCAATGTCTGTGTTATCTTCATGATGCAGAGTGGAAAATAAAAAGCACAGTGCACTTTGCTGCCACTACAAAGTAAATACTTGCTTGAAAGTGAAAGCACGAAGTCTGCCAGAAAGAGGGCAGCCCCTCCTTCGTCTCCCTTTCTCATAACTCACACCAAATGCTCATGGAAGTCCTGTGACTGGTGTGGTTAGAGCGAGTCATGCCCCCTCCATTTGAATGCACACGAGTTGCTCCATTTTACCGGGGCCTCCAACTCTGCAGGGCGGGCTCTCAAACAGGAATGGAGAATCCTGTTACAGATGCAGACGAAAACAAAACAGAGCCCACAGCTTCGGCATCCTTACAAACTGACGCTTTATTGGTCTGATTGTGTGGCAGCTTGAAACAACTCTTTTATCCTTACGCGTTTCGGCGCCAAGCGCCTTGTTCACAGGTGAGTTGATTTAGTAATTTCAAAAGTCCAAGTGGTCACATGGTCCTGGCTTTAGACCACAATGCCCAGAATGCATCACTATTCAAATTAACAGCCTGGCTCACTTCACTTTATATTTCGCTTGATAGCTTAACATGTTTGCCAATGTCTGTGTTATCTTCATGATGCAGAGTGGAAAATAAAAAGCACAGTGCACTTTGCTGCCACTACAAAGTAAATACTTGCTTGAAAGTGAAAGCACGAAGTCTGCCAGAAAGAGGGCAGCCCCTCCTTCATCTCCCTTTCTCATAACTCACACCAAATGCTCATGGAAGTCCTGTGACTGGTGTGGTTAGAGCGAGTCATGCCCCCTCCATTTGAATGCACACGAGTTGCTCCATTTTACCGGGGGCCTCCAACTCTGCAGGGCGGGCTCTCAAACAGGAATGGAGAATCCTGTTACAGATGCAGACGAAAACAAAACAGAGCCCACAGCTTCGGCATCCTTACAAACTGACGCTTTATTGGTCTGATTGTGTGGCAGCTTGAAACAACTCTTTTATCCTTACGCGTTTCGGCGCCAAGCGCCTTGTTCACAGGTGAGTTGATTTAGTAATTTCAAAAGTCCAAGTGGTCACATGGTCCTGGCTTTAGACCACAATGCCCAGAATGCATCACTATTCAAATTAACAGCCTGGCTCACTTCACTTTATATTTCGCTTGATAGCTTAACATGTTTGCCAATGTCTGTGTTATCTTCATGATGCAGAGTGGAAAATAAAAAGCACAGTGCACTTTGCTGCCACTACAAAGTAAATACTTGCTTGAAAGTGAAAGCACGAAGTCTGCCAGAAAGAGGGCAGCCCCTCCTTCGTCTCCCTTTCTCATAACTCACACCAAATGCTCATGGAAGTCCTGTGACTGGTGTGGTTAGAGCGAGTCATGCCCCCTCCATTTGAATGCACACGAGTTGCTCCATTTACCGGGGGCCTCCAACTCTGCAGGGCGGGCTCTCAAACAGGAATGGAGAATCCTGTTACAGATGCAGACGAAAACAAAACAGAGCCCACAGCTTCGGCATCCTTACAAACTGACGCTTTATTGGTCTGATTGTGTGGCAGCTTGAAACAACTCTTTTATCCATACGCGTTTCGGCGCCAAGCGCCTTGTTCACAGGTGAGTTGATTTAGTAATTTCAAAAGTCCAAGTGGTCACATGGTCCTGGCTTTAGACCACAATGCCCAGAATGCATCACTATTCAAATTAACAGCCTGGCTCACTTCACTTTATATTTCGCTTGATAGCTTAACATGTTTGCCAATGTCTGTGTTATCTTCATGATGCAGAGTGGAAAATAAAAAGCACAGTGCACTTTGCTGCCACTACAAAGTAAATACTTGCTTGAAAGCGAAAGCACGAATTCTGCCAGAAAGAGGGCAGCCCCTCCTTCGTCTCCCTTTCTCATAACTCACACCAAATGCTCATGGAAGTCCTGTGACTGGTGTGGTTAGAGCGAGTCATGCCCCCTCCATTTGAATGCACACGAGTTGCTCCATTTTACCGGGGGCCTCCAACTCTGCAGGGCGGGCTCTCAAACAGGAATGGAGAATCCTGTTACAGATGCAGACGAAAACAAAACAGAGCCCACAGCTTCGGCATCCTTACAAACTGACGCTTTATTGGTCTGATTGTGTGGCAGCTTGAAACAACTCTTTTATCCTTACGCGTTTCGGCGCCAAGCGCCTTGTTCACAGGTGAGTTGATTTAGTAATTTCAAAAGTCCAAGTGGTCACATGGTCCTGGCTTTAGACCACAATGCCCAGAATGCATCACTATTCAAATTAACAGCCTGGCTCACTTCACTTTATATTTCGCTTGATAGCTTAACATGTTTGCCAATGTCTGTGTTATCTTCATGATGCAGAGTGGAAAATAAAAAGCACAGTGCACTTTGCTGCCACTACAAAGTAAATACTTGCTTGAAAGTGAAAGCACGAAGTCTGCCAGAAAGAGGGCAGCCCCTCCTTCGTCTCCCTTTCTCATAACTCACACCAAATGCTCATGGAAGTCCTGTGACTGGTGTGGTTAGAGCGAGTCATGCCCCCTCCATTTGAATGCACACGAGTTGCTCCATTTTACCGGGGGCCTCCAACTCTGCAGGGCGGGCTCTCAAACAGGAATGGAGAATCCTGTTACAGATGCAGACGAAAACAAAACAGAGCCCACAGCTTCGGCATCCTTACAAACTGACGCTTTATTGGTCTGATTGTGTGGCAGCTTGAAACAACTCTTTTTATCCTTACGCGTTTCGGCGCCAAGCGCCTTGTTCACAGGTGAGTTGATTTAGTAATTTCAAAAGTCCAAGTGGTCACATGGTCCTGGCTTTAGACCACAATGCCCAGAATGCATCACTATTCAAATTAACAGCCTGGCTCACTTCACTTTATATTTCGCTTGATAGCTTAACATGTTTGCCAATGTCTGTGTTATCTTCATGATGCAGAGTGGAAAATAAAAAGCACAGTGCACTTTGCTGCCACTACAAAGTAAATACTTGCTTGAAAGTGAAAGCACGAAGTCTGCCAGAAAGAGGGCAGCCCCTCCTTCGTCTCCCTTTCTCATAACTCACAGCAAATGCTCATGGAAGTCCTGTGACTGGTGTGGTTAGAAGCGAGTCATGCCCCCTCCATTTGAATGCACACGAGTTGCTCCATTTTACCGGGGCCTCCAACTCTGCAGGGCGGGCTCTCAAACAGGAATGGAGAATCCTGTTACAGATGCAGACGAAAACAAAACAGAGCCCACAGCTTCGGCATCCTTACAAACTGACGCTTTATTGGTCTGATTGTGTGGCAGCTTGAAACAACTCTTTTATCCTTACGCGTTTCGGCGCCAAGCGCCTTGTTCACAGGTGAGTTGATTTAGTAATTTCAAAAGTCCAAGTGGTCACATGGTCCTGGCTTTAGACCACAATGCCCAGAATGCATCACTATTCAAATTAACAGCCTGGCTCACTTCACTTTATATTTACGCTTGATAGCTTAACATGTTTGCCAATGTCTGTGTTATCTTCATGATGCAGAGTGGAAAATAAAAAGCACAGTGCACTTTGCTGCCACTACAAAGTAAATACTTGCTTGAAAGTGAAAGCACGAAGTCTGCCAGAAAGAGGGCAGCCCTCCTTCGTCTCCCTTTCTCATAACTCACACCAAATGCTCATGGAAGTCCTGTGACTGGTGTGGTTAGAGCGAGTCATGCCCCCTCCATTTGAATGCACACGAGTTGCTCCATTTTACCGGGGGCCTCCAACTCTGCAGGGCGGGCTCTCAAACAGGAATGGAGAATCCTGTTACAGATGCAGACGAAAACAAAACAGAGCCCACAGCTTCGGCATCCTTACAAACTGACGCTTTATTGGTCTGATTGTGTGGCAGCTTGAAACAACTCTTTTATCCTTACGCGTTTCGGCGCCAAGCGCCTTGTTCACAGGTGAGTTGATTTAGTAATTTCAAAAGTCCAAGTGGTCACATGGTCCTGGCTTTAGACCACAATGCCCAGAATGCATCACTATTCAAATTAACAGCCTGGCTCACTTCACTTTATATTTCGCTTGATAGCTTAACATGTTTGCCAATGTCTGTGTTATCTTCATGATGCAGAGTGGAAAATAAAAAGCACAGTGCACTTTGCTGCCACTACAAAGTAAATACTTGCTTGAAAGTGAAAGCACGAAGTCTGCCAGAAAGAGGGCAGCCCCTCCTTCGTCTCCCTTTCTCATAACTCACACCAAATGCTCATGGAAGTCCTGTGACTGGTGTGGTTAGAGCGAGTCATGCCCCCTCCATTTGAATGCACACGAGTTGCTCCATTTTACCGGGGGCCTCCAACTCTGCAGGGCGGGCTCTCAAACAGGAATGGAGAATCCTGTTACAGATGCAGACGAAAACAAAACAGAGCCCACAGCTTCGGCATCCTTACAAACTGACGCTTTATTGGTCTGATTGTGTGGCAGCTTGAAACAACTCTTTTATCCTTACGCGTTTGGCGCCAAGCGCCTTGTTCACAGGTGAGTTGATTTAGTAATTTCAAAAGTCCAAGTGGTCACATGGTCCTGGCTTTAGACCACAATGCCCAGAATGCATCACTATTCAAATTAACAGCCTGGCTCACTTCACTTTATATTTCGCTTGATAGCTTAACATGTTTGCCAATGTCTGTGTTATCTTCATGATGCAGAGTGGAAAATAAAAAGCACAGTGCACTTTGCTGCCACTACAAAGTAAATACTTGCTTGAAAGTGAAAGCACGAAGTCTGCCAGAAAGAGGGCAGCCCCTCCTTCGTCTCCCTTTCTCATAACTCACACCAAATGCTCATGGAAGTCCTGTGACTGGTGTGGTTAGAGCGAAGTCATGCCCCTCCATTTGAATGCACACGAGTTGCTCCATTTTACCGAGGGCCTCCAACTCTGCAGGGCGGGCTCTCAAACAGGAATGGAGAATCCTGTTACAGATGCAGACGAAAACAAAACAGAGCCCACAGCTTCGGCATCCTTACAAACTGACGCTTTATTGGTCTGATTGTGTGGCAGCTTGAAACAACTCTTTTATCCTTACGCGTTTCGGCGCCAAGCGCCTTGTTCACAGGTGAGTTGATTTAGTAATTTCAAAAGTCCAAGTGGTCACATGGTCCTGGCTTTAGACCACAATGCCCAGAATGCATCACTATTCAAATTAACAGCCTGGCTCACTTCACTTTATATTTCGCTTGATAGCTTAACATGTTTGCCAATGTCTGTGTTATCTTCATGATGCAGAGTGGAAAATAAAAGCACAGTGCACTTTGCTGCCACTACAAAGTAAATACTTGCTTGAAAGTGAAAGCACGAAGTCTGCCAGAAAGAGGGCAGCCCCTCCTTCGTCTCCCCTTTCTCATAACTCACACCAAATGCTCATGGAAGTCCTGTGACTGGTGTGGTTAGAGCGAGTCATGCCCCCTCCATTTGAATGCACACGAGTTGCTCCATTTTACCGGGGGCCTCCAACTCTGCAGGGCGGGCTCTCAAACAGGAATGGAGAATCCTGTTACAGATGCAGACGAAAACAAAACAGAGCCCACAGCTTCGGCATCCTTACAAACTGACGCTTTATTGGTCTGATTGTGTGGCAGCTTGAAACAACTCTTTTATCCTTACGCGTTTCGGCGCCAAGCGCCTTGTTCACAGGTGAGTTGATTTAGTAATTTCAAAAGTCCAAGTGGTCACATGGTCCTGGCTTTAGACCACAATGCCCAGAATGCATCACTCTTCAAATTAACAGCCTGGCTCACTTCACTTTATATTTCGCTTGATAGCTTAACATGTTTGCCAATGTCTGTGTTATCTTCATGATGCAGAGTGGAAAATAAAAGCACAGTGCACTTTGCTGCCACTACAAAGTAAATACTTGCTTGAAAGTGAAAGCACGAAGTCTGCCAGAAAGAGGGCAGCCCCTCCTTCGTCTCCCTTTCTCATAACTCACACCAAATGCTCATGGAAGTCCTGTGACTGGTGTGGTTAGAGCGAGTCATGCCCCCTCCATTTGAATGCACACGAGTTGCTCCATTTTACCGGGGGCCTCCAACTCTGCAGGGCGGGCTCTCAAACAGGAATGGAGAATCCTGTTACAGATGCAGACGAAAACAAAACAGAGCCCACAGCTTCGGCATCCTTACAAACTGACGCTTTATTGGTCTGATTGTGTGGCAGCTTGAAACAACTCTTATATCCTTACGCGTTTCGGCGCCAAGCGCCTTGTTCACAGGTGAGTTGATTTAGTAATTTCAAAAGTCCAAGTGGTCACATGGTCCTGGCTTTAGACCACAATGCCCAGAATGCATCACTATTCAAATTAACAGCCTGGCTCACTTCACTTTATATTTCGCTTGATAGCTTAACATGTTTGCCAATGTCTGTGTTATCTTCATGATGCAGAGTGGAAAATAAAAAGCACAGTGCA
Organism: Calotriton arnoldi; assembly: GCA_963921515.1. Lineage (NCBI taxonomy): Eukaryota > Metazoa > Chordata > Amphibia > Caudata > Salamandridae > Calotriton > Calotriton arnoldi. The sequence goes on along the minus strand of CAWUFW010000368.1, from coordinate 134,587 downwards.
CTTTGCTGCCACTACAAAGTAAATACTTGCTTGAAAGTGAAAGCACGAAGTCTGCCAGAAAGAGGGCAGCCCCTCCTTCGTCTCCCTTTCTCATAACTCACACCAAATGCTCATGGAAGTCCTGTGACTGGTGTGGTTAGAAGCGAGTCATGCCCCCTCCATTTGAATGCACACGAGTTGCTCCATTTTACCGGGGCCTCCAACTCTGCAGGGCGGGCTCTCAAACAGGAATGGAGAATCCTGTTACAGATGCAGACGAAAACAAAACAGAGCCCACAGCTTCGGCATCCTTACAAACTGACGCTTTATTGGTCTGATTGTGTGGCAGCTTGAAACAACTCTTTTATCCTTACGCGTTTCGGCGCCAAGCGCCTTGTTCACAGGTGAGTTGATTTAGTAATTTCAAAGTCCAAGTGGTCACATGGTCCTGGCTTTAGACCACAATGCCCAGAATGCATCACTATTCAAATTAACAGCCTGGCTCGCTTCACTTTATATTTCGCTTGATAGCTTAACATGTTTGCCAATGTCTGTGTTATCTTCATGATGCAGAGTGGAAAATAAAAGCACAGTGCACTTTGCTGCCACTACAAAGTAAATACTTGCTTGAAAGTGAAAGCACGAAGTCTGCCAGAAAGAGGGCAGCCCCTCCTTCGTCTCCCTTTCTCATAACTCACACCAAATGCTCATGGAAGTCCTGTGACTGGTGTAGTGATGTCATCAGTGATGTCACTGACCATGTCATGAGTGATGTAATATGTGACGTCATCAGCAGTGCATTGCGGGGGCACGAGTTATAGTTAGCTGAACTAACTATAACGGCGGAATTTCTATGGTTTTGTACGAGTGAAATGTCCAACTAACTATAAATGTCCCTAAAACCTATGGTTTTTTCAGTGAATTTCTAAGGTTTTTTAAATGCTAATTTCTAACTATAACGTGCCTGAAACCTATGGTTTTTTCAGTGAATTTCAAAGGTTTTTTAAATGCTAGTTTCTAACTAGTACGTGCCTGACACCTATGTTTTTTAGTGAATTTCAAAGGTTTTTTAAATGCTAGTTTCTAACTATGCCTACAGAGGTAGGACATGTGAAGAAAGAAGAAAAAACGCACAGAAAGAAGCAAAAGAAATGCAGAAAGAAGCAACAGAAGTCCACAAAGACGAAGAAAAGAGCAGGAAGAAGCAAGACATGTGCAGAAAGAACCAACAGAGGAGCAGAAAGAGGCCTTGTTGCAAAATCATCCTGTGCCCACACCTTTTCAGACGGGTACTGGTGGTAACTGACTCGGACTAACCAGGCCTAGAGCCAGTGCTATGCTAAAAGACACTTAGAATACAGTGAAAACACCTACATACACTAGGGAACACTATGCGTTGGGGTACTCCTGTGATTAGCATGACCTCCTCTGTAAGGCCCTCGTACATATCAGGGCAGGGGGATTAAAACTTCCTCTTAAAACGCGCCCCGGGGCGCGTTTGCACAGTGGTGAAGGGGGGGGGGGCCTGAGGTGACGTGTGCAAACAAGCCCTGTGGCCGTTTTAAGTTGGGAGATTAAGTCCCCTTGAATCGTGAGGGTCCCTGGGGTCCAACTAGCCCACTAGGTACCTCCAGTAAGCGCCACAGAGCTGAGTTGCACAGAGGTGTAAAAAGGGGCGTGGCCTGGACCACCTCTCTGCAACGCAGCCCTGTGGCACGCACTGGAGGTACCTGGTGGGCTGGTTGGCCCCCAGGGTCCCTCAGGATTCAAGGGGAATTAATTCCCAACTTAAAACGCGCCACAGGGCGTGTTTGCACACATGTTTCCTGAGGCTCCGGCCCTCCCTTCACCACTGTGCAAACGCGCCCTGTGACGCGACTGTTGGGGCAGTTTGGTCAGCCTTGAATCCTGAGGGTCCCTGGGGCCCAACTAGCCCACCAGGTACTTCCAGTAAGCGCCACAGGCCTGCGTTGCAGAGAGGTGGTCAGAGGCCACGCCCCTTTTACACCTCTCTGCAAAGCAGCTCTGTGGCGCTTAATGGAGGTAGCTGGTGGGCTAGTTGCACCCCAGGGACCCTCAGGATTTAGGGAGTTAATCCCCCAACCTAAAACGCGCCACAGGGCGTGTTTGCACACATGTCACCTCAGGCCCCGCCCCCTCCCTTCACCACTGTGCAAACGCGCCCGTGGCGCGTTTTAAGTTGGGGATTAGCTCCCCTTGAATCCTGAGGGTCCCTGGAGTGCAACTAGCCCACCAGCTACCTCCATTAAGCGCCACAGAGCTGCGTTGCAGAGAGGTGTAAAAAGGGGCGTGGCCTCACAACACCTCTCTGCAACGCAGCCCCCTGGCGCATACTGGAGGTTCCTGGTGGGCTATTTGGCCCCCAGGGACCCCCAGTATTCAAGGGGAATTCGTTCCCCATCTGCAAATGCGCCAGGGGGCGTGTTTGCAGAGTGCTGCAAGGAGGGGGCGTGGCCTCCGGCGCGATGCCGGTCTTTTATTTGGTTTTTTTTTTTAAGAAGGGGGGCTGTGTGGCCCCCCTTCTTTTTCTAATTTATTGGCCCTGGGGACCCCATCCCCCATGGCCTGCCCCCTAATTTTTTTTTAAATAAAATTTGGAAGGGGGTTGCGTGGCCCCCCTCCCGAGGCCTTAATCGGCCCCGGGGACCCCATCCCCCGGGGCATGGCCTTTTTAAAAAATTTTTACATCTTTTGGAGGGGGGCTGCGTTGCCCCCCTCCTCAGGCCACTTATGGCCCCCGGGACCCCATCCCCCGGGGCCGGCCTTTGGGTTTTTTAATTACTTATATTTTTTTATTTAAATTTTGGGGAAGGGGGCCGCTTGGCCCCATGCCGAGCCACTTGTAGCCCCGGGGACCCCATCCCCCGGGCTGGCCCTCTCCGTTGGGGACCGTGGGGGGTCCCCAATCCCCCCACGGTCCCGCCCGGCTCCCGCGTCCCTCGGGAGCCGGCATTGCTTTCCACATGGGGAGCTGCTAAGATGCAGCTCCCCGTGTGGAAAAGCAATCGTCTTTGGTTTTTGGAAGAGAGAGCAGGTTTCCTGCTCTCTCTTCCAAAACTAAGCAGCTCTGCTATGCCAGGGCGGGAGCGCGAGGCTCCCGCCCTGCCATAGCAAACTACAGTGTCCCGGGGTGGGCACCCCGGGACACTGCAGGAGCTGGCCCTGGGGGGTGGCGGTCCCCAGGGCCATCAAGAGCTCCAGGAGGGGGGCCGTGCGGCGCCCTCCCACCTGTTGCACAGCCCCGGGGAGGTGGTGGTCCCTGGGGCTCGGGGGTCCGTAACGGACCCCCAAATTTACATTATAAGTGCCCCGGGGAGGTGGCGGTCCCCGGGGCGTGTGGGGGGCTCGAGCCCCCCCACACATGTATCTTTTTTTAAAACAATGAAGCCCCGGGGGGTGGCGGTCCCCGGGGCTGGGGGGGGCTGTGAGCCCCCCGCAATTATGTAAAATAAGCCCCGGGGGGTGGCGGTCCTCGGGGCCCCTTTGGGCCCCCATCACAATACTACTGTTGTCCCCGGGATTTGGCCCACCCGGGGGCAGAATATTAACGATTCGCGGGAGCCCGCGCTTCGTTGTTTTTTTTTTCTCTGCCGGATCCGAGCACCCTGCGCGGATTTTGTGGGACCCCCTAAGCAGGCCTAGGGGGTCAGGGTGTTTCTACCCTGCCCCCTTTTTGCGTTTTGCGCACTTGTTTCTCTGATTTCTTGTGCCTCGATGGCTGCCAACACTTCCTGGTTTGGAGTGTTGACAGCCAATTAGCATATAGCTCGTGATCGGGAGGGTGCGCGGATCCTCCGCGGCCATAGATATATATGTGTTTTTACTTTTGATTTTCTCAGCAACTACTGAACGGATTTACACCATTTAACAAAAGGGTTCTTTCTGAACCAAGAACTACCTCTTTGCCAAATTTGGTGTAATTCCGTTCAGCAGTTCAGGCTGTAGCCGTGTCTAAAGTTTCCTATGGGAAATTGCATGGGGAAAACACGTTTTGGGACCCCTCTTTTTCTCGGCCCACGCCTGACAAATCACCCCGAAACTTTCAAGATAGGAGCGGACCGGAGCGCCCCACGAGTTTTGAAAATTTCGCGAAGATTCATCAACCGGCGCCAAAGTTATTGGAAATAGAATGTTGTGAATTTCCTATGGAAAATAGGTCCTAACTATAACTATCTACTGGTGACCGCCAGTAGATTATATATATATATATATATATATATATATATATATATCTCCTCACTTTTTCTGGCTGGACAGCACAGAATGAACGGGAGTGCACTCTCAGGCAAGTTTCTTCACAGTTTTTTTATTTTAGCATATGAGTATACAAATAACGACCCAACGCGTTTCGGTCTGCCCTCAGACCTTGATCACGGGTTGCATCAACATTATCAGTGCATTTATTTCCTGTCACCACCCATTTCTGCTCATTTCCTGTTATCGCAAAGGATTCTGGTTTTGGTAGTCCACTTTGAAAACGTTTTTTAAGAGCAAAAAGTGCAATTCGTGCTAATGTGCAAATTACCCGTTTCTAAAGTGCCTGTTGTTGTGACTGTGCAAAGACTGCATATAATTTAATGTAAAAAAGTGCAAAATTCATTAAAATTTGGGAGGAATTAATTACATTTCAACCAATACTTTTGTGCAATCATGTTTGACAATTCATGTCCATGATATGAATCAGAGCATGTTCATTTGTGCCCACTGGTGGGCATCTTTCAATGGTTTTGATGCATCCTTTCTTAATATCTGCAAATTGCTTTTGGCTGTGTTCCTTGTTTGCATTTGCTCCAAGGTTTGTCGTGAAGGTTCATGGCATTTTATTGATGCATTTTTATTTTATTTTTGCTTTTTATTATTCTGATTGTTTTCATTTGAGATTTCCCCCAGTGGAAATTCTTTCTTGGATGTTTTGTTTGTCAAAATTTCTATTTTATTTCCTCTGATTCATTGATGTTTGCTATTCATTTTATTCCATCATCTTCCACTGATTGGAAGTTTTTCACAGATTGCTTGATCTTTCAGAAGTTTCATTTATTCTTTTGTTCTTTTCATTTCACAGTTGTTGTTTCTAGTTTCTAAGGTGCACGTACAGTTCTTCATTTTGGTTCAGGCCCATCAGATTTGGAGTTCTTAACGCCAGGATGTGTTTCGATTCTTTTTGTCTTAGCAGTTTCTCTCGATCACCCCCTCTCTCCAGCATGGGGATTTGTTCAATTGGATAGTACTTTAGTTTTTCCCAACTGCTTTCATGTTTCTCTTCCATGTGTTTTGCCACTGCGTTACTTCGGTCTTTGTTGCACGTGGCTCTGATATGTTCAAGAATTCATTTTATTAGTTCACATGTTGTGCTCCCCACGTATTTTTTCTTGCATGGGCATTCAATTATATAAATAACAAATGTACTCTTGCAATTTATATGTTGCTTGATTTTCCACATGGATCCATTCGCCATCTTTATTTGTTTCTTGTTTGTGGCTATTTTGCATGCTTTGCACTTATTGCAGCTCCAAAAACCTTCTGTGTGTAACCATGTCTTCCGGTTCGTTTTTTAAATAACTGTGTCAGTTTGTCCCTCAGATTCGGTGCTCTTCTGTATGTGATCTGTGGATGACTACCCATTATTTCAGCGGCTGTAGGATCTAATTGCAAAATTCCCCAATTTTTATGTAGAATTTTCTGAAGTCTTTTTGATACAGCAGAGAAGGTTGTTATGAGTCTAATGATGTTAGTTGATTCTTTTGCGTGTTGTAGAGGATGTCTGATCGTTTTCTTCCTTTCACTTCTTCAAGACTCTTATTGATTATTTTTGTTGGATATCCCCTCTTTTGAAATCTACTCTCTGCTTGTTGACTCTGTTCTGTAAAATCATGATCCATAGAACAATTTCTGCGGACTCTTAGAAATTCCCCTTAGGGGATGCTCCACTTCAGATTATCTTGATGAAAGCTCTCCGCATGCAAGATGGCATTCGTAGCTGTTTCTTTTTGATGCAGAGTTGTTTGCACTGTGTTGTTATCTATGAATATTTCTGTATCTAGGAAATTCACTCTATTGTTGCTTATTTCATAGGTTAATTTCAAATTTTCAGAGTTGTTGTTTAGTATGTTAAATTAAATTGCAAATTCTTGATCTGTTCCATCCCATATTATCAAAAGATCATCGATGAAACACATCCACATTATTATTTTTTCCGTGTATTTGTCATGATTTGGAGCCCATGCAAATTTTTGTTCCCACCACCCCATTACCAAATTTGCGTAATTGGCTGAAAAGGAAAAACCCATGGCGGTTCCACGTTCTTGTTTGTAGATTGTTTTATTGAATAGAAAGATGTTGTTATTCAGACACATGGAGATCATTTCCAGGAGCATTTTATTGTGCTAAAAAAACTGAGGGGCATATTATCAAGAACGGCGTTAAAAATTATCGCCGCTTTAGCGACAGAAAACTGTTGCTAAAGCGGCGATAATGGGCTTGATAATATGCCCTTGAGAATTCCAATAGAAGGCCATGTTCTGGTGTCAACATGGGCTTCTATTGGAATTCTCCAGGGCATATTATCAAGCCCATTATCGCCGCTTTAGCGGCAGTTTTCTGCCGCTAAAGCGGCGATAATTTTATCGCCGTTCTTGATAATATGCCCCAAAATATTTCTTTTTTCCAAAAAATGTTGGCACGCTTTCAAGCCTACTTGATGTTCAGTGCTTGTATAAAGGGATATCACATCCATTGTTATTAATTTGTACGATGACTGCCATGAAATTCCATCCAACTTTTTTAAAAGATCCTATGTATCCCTCAGGTATGAGTTTAAATATTTCACCAAGGGGGCCAGGAAGTGATCAATGTAGTGGAGACTGATTCCAAGATAGATCCTGTGGCTGAAACTATAGGCCTTCCCGGTGGGTGTTTTTTGTCCTTATGTATCTTGGGTAAAAAATATATTGTTGCCATAACTGTGGATGTTCTGTTGTTAGATATTTTGCTTCTTCTTCATCTATCAAGTTCGATTCCACCCAAGTTTTCGATCTTTCTGTTAGTGTTTGCTGAATTTGTTTGAGAGGATTCACTTTTAAGCAGCTGTAACGTTTCTCATCCGTAAGTTGCCTTAGTGCTTCTTTGACATCTGTTTTATTCATGAAAATGATGTTGCCTCCTTTATCTGCAGATTTTATTTCGATTGACTCATCCTCTTGAAGATTTTTTAGGGCTGCCCTTTCATTCATTGTCAGATTATTTTTATGCTTTGTTTGCTCCATTTTATATCGGCCTTGAACTATAGCATCATGAAATAAATCGATTTTGTTCCCAGGTGGTAACACTGGATAATATAGAGATTTTGGTTTTTTGCCACTTTCTCCGGCCCCCAACGATGGGAACTCATTTTCAATCTGCCTTAGATCCTCATCCGTTAGTTCATTTTCCATTCCCATCAGGTTCACTAATGTTGGTCTGTCTTCTACCAACAGACTACTCGATGGTTTCATTTTTGATCTTATCTTATCCTGTTCTTTTGCTTCGGCATATATTTTGGCTAGTTTGATTTTTCTGATATATTTATAAAGATCGATTCTTTTTTGTGGTAAGTCGATATTTATATTTGGACAAAAGCTTAATCCTTTCTTAAGTAATGCCTCTTCTTGTTCTGTTATTATTTTATCAGATAGATTGATCACATTCAGTTTCACTGTTATTTCTGATTCCTTCCCTGTTTGCTGCTGCCCCTTGTCTCCATCCTTGTTCTTTCTCTGTCCTCTCTGGCCTCTTCTTGTACACTTTGATTTCCTCTCCTTTGTCCACGTCACCTTCCTCTTGTGTTCCCCGCAAATTGGGTTTTGTCCCTTTGTTGCTGCTGGAATGCCAGCCTCATATCCGCTAAAAAAGACGTTGTTTGTTTATGTCCAATATTTGTTGATGCAGTGCTTCCTTCGTTTTCACTCAGATCTGTGTCTGTGAGGGATTCATGACTTGAATATGGTTTTGATGATGAGTCTAGTTGATCCTTTTTATGCTGTGAATCATACTTTCTTGAGAAAGTAAAGATCCTTCCTTCCTCATAATCTTGTTTATCTCGCTGGAACTTTTCTTGTTTTCGCTGTTTCACCTTTTCTTCATGTTTGTCAATTCTATCTGTAATATCTTCCTTTAACTTTTTGTGCTCTGTTGATAATTCCATTTTGTCCAGATCCTTTTCCAGTTCTTTCAATTCTTTTTGGATTTCACTCAATGCTTTTTCAATGTGTTTTATTTGGATTACCAATAACCCTGGGCGAAGTGCTACGCTACGCTCGCGTAGTTTGCGAAGTCTGCGCTACTTCGCACAACGCGAATTGCACGTAGCACAGTGCAAACACGCGTAGCGTAGCGTAGTGCCGCGGTCATTTTTTGCTTGCTCGCGGTCCTCAACGTCAAGTTGGCGACCGCAAGCAAGCAAAATGACATCCCGGCGAGACTTTTTCCTCGTTCGCGATCAGCAACATCAAGTTGCCGATCGCGAGCGTGGAAAATAAACCTCCCGGCGAGATTCTCAACGCGGGGAGGTCAGGTTTCTCAATGCGAGTGGTCGCGTATGCTCGCGACCGCTCGCGATGAGAAACTACCAGTCCGCGTTGAGAAAGCTGCCGCTCGAGTAAAAATCTACTCGAGCGGCAGTAAAAGACAGCTCGAACTGTGCAAGTTGCCGTTTTCAATGATTGCACAGTGCGGACAAGCATCCGGCACTGTGCAATCATTGCGAACACGCACTACGCAGTTCGCGTAGTGCTATGCGAAGCTCGCGTAGTGCGAACTGCACTTTGCGTAGCTTCGCGAAGCACTACTTCGCGAACTACGCCCAGCCTTAATTACCAACAAGCCCATTGAGGCTCCTAGAGTGTGCTCACCCCACTCTTGTAACAATTCGCCGCTCTTATCTTGATGACTTGGCATTAGTGAGACTCTTAGCCCCCTAGGTACTCTATGTACTTCAATATATTTTTTTAGTGTTACCAATTTCCACCACTTGTTTACTTCCTTCCTTGATAGACGTTCCCATTGCCTTAAGATGTTTCTGCAATCCATTGGTTTGTTGGATTGTATTGACTCTCCTGGGCGATTTTGGATTTGCCCTTCAGCACCTTCAAATAATGTCGAAATTTCTGCATTTCTTTTTGCTTCCCTTTTCTCCATAATACTCAATATTGCTTCCTATTTTTTAGTTACTTGCCGAGTTCTGTCAGTTTTTTTGTGTTGTTAACGTCCTGTGTTTCAATTTTTCTTCTTTTAATTCCTTGCTTGTACATTTAAATACCGAAATACTGATTTTATCGGTTACGCTGGGAAACGTGCTTTTTCGTCTGTGGTTATTTTTCCTTTTCCGCTTACAAGACTCGTTGTTATGTTCTATGGCATCGATTGGTGTTTATAACATTGAAACCACTTGAGAAATGCAACCGATGATTATTGTTTCATGCAGATGTTTTTGTAGTGCGCGGTTTTATTTGGACTTTGTTCTTACACTTCTGAGCATGTATTTGTTTGCTATGCACAAATTGTTGGTGCTCTTTGACAGTGATTGATGATTCTTTATATATATATATATATATATATATATATATATATATATATATGTATATATATATATATTCACTGAAAAAACCATAGGTTTCAGGCACGTTATAGTTAGAAATTAGCATTTACAAAACCTTTGAAATTCACTGAAAAAACCATAGGTTTTAGGGACAGTTATAGTTAGTTGGACATTTCACTCGAACAAAACCAGTGAAATTCCCCCGTTATAGTTAGTTCAGCTAACTATAACTCGCGCCCCCGCAATGTACTGCTGATGACGTCACATATTACATCACTCATGACATGGTCAGTGACATCACTGATGACATCACTGATGACATCACTGATGACATCATCCAGTGACTTTGTGTTTCTGTAAAGTTTAAATATGTTTAATATATATAGGGAAAGGCGTATTGAAGAATGAGTGGGTGTATAAGTGTCTAAATGGATGATTTAGTAGGTGCGTGACTGAGTCTATAAGTGAGTGATTAAACGTATCTTACTGAATGCATGGGTTAGTGACTAAACTGTGTGAATGTCTGTATCTGTCTGTCTGTTGGTGTGTAAGCGGCTGCATGGGGTTTGTGAATAGCTACATGAGTGTCTATATGAGTTATTGATTGGTTGTGTGAGTATCTGTATGGGTGCCTGAGTGTCTGTGTGGGTGGTTGGGGTGTGTGTGACTCTGTGCATAGATGTGTGAGTGGGTGATTCACTGGGTGCATGGTTTCAAGAGTGCATCTGTGATGGACTGTATGGGTGGGTGAGTGTGTGTATGGGTGTGTTAGTGAGTGAATGTATTTCTAAGTGGTACATGTGTGAGTAACTACATATGTGAAAGGCAGTATATATGTGTGTTAGAGTATTTAAATGGCTGTAAGTGAGAGTGTGTGATTGTGAGAGTGGCTGTATGGATGAGTGTGTGCTTGTATCAGTGATTGTACAAGAGCGTAAGAATGTGCTAGTATTTGTATGAGTAAGTGAGCTGGTGTCTGTATAACTGTATAGGTGAGTAAATGGGAATGTGATTAATTATTTGCATGACTGACTAGGTGTGTGAGGACCTCTATGGATGAGTGGCGGTGTGTGAGTGTCTATATAGGTGTATGAGTGCATATGATAGTCCTGTACTGAGTGACCGTAAGTATGAGTGACTGTACGGGTGAGTGAGTGGATGTGTGTGTAGACCTAAGAATCAGTGAGTGTGTATGTAGTTATTGGTGTTGGAGTGTCTATGGTTTTGAGAATGGCAGTCTGTAATTTAGAGTGGGTGTATCAAAGGTTATATTAGGGTGTGAGAAGATGCATGAAATTATCACATGGATGATGTCATCAGTGATGTCATTTGAGGTGTCATCAGTGATGTCATCATTGATGTCACTGACCATGTCATGAGTGATGTAATATGTGACGTCATCAGCAGTGCATTGCGGGGCGCGAGTTATAGTTAGCTGAACTAACTATAACGGGGGAATTTCACTGGTTTTGTACGAGTGAAATGTCCAACTAACTATAACTGTCCCTAAAACCTATGGTTTTTTCAGTGAATTTGTAAGGTTTTGTAAATGCTAATTTCTAACTATAACGTGCCTGAAACCTATGGTTTTTTCAGTGAATTTCAAAGGTTTTTTAAATACTAATTTCTAACTATAACGTGCCTGAAACCTATGGTTTTTCAGTGAATTTCAAAGGTTTTTTAAATGCTAATTTCTAACTATGCCTAGGACATGTGAAGAAAGAAGAAAAAACGCACAGAAAGAAGCAAAAGAAATGCAGAAAGAAGCAACAGAAGTCCACAAAGACGAAGAAAAGAGCAGGAAGAAGCAAGACATGTGCAGAAAGAACCAACAGAGGAGCAGAAAGAGGCCTTGTTGCAAAATCATCCTGTGCCCACAACTTTTTCAGACGGGTACTGGTGGTAACTGACTCTGACTAACCAGGCCTAGAGCCAGTGCTATGCTAAAAGACACTTAGAATACAGTGAAAACACCTACATACACTAGGGAACACTATGCGTTGGGGTACCCCTGTGATTAGCATGACCTCCTCTGTAAGGCTGTAGTACATAATAGGGTAGGGGGATTAAAACTACCTCTTAAAACGTGCCACAGGGCGCGTTTGCACAGTGGTGAAGGGAGGGGGGGCCTGAGGTGACGTGTGCAAACACGCCCTGTGGCCGTTTTAAGTTGGGAGATTAAGTCCCCTTGAATCCTGAGGGTCCCTGGAGTCCAACTAGCCCACTAGGTACCTTCAGTAAGCGCCACAGAGCTGCGTTGCAGAGAGGTGTAAAAAGGGGCGTGGCCTGGACCACCTCTCTGCAACGCAGGCCTGTGGCACTTACTGGAGGTACCTGGTGGCCTAGTTGGCCCCCAGGGGCCCTCAGGATTGAAGGGGACTTAATTCCCCAACTTAAAACGCACCACAGGGCGTGTTTCCACACATGTCACCTCAGGCCCCGGCCCCTCCCTTCACCACTGTGCAAATGCGCCCCGTGGCGCGTTTTAGGTTGGGGGATAAAGTCCCCTTGAATCCTCAGGGTCCCTGGGGTCCAACTAGCCCACGAGGTACCTCTCGTAAGCGCCACAGAGCTGCGTTGCAGAGAGGTGTAAAAAGGGGCGTGGCCTGGACCACGTCTCTGCAACGCAGGCCTGTGGCGCTTACTGGAGATACCTGGTGGGCTAGTTGGCCCCCAGGGGCCCTCAGGATTGAAGGGGACTTAATTCCCCAACTTAAAACGCACCACAGGGCGTGTTTCCACACATGTCACCTCAGGCCCCGCCCCCTCCCTTCACCACTGTGCAAACGCGCCCCGTGGCGCGTTTTAAGTTGGGGGATAAAGTCCCCTTGAATCCTGAGGGTCCCTGGGGTCCAACTAGCCCACCAGGTACCTCCAGTAAGCGCCACAGAGCTGCGTTGCAGAGAGGTGTAAAAAGGGGCGTGGCCTGGACCACCTCTCTGCAACGCAGCCCTGTGGCGCTTACTGGAGGTACCTGGTGGGCTAGTTGGCCCCCAGGGACCCCCAGTATTGAAGGGAAATGAATTCCCAAACTTAAAACGTGCCACAGGGTGTTGCTGGGAGGGGGCGGGGCCTCGGCGATGCCGGTCTTTTTTTATTTATTTTTATTTTTAAGAAGGGGAGCTGTGTGGCACCCCTTCTTTTTCTATTTTATGGGCCCTGGGAACCCCATCCCCCAGGGCCTGACCCCTATTTTTTTTTTAAATGGAAGGGGGCCGCGTGGCCCCCCTCCAGAGGCCATATTCGGCCCCGGGGACCCCATCCCCGGGGCATGGCAAGTGTTTTTTTTAATTATTATTTATTTGGAGGGGGCTGCGTGGCCCCCCTCCTCAGGCCATTTATGGCCCCAGGGACCCCATCTCCCGGGGCCTGGCCTCTCGTTGGGGACCGTGGGGGGAGCCCCAATGCCCCCACGGTCCCGCCGGCTCCCCGCGTCCTGCGGGAGCCGGCATTGCTTTTCCACACGGGGAGCTGCTAACATGCAGCTCCCCGTGTGGAAAAGCAATCTGCTTTAGATTTTGGAAGAGAGAGCAGGTTTCCTGTAATTTACTTTTTTTTAAAACAAGCCCCGGGGGGTGGCGGTCCCCGGGGCTGCGGGGGGGCTGTGTGCCCCCGCAAATATTTGACAAAAGCCCCAGGGGGTGGCGGTCCCCGGGGCTTGGGGGCCTTGGAGGCCCCCCAACATTAAAAAACCAAGCCCCGGGGGTGGTGGTCCCCGGGGCTGCGGGGGCTGTGTGCCCCGCAAATATTTCAGAAAAGCCCCGGGGGTGGTGGTCCCCGGGGCTGCGGGGCCTCCCTGGGCCCCCGCTATTGAGCTCGCATGCCCCGGGACTTGGCCCACCCGGGGGCTAAATATTAACAAAGCGCGGGAGTCCGCGCTTCATTTTTTTTTCTTCATGGCTGGATTCGCGACTCCTACGCGAATTTCGCCGTTTAAAAAAAAATGCTTTTTTGGGCCCTGAGCAGGCCTAGGGGGTCAGGGTCTTTTCTTTTTTTTCGCGTTTTTTATTATGATTTCTTGTGACTCGGTTCTACCCTTTGCCCCACCAACAGATGGGACTATGTGCAAACAAGAATCGATGCGTACCAATTTATTAGGAAACTCAAATTGAAGAAGTTATTCCATTGTAAAACAAAGAAGCCTGAAAGCAATGTGGACAAGCCCACAGAACCAACAGATATTTCAACAGTGAGTGACTTGGCAGCTTGAAGAACCCTACATGAGTTGGAAGGGGATTTGACAGAAACAGAAGATGATTCAGTTGAGGGTGGACTTAAATTCTTGGAGCGGATTGACCTAACACAGAGCAGTGCCACAAGTCAATTCAAGAGGAAATCCAAATTCATTCCCAGGACAGCTATTTATATGATTGATAGCTTTCATGAGGTCATTATTAGAGATCTGGACAACTTGAGAAATCAGCCTAAAGATCACGAAAAGATGTGGAAATCATATAACATATCGAGGAATGAACATGAAATGATCAAGGCATTGAAATATGGTTCAACAATAGTGATCAAGCCGTCCGACAAGGGCGGGAATGTGGTCGTACAAGACAAATTGCAATATCAAGGAGAAGCTTTGAGACAATTAAATGACACTGTGTGTTATGCCAAGATTACTAGGAAGGAATACAATGAGAGTATCCAAGCATTTTACAAATTAATCACGTTTTGGAGAGATAGGGGTATACTGGATCAGGATGAATATCAATTTTTAAACGTGGAACATCCGGTAACCCCTACTTTCTACCACTTTCCGAAGATTCATAAGGATAACAAGAAACATCCTAGATGACCAATAGTCTCTTCTAAGGGTAGTCTCTTGAGAATACTTCGGTTTTGGTCAATGCTGTACTCTGCCCATTTGTTTATGATTTGGTATCTTTGACAAGGACACTGCTGACTTCATCAAATTGATTGACAATATCATGTGGGAATATGACTTTTTGTTGGTAACCCTTGATATTACCAGTCTTTATACAAGCATTAATCATGTACAAGGCTTAGAGGCTGTTGAAACTTTTCTCAGGGCGAGACCATTGAAATATCTAGAGCATAACCAAATGATACTGCAATTTATTTCATTCTGCCTGCGCAACAACATCTTTGTCTATCAGCTTTATATACAAAAACAGGGGACAGCCATGAGCACCTGCTACGCCCCCAGCTACGCAAATCTATTCGTGGGCTGGTGGGAGAAGTACGTGGCCTGGGCTGAGGCCAATGAGACATGGGCCCAGAAAATAGCTGTTTGGGCCCGATATATTGACGATATATTAATAGTCTGGCTAGGCTCTCAAGCAGAAATTGAAGAGTATATCATCATCCTCAACACTAATGAGTACAATGTACACTTCTCCAGCCACAGAAGTACCTCAGAGGTGGTATTCCTAGATTTATTGATGTATGTAAATGGTGAACAATTGATGACTAAACTATACCGTAAACCAACAGCGGGTAATGCCACCTTACATTTCACCAGCCAGCATCCTCGCTGTCTAGTGAATAATATTCCCTATGGTGAGCTACTTCGTATTAAACGAAACAGTACCACTCATGAGAACGATGAAGTGGCAAAGAATCAAGCACTTTTACGGTTCGAGAAAAGGGGATACCCTGACAAAAATCCTTACAAATGGCTGTAAATAGAGCTAATGCGCAGGAGAGACAAGATCTCCTCAGTAAGAAATCTAGAGAGGAGAAAGGAGTGGTTACTAGGTTAATTCTGACGTGGAGAGGTGTGGTGCAGCGGCCAGGGCAGCTGACTTCGGAGCACAGGGTTCACGGTTCGATCCCCGGCTCCGGCGGCAGCTCAGCTCAGCACCGTATGACTCTGGGCAATAGCTCACTTAATTTCCACTACGGCCCCCAGCGCCTTGAGACCCGTAAGGGTGAGTAGCTGCGCTATATAAAAACTTACTTACTAATTCTACAGATTCCAACAAAATACGTAGAATACTGGGTAAACATCGGAACATTTTAAAAGCAGATGGAACAATTGGACATCTATTTCCCCTGCATCCCAGTGTTTCTTATTGAAAAAGTACCTCTTTGAAAGACCTACTAGTACATAGTCATTTCTCTAACAAAAACAGGGATGATCCGCAAGTGAAGGGTTTTTTATCCTTGTTTACACTGCAAGGCATGTAGGAAAAGCATCAAGACTAAGGAGTTTCCAGTTCCAGGTAGGGACTCCAAGAAACAGATAACCAAGTTACTTAACTGTAACACTGACTTTGTCATCTATTTATTTGTATATCCGTGCAACCTTGTATATGTGGGAAGCACAGTGCACCAAGCGAAAAGGAGAGTCCTAGAACACATGTGGGCGATAACCAAAGAAGACAATAGCTATCCTGTAGCCAGGCATTTTGCGGCCCAACATCAAAGCAATAGTAATCTTTTGAGTTTCTATTGTATAGATCATGTACCCATGCTGGAAACAAGGGGTTACAGGGTGAAAATGTTTTGTCAGCTCTAGTCGAAATATATCATCGAGCTAAGGACACTAGCTCCCCATGGCCTCAATAGTGAGGAGGAACTATGGGTCCATGTGGGCTAGAGGCTATATTTGTGAATTAAATTATGTTTTATTTCGTTTGGATATACGGAGGATATTATTCTACATCAGGATAGTCTCCTTGGGTTTTCCTGGCTTCTCTCCTCTATTTTCTTTCCCTTAAGGAGGAATTAAGAATTGGAATGATAGTATGGTATTCAAGATGAGAAGGCATTGGCATAATGTGAGTTTTAGACGGACTACATGTTATGTATTATATTATGTTTTTATGGTTGTAACATCTGGCAGAAGCATTTCAAAGGGACATGTTCGAAATTTATGAATCGGCTAGAAATAGGGATCGCGAGTAAGCGTAAATATAAGCCATTATGGCTGTCCATTTGGGCATAAATCCTGTGATAGAGAGAGGGTAGTATATAGGCAATAGCCTTTCGCCAGTGGCAGATTGTGACACTGACCGTCTCATTATGGAGTCAATATTGCCCAATCAGGGCTTAATTAAATCCATGTATACAAAAGATTATGTGGTGAATATATCTATGTAAAGAAAAATCCCTACTTGGCTCAATAATATGAAAGAGTCCCCTTTTCTAAGCGGTATCAGCACTTTGCACAATATCAGCTTAACGTGAATATGATAATGAAATATTTTAACATAAAATATTCTAAAATAATAATAGGCTGATTTATTAATTTATTGAACATATTGGATTGAAACATGAAATGAATCATTGAATGTATTCTATAATGATGAATTGATGCAATTGTACTTTTACCACTTTAAGATGGCTGCAAACAACTGTTAAGTATGTTATGCAGACGTGAGTCCGTCTTCCATTATGATGAAAAGAATAATGTTTAAGTTAGGTAAGAAAAGGTGGCACTCTGACATTGACAAAGGCTGGTATGGCCGAAACACGTTTGTCAGCCACGGTGACAATACAAAATAAAATAATTTAACTCAATTGGACTCTGCGAACTTTGTGGTGACAAAGGAATTTGAAGAGATATATATATTTATATATATATATTTATATATGCATATATATATATATATATTAAAAAACTATATTTTTGTATGTTTTTTTAACGATATTAGTGTGAAACTATATTTTATTTTCGATATTTTTGACACTATCTTACACAATATTATTGTTGTCAATATTGTGTCAGTGATCCGTCCAGAACAGTTTGTCTGGTAGGACTCGAGACCTAGAACTTTGGTAGACTTTTGGATCAGATACCAAAAAAGAGCTTGAAGAATAAAAAAAAGATGGTGTTGGATGGTGTTGGATAACAACAACAAACAACTGCAGATTTTCCCCGCTAACAGACTTCATGTCATTAAATGGCTGGACAAGAACCACTGTTCATGAATCAGCAAAGGTGTGGGAAACTAAAAGGTGCAGAAAGGATATTTTACAATTAAAACAGGTTCTCCAATCATTAATTCCTAAAGTTTGTGAAAGAAGTCCATCTGAGAATAAGAATTGTGGACGGAAAACTCTGCCACATCCCACTACATTGTGGTGCAGTGGGCATCAAAATATAGGGTGGAAGAAAGTAGAGGGCGGTACATCTCTCTGGCAAGAAGAACTGAGGTGGTTGTGTGCGGTTTTAAACAGTGCTTTAAATGGGCCGGTACTGTCTGGTACTGAGTACCAGCACTTCTTTATTTTGAGATGGAGAGTACCTGCACTTTTCAAGAGAGATGTAATACTTTTAATTGGAGAGTACCGGCACTTCTCGTAAACAAGCAGGTACTCTGGTCCACTGGTTTTAAATTTGGAAAACCGAGCACTATTGCAGCGTTTGAGAAGTTATGGTGGGAAAATAAATGAAAGCCAACAATAACTCATGAATGGTTGTATTGTGCGAATAAAACAGCACAGAAATAAAGCATTTGATATCCTTTACAACCATTCAGGCTCCTCATTTTCATTGCGAAGCATTACTAAACCCTTCTGAATATCATTTTGTGCATATTTGGCCAAGGCCATGTTACAATTATATATTTTGTTTGAAATATTTAAAAGATAAAAATGTGAACATTAAGTGAAAGAAATGTAAATTCTTCCGTCGTTGGGCAGTGATTGCCAACTATTTTTCATTAGAACAGTTTGAGCTACAAAGTCCCCCGGGGGCACGCCTAAAGGGAGAGAAGCAGGCGTGTGGCAAAGGCGAGGGCGAATCTCTGACTGATGAGAGACAGAAGTGAGACGCAGGAAAGAAGGGAGGGGAGCCCGGAGCAGGTGGAGAAGAGCAGCGCTGCTGGGGCCCTGTGATCCAGGCAGATCGCAGGGATTTTATCTGAGTTCCCCAGGAGCAGGAGGCTTTGTGCTCCGCATATGCTGGGCTTTAGAGATTGCAGGACACCGCCGATGAGGCAGGAGTCTCAGCAAAGAGAGAGATAGCAGCACCAGCTGCATTCATCACCCTCGCAGAGATGATTTCTGTTCGGCGCTACCCATGGGTGAAATTACACTCAATTCTCTCTGGGTAATTGGATGTCATACAGCCCGCCTGCCTTGTTACAGGGCGCCCAGACACTCCCGCCTGGCGGCCTCCTTTGGGACCGAACCAACACAATGGGACCGCCTTGTATAGAGAGCGTCTGTGTACATACACAAACATGCGCATAAAGACAGAGGAATATGTATGTACACACACAGACAACCAGCGAGAGGGGCGTGTGTGTGTGTGTGGGGGGGAGGGGTGGATGGATGGATGGGTGGGTGGATGGATGGATGGATGGATGTATGCCTTATTACTGGGAAGTTATGGCTTCTGCTCATAATATATTTACCTCTACTTTCAAAAACTCTGAAATTCCAATAAAACATAGTTAAAGTGCAACTACAGTTACAAAGTAAGGGGCTTATTTACAAGCCCCATGCGCACCGGTGCATCACTTTTTATCACATAAAAAGTGACGCGCCGGCGGTGCAAGGGGCGTATAAAACCAAAACCCACTGAAATTGGCCATTTATGTTTAGCAGTACAAACCACAACGGCCGTACAGAGCAGAGTTGGGCCTCGCATGAGGACTAGACAGGACCTGTGACATACCCGCCAACAGCGCTCAATCTTGCTCCATACAGTCTACAGCCGGGGTACTCATAGGGGCATATTTACGTTTCCTGGCGCATCCCTGCAAATCAGCAGGGATGCGCCAGGAAACATGCGACACGCACCTCAATCCTTGCGCCACCACGGATGCGCCGCATTTACAATGCGGCGCATCATGGCGCAAGGAAATGCAGATGCGTGTCGCATCTGCTGCCGTAACGTTAGCGCAGTGCTGGAGTAGTGTCGCGGGCGCGACGCAACTCCAGCACTGTGCCAACCATGCCCATGTATAACATGGTGCGTCAAGCCTTACGCCTGCTTCAAGCACGTGCAAGGTTTTGACGCAGCGGGGTTGGAAAAGTGACTGAGTGAAATCTTGTAGATTTCACTCAGCCACTTTTCCGAGGCGTTCCTGCGCCGGAACGCTCCCCCCTGCGCCAGAACGCCCACATGAAACCTGACGCAGGTTTCATGTGGCGCAGGGCTTTACAACGTGACGCATCTCCCTAGATGCGTCACGTTGTAAATACCCCGCAGCATGGCGCTGGCTTTACGCCGCCGCTGCGTCACAGAAGTGACGCAATGGCGGCGCAAAAGTGGCGCAAGGGGCTTGTAAATATGCCCCAAAGTACGGCTCGGGGGCCGCATGCGGCCTCCTGACCTTCACTTGCGGCCCCTCAGCTGAATGACTGCACTTGGCTGCTGTCTACTTCAAAAAGCACTAACATTCGAAAGTAAGTTAAATAAACGGGGAAGCGCTTATTTACAGGCTAACTGAAGTAAATGAAAAGAAGAAAATAATGTTCCGTGCAAAACTTTTCTTAAGGAACACATTCATTTTTCAATACATCTAGCAACAAATGTGTAAAAATATGACAGTCTCTTCAAAATTATAGAAGTGTATTTCATTGACATGCAGAAGTGTTACAACTTAGTACATCAGAATAGATAAGTGCATTTAGAAGTATTTTTATTTAAAACTGATCGATTTCTAAAATGAGTGTAGAAATATTTATGCCTCCATACACCCTGACAACAGTGCCAATAGTGAACTAAAAAGCGAGTCAGTTGCCACGTGGAACTCTCTGGGTGGTCAGGGTTGTTATTATACATGGTTATTATAGTCTATTAAATCAAACACAAGAGGTCTGTACAACATACATCATGAACTCATGTATTTCACGGTGCTCTTATTTGCCATAATGAAGAAAAAGGAGGTAAACTGAAATTAGGCAGTTGCCTAGGATCAAACAGTTGGGTCAAGTGGGAAAGCCGGGATTGATCCTAGATTTTCTGGTTATTTCCTTTTTTCGCTTGCGTCTCCCAAGGTAGTGATAGCAAGCAGAAAGACTTACCCCAAGGTGCGGTAGAGGGTTAGCAATTCAGATACAGAATAACACAGTATTATCAAATCTATGACTCTACTACAGACTGGGGACTTAATTTAGAGGGCAGAAAGGAAAGAAACCCTTAAAATAATTCATTGACTCACTGACACATAACAACATAATGTGTATTTGTAAAGCGCACATTTACCCAAGGGTATCTTGGCGTTGAATAACAGATGTTTATTGTTACCCACCAGCACTCATTTTATCGACCTCAGACGGATGAAAGGCTGAGTGGACCCACCGGGATTTCAACCTGTGACCATGAGGTCAAACACAGGCCTCTACAATGGACGTATTAGTCCACTAAGCCAGCTGACTACACCATGTATGTGATTCGTGTCCCCTACGCCCACTTTATCCCCCCACCAAGCCCCACTCACTGTACTGCCATTAATGCGGCCCTCGGGTACACCACAGACCATGGTTTGTGGCCCCTGGGGAAATATTTGTGAGTACCCATGGCCTACAGCATCAAGGAAGCTGTGCACAGCGGGTTTTTGGGAACAGATCCTGCCTTCTTACCTTCTCTGACGAAATGTGGCAAAGCAAACAAAGTTCCCCCTTTGGACCATTATGTGAGTCCCTTTCAAACACTTTGTCTCCCACACAGCAACCCTTGCTCTTTACTTCATGCCTCCTTTGTACATCATTTACATCTATTTACTCTTTTTTGCACTCTTTGCCTATCTTCAAGGGATTCTCATCAACTATGGAGCATTTGGGCTGCCTGGTTCCATATTCTCCTCACCACACTGGTGAAACTTCTGTCACTTAAGTGGATGCTCTCCAGTATGCCCACAACTAGTCCTCTAGAGTTCGGTGGACGGTTTACTCCGTTATGAACATGGCGGATATACCGTCTGCTGTATTACAAGTGCATTATATCCTATGGCATTCGCAATAGGGCGGACGGGATATCTGTCATGTTTGTGCAGAGTATCCTCTCTGCTGAACTTTAAATCAGGCCCTTATTCGCCCATCTAGCACATTTGACTGGGGGTTCCAAACAGCCGTATGCAAATGTTCCAAACCTAACTCTCCAAAAAGTCCCTTACTCTCCAGATGTAAATTGAATTCCGTTATTGGTGACACTAGTCCGGGTATGTCTTCCCTTCCTTAATAGCCCTCAGTGCTTAATTTGAGCCGGTGCTTGCCGATGAGGCCCACCAACACTCATTTTCGGGGCTAGTTGGGCACGCCTGCGCTTATTTTTCCTTATTAGACATTCCCCGAGAGCAAGAGAGGGGAAAACACAAAAACGAGAAAGAAGAAGGAAGAAAAGACGGAAAAACACTCAACAAGGGAGAAAGCAGGAGTTTACAACAGTGAGGTAAAGCAGCTGGGAGTGTCTGGTAGTGGTTTAAAGAGGCATAAGGTGGATTCAGGACTATGCAGCCGTGGTATTCGGCATGGGAACATTATTCACCTTGTCAGGCACTGTCCTTCTGTCACCATTACATCTATTAGGACCAGCTCTATAAATGCGGACATGGGACACTGGCCACTCAAGGTAATGATATTACTAATTATACACTTTTCGCGTGTGACCACTCACCTGATTCCAATTATACTTAATTGACTATTGCAGATGTCCCTGCATCCTTAATGTCCTGATGTGACCCATGTATCACAGAAACGGTTGAAACATCATCAACAGCACAGAGTAACAAACAAACTATAGAGCATTTAGGGGAAAAGTACTATTGAGTAGTCAATAGAGTTTTGTTCACTTTTTACTTGTCTGTTAATGTCTCTTCGTTGTGGTTTTCTTGTCACCTGGAACACAGTGCATACTCTTTTGCTTGTTTGGCAGTAACTATTTCACACTTATTATAGATAAAGGTTATCATTGCTAAGGAACAAGTGTGTGATGGTCCTTTATATTGTGGTGGTTAAGCATGTATGCATACAGTGATTTCACTGCCTATTGTAAAGATCCGAATGAATGATACCATTGAGAGCCACTGTTTTCAAAGAAACTCAGGGGCATATTAGCAATGCCTGGCGATAATTATCGCAAAGCGCAATTAGCGCTTGGATAATTATCGCCAGGCATCGCCGGTTTCTATCGCGGAGTTAGCGTGCAATCAGCAATGCTAATCTCCAAAGCGATAGAAACCTTGGAGAACAGTGTGAATATCGCCTGAAAACAGGCGATATTCACACTGTTCCCCAGTTTCAGCTTGCTGATAGTGCGAGGGATTTAGCCATGTAATCCACCTCTCATTGGATTACATGGCTAAGTCAGGGTGGGACCAGGTGTTAGCAAACCAGCGCTAAACTTGTTTAGCGCTGGATCGCTAATCACCGCCCCTGCCTCGCTGATAGGCGTTAGCGACCTCAGCGACTGTTTCCACTCGCTGTTAGGTGGGGAACGCCTACTTTGCATGCCATTAGCGATAAATATCGCTGGCATGCAAAGCGGCATTCAACCCGGTCGCTATCGCCTACAAGCTGTCGCTAACAGCAGTTAGCGACAGCTTGTTGATAAGGCGATAATATTATCGCCGCTTTAGCGGGAAAAAGTCCCGCTAAAGTGGCGATAATCGCCTTGCTAATATGCCCCTCAATTCGCACAAGTGTGCATGGTTTGAAGGGTTGCTCTTGTTGTATAAATACTCGAAACCAGGACAAATATGCCCTAGTCACACAATCCTTTCAATCCTTAACCCCCACATCTTCCTGTTGATCTTCTCTTGGCTGCCAAATGGTCTACTTCGCTCTTCTTTGAATCCTCGAACATCGGCAATGTTCCTTAAGAACAAGTTTTAATCACTCTGCCACTCACTCAAGCAGATGAGACAAACCTGTTTAATGTTTTAATGTTACAAATTTGAGTGGTGTAAGAAAATGCTCTTTTTGCGTGGTCATACCGGCGCTTTTTGCTGGTGTATGGACTCTGGACACTGGAGCGCTGCTATCCAGTGCCCACTGTATGTGCTCTGATCAATAAAAGCATGTAGAATTGGCTAATCCCTTATTGGCATATTTAACATAACTGTAAGTCCCTAGTATATGGTACCCAGGGCATGTAAGTTAAATGTCACTAGTGGACTGCAGTCCCTATTGGGCCACCACTAAAGTATATCTTCAGGCTAGGGGTGGGCGTAACTCGCATAATTTCGCTTACCGTAATTACGCGAACTTACCACACAATTATATGAAGTTACATGTTATTACATAAAATGCATCTTGCATTGAAAATATTATGAGGCAGTATGTTCAACTTCAACTGTTATTTCGGGTTGACTTCCGGCTGCTCGCATTCAAAACACTACCACACATGTTTGTAGTTGCAGTTTTGCACTTAAATATTACCCGAATGTTCAGGGTAAAAAATCTACCTGAAAGGAACTGCTGCTCACATTCAAAACACTGCTGTTTGCTTTCAGATGATTTGTAGTTTTGTGCGCAAAAGTTACCCGAACGGTCTGCATGGGTGAAATATTTACCTAAAATGCTGCTCGCATTAAAAAATTAAGGGACTGTATATCTTGCGTTAAAATTTCTTCGCGAAATCACGCAATGTGGCATAATGGAGGAATTATGGTAATTTCACGTCAATTTCATTACACAAAGTTTCCAAACTTAAGCCAATTACTCTGGTGTAATTAAAACTTGCACTAGGCCTACTTCAGGGTGCAGTTTTAAAATGGCCAATTTGAGCTAGCAAAATAAATCTTTTGCCAGGCCTAAACCATCCTTTTTAATATGTATAAGTCACCCCTATAGAAGGCCCTACATACCCATATAACAGGATGTAAGGTAGTTAAAAAGTAGGACACATTTGTACTTAAGTTTTACATGTCCTGGCAGGGAAAAATCTCCAAAGTCGTTTTTCACTATGGCAAAGCTGGCTCTCCTACAGAAAAGCACTGCGTTACATTATAACACCTTATAATCATAGCTTCGGTTTGGGAATGGCTACATTCAAGGACTCAAATTAATAGTAATTTAAAATCCAATATAATGGTTAAGACATATTTTAAATCATATTTTAGAAAAAAACTTTTAGAAAGTTGGCATTTTCCTTTCCTAAAGCCTCTAGTATCCTTTTAAGAATTATCCCCAACTGTCACCTGGCAGCCTGCTGGCACCCTTCAGTGAGCTTTGAATGGCTCCCAGGAAAGGTACCAAAGGGCCTTGGCTGTGTGGAGGTGTGACCTCTTCCTGACAGGATGGCCTGGGGGATGTGCCTATCAACTGTATACCTTTCAAAGGGGCATCCCCTGTCAAAGGCAAATGTAACTCACAAGCAGGCCTGCCCTGTTATTGTCCAAGTAGACAGAGTGGCACCAATCTCAGTGGAAGAAAATCTTGTTTCAGAAGTCTGGTCTGCAGGGGGAGTTCTCATTTCCCTAAACACACCTCAGGGGAGTGCCCAGAGCTCTGCCTAGGGGAAACAAGCATTGGCATAGCCAATAGGTCTCGCCTTTGGGACCTTATAAGTGTTTAGCCATGCAACAGTTGATGTTGTTGCACCAAGGATATTGTGCTGGATAACTAAACACTTATAAGGTCCCAAAGGCGAGACCTATTGGCTATGCCAATGCTTGTTTTTACTGCCTCGATAACAAAAATGTATTTATATACCTTCATCCACAAGGAGCGCAGAATGAGCCATTTATAAAGTAATGAAACTGCCTTACGAGTATTTTCAGTACTGCTGGTGAAACTGACAGGCCAGTGACAGCAAACCCAAAGAGCGGGTTCAGACATGGAGTCTTTAAACCGTTCTAAAGCAGAGTCAGTCTTTTCTCAGAAAAGTCCAGAATAGTAAAAAGACAGGACGCAGAGGGATGCCTGCAGTCAAATGAAAACCTGTTGTACCTATCCAAGCATGATGCCTAATCACAACACTTGTGCAAATGGCACAGTCTACAAAATCCATTGTGCCAAGGCTGGCCCTCAATACATATTTCACAGTGTCTTGTCTATCCTAAATTGGTTGGGCAAAGGTGTCCCTGAACGTGCCTGGAATTACGGGCAAGATCTTGCAGGCCAAGCCCCAAAGGGTGGGTGTGTGTGTGTGTGCATCAGCCCAAGAAACAGACAGTGGTCACAGAGCTACAGGCCAAGCTGGTGGAAGACAACACCCTTTTGCCAAATTAGTCAATCTGGTGGCGCACAAGGGAATACATTAAGGTTGACCTTACTTGTGAAAGAATGGACCACCAAACTCTCAGAAGTTGGGTGCTGAGTCAAAGGCCGACTCTCCAGTGGCTTGCCTAGGTTGCCTAGCCATTGAGCAAATGACAGAGGGAGCTGTACAGGGTTTTGTCCATGATGCCACAAGAGAGTCTCTTAAGACCTCATTAAGTGGTAACAAGGGCTCTGACGTAGCAGGCCAAGTAGGCCAAGTAGGCAAATGTCCACAAATAGGTTTGTGCTTTTGTCTCAGTTGGCAGTTATTGATATAGTACTTCTACTTACAGGCAGAAAACAACCAAAGAAGAGGCCCTTTCCTCGAGAAATGTGTTTGGCGAGGTAACATTTTATAAATTCATATATAGCTCAGCATCAGTATAATAAAGGGCAGTAAGTTGTCTACCTACTCACTGGCATCGTTATGTGGAACATTTTGGAGCCTTCAAGTACATCACAATCACAGCTGTACAGAGCCACCAGCATCCGGTACTACTGGCAACGAGGAAGAGGCTTGGTATCATCCAAGAATGGAGGATGCACTTTGGCAATCTCTTAGTGAGACATGGGCCTCATGCAAGCTGATGTTGGCTTTGTATCGGCAATTGGCACAGAGTGCGAATCCTGGGCAGGCAACGCTGGAGTCTGGGTCAGCGCCAGATCAATCAGGACTTGTGTTGCTTATAGGGACCAAAAGGGTCAGTCAGTGCCAGGGGAAGTACAACTAAGGGTCCCTAGCTGACACTGCATTAAAAATCTGCAGCATAAACCTCTTTGAACGCTATCTGCTACAAGGTCAATGATGGCCTGAAAGGTTCGGCGCATGCCAGGACCAACCATGGGATGGGCTTGGAGTTGAACGAAACCTGCAGAGTTGTACCTTTAAATTGTTGCTGTTTCACGCAAGTGGCGAGAGGGAGAGGAGTGCTCCCTAACGGCACAAGTCGAAGTTTGATTCATCCGACCACTTGGAGCGAGATCTGGAATCGGTACAGGCATGGCTCCCTGACTTGGAGCTGGCGCAGATCCGTTGTTTGGAGTACAATCTGCCCTGATTTTTGTCCTGCAATTTAAAGTTTCCCTTCATGCTTCATGAGTGCCTTCCAGTACATCATGGAGCACATGTCAGATACTTCAATTCATGACCAGAACCTAGACACCCCAGGCAAACGTTGTGTGGATCTGTGACCAGCGTCTGCTTCCGAACGTCGCAGCACGGCTTAAAGGCCGCTGAGACATGCGACTCCGTGCCATTACTTCCAGAGGCAATAGGAGTCTACTAGAGTTTGACGGCATCCCTTACTGGCACACAAGAGCAGTTCCTTGAAAATCCTGGATATTCAAAAGGGGAGGAATCTGCACTTATAAGTACCCATCAGTAAACGGCATCAGGGGCAAGCCATATGGGCATGGCAGATTCCGCTCTATCCCATCTCACACAACATGACAAAGGCATGGTTTAATCGGTTTAATCACTGGTAGCTGCATTTCACGTCTCTTTGGGCAGAATCCTAAGGATGGATAATATCAAATATACACAGTGGGAGCCCTTTCTGTCCTCCGCCGACTCTGTTATCGTGTGCAGTTTCCAAAAGCGCATTTGCAGCGGGTGCAGACAGAGCCCCCTTCCTGGGACTCCACAAGGGTGCTCAAAAGCTTTTCACGTGTACGTGCACGCTAGTGCGCGCAAGGACCAGGGCCAGAAGCGGGACTCAGCATAACGTCAACACCTGCCAGCTG
Source organism: Calotriton arnoldi (assembly GCA_963921515.1). Taxonomy (NCBI): domain Eukaryota; kingdom Metazoa; phylum Chordata; class Amphibia; order Caudata; family Salamandridae; genus Calotriton; species Calotriton arnoldi. The sequence continues at coordinate 107,148 of CAWUFW010000368.1, read as the reverse complement.
GCAACAGTAAACTGTTCCCTTGAAATACAAATATAAAACACAATGTTTTACAGTAAGTCTCGCCTGCCCAAAGCTGTTCCCCTGGGTGTCTGAGTGTGCTTTCATGTGCCTGCTGTAAAAGCCCGAGTTGCCAGTACAATTCTCTTCCCCGTTGCTTCTATTAAACTTAAACAAATTGTTTATTGAAGAACACAATGCCGGGGGAACGAAGGAACGCACTGGCATTCGCTCCACCAAATCTGTGCCCGGAAGGAGGCGGGTGGGGGCTGTGACATGCGCTCATACTTTCAGGGAGACGCGGCCGCGATTATTAAACACGCTCTCCCACAGCTCTCGGCCTTGTTAAAAGAACAAATACCTCTGTTGGTGGAGGGAGGGAAGAGATACCTTAATTGGAACAATGCAGATTTGGAAAGGTATTAAAGCGCCACGGCCAGCTGCTATGTGCAAGTCATTACATTTAAAAACAAGCGGGGCCCCGCGGCCGCGAAAGTTAAAGCGACAAGCAGCATGCACGCGCAGTCTTCACTTTTCAAGCACTGCACTCGTGCTTGTGGCACGCCGCCGCTCGCTCCCGCAAGGTGGATGCCGCCACAAGTACGAGTGCAGTGCTTGAAAAGTGAAGACCGATGGCTAAAGGCCCTCCTAATGCAGCGCATGCGCGCTGCCTAGGCGAGACCTAAAAAGGTTCTCCCATGTTGGATTTTGGCAGCAGGGCCGGACTGGGAACTGAAAGCAGCCCTGGAAAATTTTGCCAGACCAGCCCCCGCCCGGGGCGTCGTGAGCGCAGCGAGCGCGCCCGACCACTACTAGGGGGGTTTGGGGGTGTTCTCCCCCCAAGAAAATTTTGGAAAAAGACAGACCAAAATGGTGCATTACAGCACATTTTTCATTACATATTTAATTGTATCAACTTTCAAAGCACAGTAAATAGTAGATGATGACCTTAAAGAGCACCAGGTTACCCACCCAGTCATATGTGTACCCATAGACAACCTTACAGAGAGCACCAAAAATAGACACGAGTAGTGAATCAGAAAGAACAAAGTAAAAGTGAGACCAGACCCCATATGGTGTGTAGCGAGCAAGCGCAGTGAGCAACCACTACTAGGGGGAGTTTGGGGGGTTCTCCCCCCAAGAAATTTTGGAGACAGCAAGGCCAAAACAATGCATTTTTCAACACATAGTGTATCACTGTAGTTTGCATGGTTGCCCTGATCATTTTCGTGTTGCTCCCTGGAGGAACTAAAGTTGCCTCAGTCTGTTGATCACATGCCTCTGTAAAGTACACTGCATAAGGATGCAGTGACAGTCCACTTCCGCTCTCAGAGCCCAGCTACCCCTCCAAGCACTCCATGGATTTACCTGTGACCTTGGCCTTGTACAGGGCTGCGCTACTCGGTTTGTGCTATACAAACACCACATACACAGGTGCGTGTTGAAACATGGTCTTGTTCTTCTCACTGCAAGGAACTAAGGGACTTATTTACAAGCCCCCTGCGCTGCAGATATGACACTTTTTCCCATATTAAAAGTCACCCACTGGCTGCACAAGGGGCTTGTAAATAAGCACCTGAGTGGGTCAAGGGTTTGAATTCCAGGGGCCCAGTCTTTAATCCCTTTGAAAAGGAGTACAAATAGTAAACTCTGAAATGAAGAAGGCGGAGCCGGCTTTAGCACTGGTGGCGCCAGGGGCAACAGTCTTTTTTGGCACACCCGATCATCTCCTTCTCCGTGGAATCCCTCGTCAACACCCTCCAACAGTGCCCTTCTTCTCTGCATAGCCACTCTCACATGCATTTAATTTGTTTTATAGCGCTACCTATACCAGTGTAGGTTGTGTGAACACTTTACAACACACACATTATATATGGAGACAATGAATTATACGTGTGTAAATCAGTCTATAGGAAATAATTCATAAGACAATGTGAATTGCAGGGTGTAGGAATCACATATCATCCATACTGGTAGGCAGTAAATTTTAAGAATGTGTGTTCTGGAGAAGCACAAACTCAGGATTTAAAATGTACCTCAGTGGTTGGGGTTGGCTTTACTATTAAGAATATATTTCTACCCAAACAAACCTTTTTAGCAGCATTTGGATAATGAAAAACTGGAGAAAAAATAATGTTCTAACCTATAGCATGCAGTTTGCCTGCAGCTCTTTGATGACAGTTTATTGGTCATTGCGCTATATTAGGATTGTAATTTAGGAACTGCTGGTTACAAAAACATCTCTGTGGCAAAAGCAGTTACCCACTGAGCTATGCACATAAAATACAGTTATGTGATTTGCAACGGTACATGTTCTTTGCAGCAGACATATTAACCCTTTGTGCTACTTTATGATGAGTCAAAACTGTCACGAGCCCAAACTCTGATCTCTCTCCAGCAGGAACATTAACCACCAGAGTTAACTTGGCATTTTTATTGTTGCCTGGAAACTGCTGGACACACAAGGTACTTCGCAGCAGGTGCTATTAAACCCATAAGTTATTTCTTTACACAGCGCCCCCCAGTTCAGCATCAGGTGCGGCTGCACCAGTCAGTCCTCCCCAAAGAGGTTGGTACCTGAGGCACAGGGGCAAGGGAAGGAAGTTGGAGGGTATGATGAGGTGGGCATAGCAACATTCACACTGCATTGGTGACAGTGGCCCAGCAATGTTTTAGGGGATTCTAATTCAAACAAGAATTTGGGCCCCGCTTACTATTGCTTAATCGTCTTTGAAACAATTGCATCCTCCTCATCATTACCTTGGCTCTAGTCTGCACCGCTGTTGTGTGAGTCAAAGCCGTAATCCTCAAAAACCCTCACAAGAGATGAGGCTGTGAAGAGGCTGTACCTCTCTTAACGGCATGGTTGGTGCAATATTAGGTTAATGACTGGACTTTACCTTGCAACAAAGCTTCACTTTTGCCCGTTAAAGCCTTACTAACAATAATGCTGATTGTCTGGTAATTGCACTTACCAGCTGAAAGCAAATGAATCCCCAGATGATGATGAGCATAGCCGATCGCACTCGCATATTTAATGCGGCATAACGATGCAGTTGATGTGAACCACAGGTTCCTGCGGTGCACATCAATTGCATCGTTATGCTGCATTAAATATGCGAGTGCGAGGACAACAATCTGATGCCTGGTATGTGCAGGTGCAAAAAACGGAGTAATCATTATTTGGGGCTTGGGGCCCCGGCCCGCCAACCGGCAAGTTTCACTATAACTCATCATCGCAGGCCGCGCCCTAGGGAAGGGATGATCGGGGGGGGGTGCCCCAGTGGACACAGTGTAACGAAACTTCAGGGGGCCCACCTGCAAAACACATGGAGGGCCCCATCAGGCCACCTCGCTCCCCTCACTCACAATCAGGCCTGCTCACAATCACAAACTGGCCTGCATGCTGGCAATCATCCTCACGGTCGTCTCTCCCCTGCTGTGCAGCACAGAACCGGCCCCGGTTCCGGGGCCTGTTACTGTATTAATTTACAAATGACCTTCTAGGCTTCTACTTGGCCTGGCCCTGGATGCCCCATGCAGTTGCGCTGCTGCTCGCACCCAAGATCGTGGTCGCGTGGCTGCAATAAATCAAACATTTTAATCATAATGATTGTCACGGTGACAATCATCATTATTAACATTTTTGATTTATCATCCCCGGCACGCATGGTGCGCAAGTCACCTCGCTCTGCTGAGGACGCTCTCACAAACTGGAGGAGCAATCCACACTGCGCAGAACCGGACCGGGGCCTATAATTTGCTTTTAATCCCGGCCCGGCCGCCCGCCCACCTGTGCCCATGAATCATGATGCCCATTGCCTGATGCCACCCCGAGTGGACTGACGACACACATGACGACATACACTCACATGCGGGCGGCAGAGAGGAGACTGAGGGCAGAACTGAAGACAGGGCAAGCCAAACGCGAACTTTTAATTGCGCGAGCCTCGGAGTCGCCCTCAAGTCAATGCGCATGACAAACAATTGCAGCCCCACCCTAAGGGTGAAGACTAAGACCGCGCTGACGCGGAGACATCTGCGCGCTGCGCACCGGCACCATCACCTGCCTGCCTGAACAACTGTCTGCTAGAAATCAATGCCATGATCAGATAAATGCCACATGCCAGTGTAGTTGTGCTTTTTCCCCGCAGTCTAGGTCAGACAGACTACCACAGTCTGACTCTGACTCACGGAGTCAGTCACAGCCCGAAAATCGGCCCCACTCAGAGGGGGCCGGTTTTGCTGGGGCGGCCCCAGCAAAACCGGCCCCCTCTGGAAAAACCGGCCCCCACACCATCCGACCTACCGGGGGATTGCCCGGTGCCCGGAATCACCAGTCCGGCCCTGTTTGGCAGAACAGTGTATTGTGGGATTGTTTAGGGTCAAACCCACAGGAAGTGATTTGTATCCAAATAGTACAACGCAGTCCATAAAGATTGTTGATTCTTCATTCAGTCAATTAATACACAGGAGCCACAGTGTTGAGGCCCAACTTTTTATTCTTCAAACACATGTTTTCAGCCCAGGCAACGTGTTTCATTCTTTCCAAGAGGACTTCAACAGGGCTGTAAATAAACATACATATACACTCTTAAAACCACATAAAACAAAATCATCAACACTTATTATGGCTCACCATCACAACATATGTCATATCTATTTGTGTACAGTACAAGAAATGCACTGAACTACCATTACCCAAACCTCATTTTCATAATACACACAAATAATATATCGAATCCATCTTATGTAATTACCATATCTAAATATCAAATTATAATCCATTCAAGATATAATCAAACTACCCTAGGAAGTGATGTCCAAGTGGGTATGGTAGCCCCTAGGAACTTTTCCACTCTTGATCAGGTAGCCTACCCTACCCACAAGCTAGTTCCAGGTATAAAAGTGGCACCCCTGGGTACCTTCTTGAGAACACTTCTGGACCCGCAGAAGACAGAAGAAAGACTACACCTGCTGTTGAACCCTGAGGAGAGAAACCCCAAGGGGTGGGCTGTTCCCCACTTGTACCTAGGACAGAAGAGTGGGTTCCTAGGGCTAGTTGGCTAGCCTCCTGTTCAGCTCCAGGAACAGAAAAACTGCAAGAAGCCCAAGTCTCTGCTGAGCCCAGCAGACTAGTTACAACAGGATTTGCCTTGGAGGCTCCTGGTGGCTTCTGGGAGATTGAGTTCTAACCTCCAAGTGGTACCGGTATTGGACCCTTGGCTGACTTTACAGTGTACACTTTCCCTCTTCAAAATTGCAAGACTGGACACTTAGAAACTTTTAAAATACTTTCTGCAGAAAGAACAAAAGGATACCACCAGACCATCGTCGAGCCGCAGCCACCGGTGTCGAACTGCCATACAGACTCAACTAGCAGGTTGGCCCTGTTGAAATGATCTTGACTTCCAGAAAAGTTTTTAAGTCTGAACGTAGATGGCTTCACTGGGACCAATGCTGAGCAGCAACCCGACGACGTCTTCCTGAGCCCCAACTTCAGCCTTCGCCTGCTCAGAGTTTTCCCTCCTTAGATGCAGAGAGCCTTGAACTTCCAGTGGGAGCCAAGGCTCTCATTGAGGTCCTGTGTTTCAACCAGCCATCACTGACGAGCCCCTCTTCGGATCCAGCTGACATCCCCACTCACTGAGGACCTTGTCAAGTGAGGACTTTTCTCCAGAAAAACAACTATGTCAGAAGGTAAACTTTCCACCGGAACAAACCTGGTCCCAGTATTCGACCCGCGCTCCATTGCGGTCAGCCTTAACTTTTGACTTTGACCCAGGCTAATGCGACCAGATACCCGCGGTTGCTGCTTTGCACATCTTGGCACCAGACACATCTAAAACTTTGAAAAATCATAGCTCCGGTTCCGTACATCACATTTTTATCCTTTTAGTGTCTACTTGCACATTAAAATTATTTTCTCTACCTTTATAAATTGGAGTGGGATTTTTATTGTGTTTTCTATTTTTTACCTGTTTTGTGACTAATAAATTCTTTACACATTTCTTCTGAGTTAAGCCTGTCTGCTCTGTGCTACAGCTACCAAGGGTTTAGCTCAGGTTTAAATTAATGAGACCTAACTGGACTTAGTAAGGAATAGTGCCATTATTACTTAAAAAGGATTACCATACACTTCAACTAATAATCCATTATCTCACAAGTGGTGTTTCACTAGTCTTTGTTAATTCTATAACACTTACTTTAATAATATTCAACACATTTTAATAAACCTCAATTCTTTTTCAATAAATTACTCATCATAATTAGGGCTCCCGGTTTTCTGTTTAAACGGATTTTTACATATAAATACAGACGGAAAACAAGTTTTCCTTTATCTGTATTTATATATAAAAATGGGAAAATACTAGTACATTTTGCCGCGCTGCCGTGCTCCAGCAGACCAGCCTACAGTAACACAAAACGCTTTTGTTGATGCCCCAGCTCCGCTCCGCCCCTCGAGTGAGGTCTTCATTGACATCAATAGAATCACACCCCCAACCATCTGGTGTCTCCCCCTCCTTAGATGGTTAAGAGGTGTCAGCCCGGGCTTCCTGGGCACACACACAGCCGCACCCGAGTACTTCACAGGTCTTTGAAAGACCATTTACTTGTTAATAAAGCTTTGTTGTTCTTTCGCCCCTTCTTAGAGACCCTGCCTCTTCACTCTGCCGATTGCCCGACCACCGCTGGACCATTCACTGACATGTTCAACCTGCTGTGAACAGGAGGAAACCGTCGCATATTTCTCCTCAGAATCGGATAACAACATAAGGAATTGGACATGGCGTTCCGTGTCCATTTCGAAATTCATAATTGATAGTTTTAGATGGAGAACACCAGCCGGAATCCGAGAGTCTGACCCCAGGTATCCCCGCACGAAAGCCTGCCAACCTTATAACGAGGGCCTGAGGCGCCCTGGGGGCACACCACACACAACCTAATGCAAAATAGAGGTTGAGACAGTCGTTATGTATGTCTTAGCAGAGCATCCTTGCAAAGCAGGAACACATGAACCATCTCCGCCAGACACAGGTGGCAAGAAGTCGAAGCAAACAGATCGGGAACAGGATTAACAATTCCATTCCAGCGAGAGATAGAATTTCCATAAGGACTGCAAACTTGCAAACTTTCAAGAACTTTAAAATACACGCCCTCCCAAAACTCTCCCATGTGCAATAACGAGCCTGGTTTGCTGAGCGGAACTAAGAGAAAAGTGTCCCGAGCTGACAGGGGAAAAACATGCCAATTTGCTGAAGAATTAGCCCCCCCCCCGAAATTTTTATTAGCCCCCACCCCGAAAATACAAACAATAAATACATAACTAAATAAAGCAAGACAGAGTGGTCGCAAAGTGGCCAGATTGGTTTTATTTACACTCAACACATTAGCGCCACCTTACAGAGTTTGCCAGTGAAGCGCTACTTTTCTTTTCATGTCGGTTGCTTTTCAAGCAAAAACACTCATTGATTTCTGAATAATGAGTGTAAAAGCGTTAAGTTGTATTCCCTATGAGTGTTTGCTTTTTTCCAGTATGTTGTTACTTTTTTTCAGGCAGCATATTACTGTAGTCTAGTGCATAATTTGAATTGAATTGCTTCCAGGTGTTTATAGCGGGGCACAATTGGGCTGTAGCTGAAGGCAGTGTGAGTTTCTCTCAGTGGGGCAGTATGGTGTTCAGTGGAGAAGAGGATGTGGCACTCTGCGGATGACAGAAACTGCAAGGCTCTGAGACAAATGGCTTGTCATAGCACTTTTAAGCATATTTGGGACATTCTGCAAATGGCAAAGTTTTCAGATGAATGTATAGTGTTGACCAATAACAACCGAGCGCATGTGTGCATTGTCAATTTAAATAAATGTGGAAAAATACTAGCTGTAGCGTCGTCTTTTGCTTGTGACAAAAATAAATGTGGATAAATACAGAAAAAATGCCCCAAAAATAAATATGGATAAATACAGACGGAAATGGCAAAAAAATAAATACCATAAAACCAGGAGCCCTAATCATAATTATATATAGCAGTATTGAACTGCGTGAAGAGGCCCTACCTTTGTGAGTTTGACCACCAGAATCACAGATTTGGCCACAGTCATAACCTAGCAGCCCGTAAGCCGACATGTGTTGGGGCATTATTATGTGCTCGAGTGTCAGTTACTTAACTGGTGTTCGCATAAAGGAACTGCTTACTGTCTTTCAGTGGCTGTGTGAGAGGGATGCTGTGTTGAATTCTGAAGGGACACTGAAACTTTAAGAGACTGATGTGGTCATATGCATACTCCAATGGGAGCTTACATCTATGGACATTAAAGACCCTCGGCTGACAAACCCTTCAGCTGAAACCGGCTTTGAGAAAGGTGATTTGCCGAAACGCGCCTGCCTAAGCGTTTCAAGAACTGCATCCAGATTTCGCTGTTTTTACATCTCTGGTGAAACAAATAAACTCACAGGCTATGTACCCGAGCTGTGTCAGAGCCCACTCTTGAACCAGAGTGGGAGTTGGAAATAATATAAATATATATGTATATATGTATTGGCCCTGTGGAAGGATTCGGCTGAAATAAGTAGGCTATGGTTTTGTAAAAACTGCACGATGCACTTTATCTGTTAAAAAGGTGTGAAAGATTAAATAAAAAGGATTTGGATTATATCTGAGTTGTGATGCTTCCTATCTGGACCAGGAAGTAGTTACAGTTAGGACCAAAGTTTCCATAGGAAAAGCGTTTTTTGTTTTGCCAATAACTTTGGCACCGCTTGACAAATCTTCATGAAATTTTCATAAAACGTCCACTTTTTGGTTCAGCTGCTGTTTAGAAAGTTTTGGGGTGATCCGTCAGGCGGGGGCGAGAAAAAAGGGGGGTCCCAAAATGTGTCTCCCCATGTTATGTCTATGGGGATTTTTCATTTTTTTTACACGACTACAGCCCGAACTGCTGAACGGAATTACATCAAATTTGGTAGAAAGCTAGATGTTGGTCCAGAAAGCGTGCTTTTTGTGATTTGGTGTAGATCTGTTCTGTAGTTTCAGAGATATTTAAGTTGAAAAAATATAGATATCTGGGGACACGAGTCCTTGCGATGGACTCATGGATCCTACTAAAATTTGATTGGCTGCCACCACTTCAACCAGGAAGTGCTGGCAGCCATCTTGGAACTCGGCTTGAATCCGAGTCCCACAAAAAAAGTTTGAAAAGAAAGGGGGCAGGGTAGGAATACCCTTACCTCCCAGATATGGTGGGGGGTCCCACAGAAACCCCGCTGGGGATTAAGGGCCAGATGTACGACCCTTTCATTTAGCACCTCGCAATTTGCGACACATTGCGAGTCGCTAAATGAAATGTACAACAGTGTGTTTACACTGTTTTGCGATTCCCATTGGAGTCGCAAATTGCAAGGCTCATTAATATTAATGAGCCTCTCGCAATTTACGAGCCCATTGTGAATGCCAGCCCTCCCAGGGATGGTGGCCTGCTGGGCTCAGCAGACACCATGTCTGGGACTGCTTTTTAATAAAGCAACTTTTTTTTTTTTAATGCAGCCCGTATTCCTTAAAGGAAAATGGGATGCATTTAAAAAAAAAAAAAATGAAACGTTTTCGTTTCATTTTTTCAGGGCAGGCAGTGGTCCCTGGGACCACTGCCTGCCCTTAAAAAAAGATTTTGCATGCATTTGCAAAGGGGAAGGGGTCCCCTGGGGACCCATTCCCATTTGCAAATACATTACCACCTACTTGAAGTTGGTGGTAATTGCGAGTGTTTTGCAACCGCAATTGCGGTCGCAAAACATTAGTACATTGTTTTGAGACTCGCAATGTGGCCTGGAACGCCCCTTCCAAATAGCGAGTCGCAAAACATATTTAGCGAGTCGCAAAAAAATTGTGACTCGCTAAATGGGCTATGTACATGGCCCAATATGTTTTTGCATGCGCAAACGGGTTCGCAAACCCGTTTGCGCATGCAAAAACGGGTCGTACATCTGGCCCAAAAAGCTTTTTTTAATTGAATTTTGCGGTGAATTCGTGGTTGGACCCTCAGATCCGCAGCAAAATGAAAAAAAAAAAAACACATGCTGAGTTCCGTGCATCTTTTTCAATAAGCCCCCGGGTGGGCCAAATCTCGGGGGCAGTTTTTATAGTAATATGCCCATGCGACACCCCCGCGCCCAGGAACCACCACCTCCAGGGGCACACATATGTAAACTGATGCGAGGGGCCTGCAAGGCCCCCTGCAGCCCCACGGCCACCTCTCCGGGGCTTTTTGATACATGAGTGTGGGGGATGCCCTAATGGTCTCCCTCGCAGCCCTGGGGACCGCCACTTCCCTGGGGCTTTCTGTAATAAAGAAAGTAGGGGGGCGCACAGATCCCCCGCAGCCCCAGGGGTCGCCACGTCCCCGGGGCTTAAAATTTCAATAATGCGGGGAGTCGTGCAGACCCCCTCGCAGCCCCGGGACCACCACCTCCACGGGGTTCACATAACATAATAAAGGGGGTCCATTGCGGCACTCTGGCCCCGGGGACCACCACCTCCCCAAGGGTAAATGAAACATAAGAGGGGGGCCTCGAGACCCCACCTCCTGGAGCCAAAGATGGCCATGGGAACCCCCACCCCCCAGGGCTGGCTCTTGCTATGTCCCGGCGTGCCCACCTCCAGGACATAGCTGTTTGCTATGGCTTGGCGGGAGCGAAACTGCTCCCGCCAAGCCATAGCAAACTCTGCTCCGCTTCTAGTATGCGAGAACAGAAAAAATGCTCTCACTTACTAGAAGCAGAGCAGAATTGCTTTTGGACACAGGGAGCTGCATGTTTAGCAGCTCCCTCTATCCAAAAGCAGTGCTGGCTCCCGCAGGATGCGGGGAGCTGGCAAGGACCGCAGGAGCCTTCAGGCCCCCTCCCAGGGTCCCCAACATGAGAAACTGGGTGCAGCCAGGGCACACAGTATTGTGTCAAGGCCCCGGGGATGGGGTCCCAATGGCCAAAATTGGACCTGGGGGGGGAGCCGCCTTCCCATGTTTTGAAGAAAAAAAATCCATTAAAAAAGTGCTGGCCCCGGGGTATTGGGTCCCCGGAGCCAAAATCGGCTCAGGGAAGGAGGGCCACGGAGCCCCTCTTCCTTTATTAAAATTGTTTTTTTAAACAGAAAAAGGCGGGTGCCTGGGATGGGGTCCTCGGGGCCGTAATCGGGCCGTGGTGGGGAGGTGTGCAGCCCCCTCTCCATTCTAAAAATACCTGGCCCCGGAGGATGGGGTCCCCAGGGAAAAAATTGGCCCAGGGAAGGGGGGCTACGCAGCTCCCCTTCCCTAAAAGAAGAAAAGAAAAAAAATGCTGAGTAACTCGCCAAAGGCCCCCCCCTTTCTTCACGACTCTGCAAACGCACCTCCTTGCGGGCTGCTGGTTGGGGGATAAACTACCCTTGGCTGCTGAGGGTCCTTGGTGGTCAACAAGACCTCCTATTACCTCCAGTAAGTCCCACACAGCGGGATTGCTGAGAGGTCTTTGATGGCCCTGCCCCCTTTCTCCACCACTCTGCAAACGTGCCTCCTGACACGCTGCTGGAGTGATGCAATATGTGAGATCATAAGCAGTGCATTGCGGAGGCGCGAGTTATAGTTAGCTCAGCTAACAACAACAGCAGAATTTCACTGGTTTTGTACGAGTGAAACCTGAGCCTAATTAGAATGTCCCTGTAACCTCTGTTGTTTTCAGTGAAGTTCTAATTTTTTTAAATGTTATTTCCTAACTATAACATCCCTGTAACATTTGTTTTTTTCAGTGAATTTCTAAGGTTCTTTAAATTCTATTTCCTAATTATAAAGTCCCTGTAACCTTTGGGTTTTTTAAGTGAATTTCCAAGGTTTTTTCAAATTCTATTTCCTAACTATAACGTCCCTGTAACCTTTGGTTTTTTCAGTGAATATTAACATTTTCTTAAATTTCATTTCCTAACTGTAACCTGTTGAGGTTTAATTTCTGTGAAATGAGCATTGTGCCAAAATGAATCCTGCACTGCGTATTTATCCAAGAAGAGGCCACCGTTTTGTGCAACACCTCTACCCAACTGGAGTTCTTTCTAATGGGTAATTAGTGAGTGCTACCTCGTTGGGTAAATGTGTAGTACATCTCCTACATTTCAGCTGTGTAAAGGACACCAACAAAATGTCTCCAGTGACCTTTGTGTCAGTAAATTTGCCAATGTGATTGTTGTCTCTCGAGCGTCTTCAACAGATAACTTTACAAGGTGGAACTGCAGACAAAACACACTTTGATGAGTTGTACTTTACAGAACTAAGTTCTTCTTTGTTTGGTGGAGATGTGATCATATTCCTAGATATCAACATCCCATTTCCAAAATCGGCGGGAAACGTGCTCCGGAGGGACTCCAGGAGGGGACCCGCCTAGGGAGGTGGAGGACCCTAGGGCAGGTAACAGCCCGGGAAGGGGGCCTCATGGCCACTTTCCCTCGTTTAAAAAAAAGAAAGCCCAGGAAGGGGGCCCAGGGAGCCCCTGCACCATTTTTAACTAGGCCCGGGTAGGTGGTGGTCCCTGGGACATGGGGACCACACAGCCCCCTCATACAATCTAGTGGTTGCCCTGGGGAAGTGGCAGTCCCTGGGACTGCAAGGGGGGCCACGTGGGCCCTATTGCTTCTACTGAAGTACATTTTCCCCGGAGAGGTGGCGGTCCCCAGAGCTGTGGGCACTCACTTATTGACTTTTGCCCCGGGGAGGTGGTGGTCCCCGGGGCTACCATAAGCCCTTTGAGGGGGGCCCTGTGTGCCCCCTCCTTTTTTAAGCCCCCAATGGCCCACCAAGGTGCAAAGTAAAGGAACTGCGGAGGAGACCACAAATCAGCAGATCCATGCGTGGATTTTTACAATATTTAAAAACAAATGCTTCTAGCCATGGTGGGGTCCTTGGGTGACCCCTGCACCATGGCTAGGGTCTCAGGGTTTCCTTACCCTTGCCCCTGTTCCTTTTTTGTATCTTTTTTGTGGGACTAGGCTTAAGTCAAGTCCCAAGATGGCTGCCAACACTTCTTGGTTGAAGTGTTGGCAGCCAATCAGATTTCAGCAAGGGAACTGTCAAATCCGTGGAGGATCCGCGTCCCTTTATATCTATATTTTTTTTACCTTTAATATCTCTAAAACTACTGAATGGATTTACACCAAATCTCAAAAAGCATGCTTTCTGGACCAAAATCTAGCTTTATGCCAAATTTGGTGTAATTCCGTGCAGCCGTTCCAGTTGTAGTCGTATTCAAAATCCCTATCAGAAAATGCATGGGGAAAACATGTTTTGGGACCCCCCTTTTTCTCGGCCCCCGCTTGACGGATCCCCCTGAAAAATTCAAAACAGCCAGTTGAACTGACTAAAGTATAAGTTTTAAAAAGTTTGTGAAGATTCGTCAAGCGGCACCAAAGTTATTGGCAAAACAAAAAAATCTCTTCCTAAGGAAACTAGGTCCTAACTATAGGTATGTGATCCTTCATCTTCAAGTATATATATAGCATGTGATCAAGGCCGCTTGGACGGCAGAAACGCATCATGGCTGACATCTGTGTTTGCTGAAAATAAAATGCACTGCAGCACGAATTTGGGTCCACGCTCGTTATTCTTGAAGGTGAAGGTGAAATTGCGAGGTGATTGATATATATATATATATATATACTGAAATTGATCACTTCCTATAATGATGTACTCTATCTTACACACTATTTTTGACTAGCGCTAACATGCATAACTGAAGTTGAAATTTTGGGTGGGCGGTAAATCCACTCCGCCAGCAGAGTTCACAGAGTTTTTGTCACTCCGCACTCCACTTGGAGCGCAGAGTTTGGCAAAAACTATGCCTATGCCGCATAGCACAGTTTACCAGCACCCACCACCACATATTACTTTTCACTTATACTTTCCTGATTTTATTGGGCTTGTTTTGGTGGCTCTTGCACTTGATTTGGGCTCCTTTTCACGGGGAGTTGCGCTTATTTCTTGGTTTTAGACCTGGCACCTTTTTCCATCAGTGGGCGGGCTGCAGTGAGATTTTGACTCTTTGCCGAGTGACTAAGTGTTCTGTGCTGAAAGAAACCTGTGCCCCGGAGCGGCTGTGTGTCTGTCAGAGTGAGCCAGGGCCTGAGGCCAGTGGGAGGCACCGGTGACAGTGAAGAGGACCAGTGCTGGTGAGTAGACTCTTCAGCTAGGCTTTCTGTCACGGAGTTTCTTCAGTAGCGCGTCCTGGCTGTCACTCGAGTGAAATGGAGAAGTGTGTCTCTTTGAGAAAACATTGAGGAAAAATCACCATTCGTTTAATTGGCCGAGTGCACTAGGTAACCCTGGGCGTAGTGTGCGTAGCGGGGCTACGCGGAGGGCTACGGAGTTGGATACAAACTCCGTGGAACTCCATGGAGCTCCGCTACGCCGCATGCCTCCACCCCCCTATTAAGATACAAGTTACCAGGCATTTAAAAAAAACTAAAAACCACTTACCTGTTTACCGCGGTGTCCCCGGGCTGCCCTCCTCCTCTTCCTCGCCATACGGGTACTGTTTTAGAAAACTGCGGGCGGTGGGCCAACTCCGCTCCGATGCGGAGTGTGCGGGGATTTGCCTACTCCGCGTTCTCCACGGAACGCGGAGTAGGTTAATCTCCGCACACTCCGCGGGCGGAGCGGAGTTCTCCGACCACGGTTAGCACTAGGTTTTCAGCAGGATTATGGTCAAAATGCACGTTTTGTGAATTACATTCTTTATGCATGAGTGTTTTATGATGGGTTTTACTTACTCACGTATCTTGATGGAATATATGCGAATGAGCAAATACGTGCAGCTTACACTAAGGGAGAGAGTTTCCGTTAGCCTTTGTCAAGTAGCCCCTTTAAGCGCACAACCACAGCTACGGCCGTGTGTGTGTTTTGGTGAGCCTGTGAGAAGTGGGTGAGCGAGCTGTGGGGCTAATGTGATGTTAAGCGCAGAGTGATGTTTTGACTGAGGTCTGTCCCAGAGGCTGCGTCATTTATCACTCATATCCCCGTCCCCTAACCCCTCCCCACCTGATTGTCCCAGAGGATTCCTCACTCCTGAGACCCCTCAGAAAACATCTCTTGATAGGCACAAAGGCCCCCACTGAGCCTGTAGTTAGCCCCATTGCTCACAGACAAGATCACACAGTATGTGGCCAGAGAGCACCAGCATGCAGCACTTGTGGGGTCACACAGTGAGTGGGCGATGGCTGGAGTACAGGTCACAGGTGCAGAGAGACCCAAGACACGTTCCGGCATTCCTTTTCCCAACCTGCCGGATTTCAGGCGGGGTCCCCCAGGGCAGGGAGAGAGGGTTTCTGAGTAGAAATTGTAGAGCCCCAGGGGTGGTAGGGGGTTAGTTGGAAGGCGAGAACAAGGGTCATGTCCAACATGTCACAAGAGCTTCTGACATACACGCTTTTATAACTATAAATCATTTTACAAAGGTAAGGCTAACTTCCGTAAGTACAAGATTTAAGTGGAATCACATGGTTTTCTCGCGAGCCACGTGTTTTCAGGCGCCCATTTTCTCATTAGTGCATCGCCAGCAGACATGCTGGTAAGTGCGTCACCCAGATGTGCATTGGAAAACTGAACTGAGAGAATGTGGCCTCTCTAATGGATGAGGTCAACGGTGCCTGCAGGGAAGAGCTACATCTCTACTGGTAAACAGAAATGTGACTGCCGTGCAGCCTGATATCTCTAAGTGAGGTTGGAGGAGTTGGAAGGGCAGAGTAACGTCTCTCTGGACAAGTGTGTACATCAGGGGTGGGGGAGTGGAGCAACTACCCCAGCTCGCGGAACTCCACAGACTTCCACAGAGTTTTTATGCAACTCCGTGGAATTCCCGGTAGTGCATTCTGCGAGCTCCACCCACCCCCAGTTGAAATGTAGATACATGTCAAAAGTTACTGGAAGTGCTAGATAGGATTGGCACTAAGGGTAAAGCTTTTGCCTTGCTCAAGTCCTTCCTGTCTGACCGGGAACCCATTTTCACATTGCCCTGTGGAGTACCCCAGGGCTCTTCGTTGTGTTAAAAGCAAAACGCTAATCATGAACATTACCTGCGCCATCTTGTCTGGTGGAATTCTATGTGCACATAAGTTGCAGTCATTTTAATCTATCACAGCCATTTTGTACTCTGTTGGTCACCTTTGTTTCACCCTGCCCTTACTAGCATCCCTCTGACCCTCTGACCGACCTGGTATGTGTGCTGGGGGCTATAAACTCTATTGCCACAACAAACCTCAGCGCCACTTGCTGCCACAAACTCGTTTTTCCTCTCATCTCTGTTTTCAGGCAAACCTTTGGACACTCTACCCCTCACTGCACCTAGTTACACAAACAGGTTCCAAACACCAAAAAGACTCTTGCAACATGATTTATTGCACTGCAAACAGCAAGACTTGTTGTTACCAACAATGGGACCTGTTTTTATCAACAGAACGGACTCTTAGATCTGGCCGGTCTCAAATGTTTTAGACCCTGAAGCAAGGTCCAGCTGCAAGATAAGATTGTCTGTTTGACCTTGGTGGAAGAGAATTACTTTTGGGCTTGTGTGACAACCTGCCCGGGGCGGGACCCCAAGCTTGTGTAACCATGTTGACAAAACAAATGCATTGTGTCAAACCTGTATAAAAGGAAGAGCCAAAGGAGTATCAGCAGAACACTTCCCTCAGACATCCCGGTGTCTGCAGTTGACGTGATCTCCTCATGAGAAATAAACCTTTTTCTAGTCTTCCAGTTTCCAGCGCTTGCCTCATTATTTTGATAGCGAACCCAAAGTGAATTAGAGGTGGAACCCTGCACCGGGCAGCATTGAGGGTCTTAGAAGACTCGCTGCCTTTCACAAATTGGCGCCCAAACGTAGGGGCCCATCAGCGATGCGTGGGTCCGGTAGAGAGGTCCTAACGACGGAGTGAACGACTAAACGATTGGGGTATACCTGCCTGAGAAGACCCTTGTCTGGCTGCCGATCGACTGAACTTCACCGGTTCCGAACGGACCTCTCTCGAGTGACCTGGGGTCCTGACTGGGACCTTAGAGGAACGCCGCATTGATTGTTGGAGTGAGAGGACAACCAGGCGCTGGAAGGGGAAGACGAAGAACTGTCCATACGGTCCGGGTAAGGTCGTGAAAAAAACGACTTCAATTGATTGATTGATTGAATAGTTTGATTGAAATACTAGTATTCCTTTTTTTTATATTGAGTTATTTGCGACATTTCCCTGCTTGCAAACAACGAAGAATAGGAATATTCTCTCTCTTTGCAGGCAGCGAAGGACAGGTAGTGCAGACTTTTTGTCTAAATTGATTGATTGAGATATTCATTTTTGACCGATAAATACGTCATGCCTGTTTTCTCTAGATTGTTTGATTGTAATTGTTTTGGACTCGACCGTTCGTTAGGGGTCAGTCAGCCGGCACCGCCGGAAGGCACCCCTAACAAGGACATGTACGTAAAGTATGGATTAGCCACCGTAGCTTATAGCAAACTATGGCATAAATACACTAGGAAGGACCGGGTAAATCAGTGGTTACTGACGGGATCTTTCGATCCCGCTAAAATAGAAACGTTAGAATTAGCTCTCCACAAAAAGAAAACTAGACCAGCCATGTTTGACAGTTTTGGTTTATGGCGAAAAGAGGCAGCTCAAAGAAAGAAAAGGGACGAAGCTAGACAAGATAAAGAAACGCGAAAATCAGCTTACCAAGCCTGTAAAAGATTAGAAGAAAAACTAAAAGAAAAGGAAATCGATAAAAAGGAACAGGAATCAAAAATATCAGGTCAATGCCCTGTTAGAACGCCCTCGACTCTTTACCCCAAGTTACCAGCAAAACAAAGGGTAGATGATGATTTATTGTTAGGTCCCCCAATCATATACATGCCACCCCCTTACGCCCCTACTCATCCCGTAGCACAACGCCAGGACCACCAAAGTATAGCCGGAGATGGCACGATCGCCTGTCTCCACCGCCTCTGCTCCCACCGAGTCACCCACACCAAATGCCTCATCAAAGGATACAGTAGTAGAGGTAGGATCAAAAGAAAAAGGAGCACCCAGGGTCCTGCGATTAAGTAAAAATGAGCGAGCAGGCATTGATAAAATAGTTAAATCCCTCATAGATAGGAAGGAGACAGAAGAGTATGTAACTGACATATGCAACTCCTATGTTGAAAACCGCAAACGATACTTTATTGTACGTCTCTGTTACCACACTCTTACTGCATATGAAGAGAAGTACCAAGATGTAGGGCCCGAGCGGCTAGTGGCTCTCTATAGGAAGGTAGACACCAGAGATGAAGGCGACAACGATGTTACAGAACTCTTTTCAACCACACTGGAGGTATTCCGTCACCTCGTGGAACAAGGACGGATAGATAAGGACAGGACATCTAAGATAGCAGGATCCCCGGTGGAAAAACCAGATAGCATGATGCCGATAAAAGAAGCTGCCCCTTATTGGGTACCTCCTAGAGGACAAGGGACTCATGACGATATGAACCATCAAGACGCTAGAGGAGGGGTGGTCTACAATTGGGTGTATCAACCATGGGACAGACAGGACATTTTGACGTTCCGTAAATCTTTACCGGATTTACGAAAGAACCCCACCGCCTTTTACACCGAGCTAGGTACCGCTCTGGGATCAACAATAATGACACTTGCCGACATAGACTTGTTCTTCGGGTTATGTTTGCCAGCAGATGTGTGGAAACAGATTAGGAAAATAGACCATACCGAACTGCTTGGTCATACCTGGGAACAACTCAACACATTAGATAAACAGCGGAACCCTGGTCAAAAACCGGTTAAAGCAATATTGGACCTCCCTGACAAAATAGTGCAGAAAGTGAAAACGCTGATCCCAGAGAAAAAGATAGACTGGTCCATAGTAACCGCATGCCGCCAGAAACCACAAGAGGATGTCTCAGAGTATTTCTCCAGATTTGAAACGGTGTTCTCCGATTACAGTGGACAAGACATGTCCACCGCAACCGGACACCACTTATTTGTGCAGAACTATGTCAAAGGACTACTGCCAGATGTATCCCAGAAATTACAAGCCAGCGAAAGTAGTTGGGCAGCATCTAAACCGGCGGCCATTCTCCAAATGGCCCAGTACTATGAGCATCAGAAAAACGAAAATGACAGGGCTACAGAAAGGAAAAAGAAGGACTTGAAGGAAAGGGTAATGGTAGCACAACTCCAGGGGGCGAATACAGGAAGGGAGCAATATAGGGGAGGATACCAGCAGAATACCCCTAGAGTACAGCCACCTAGAAACAATTCATCGACATCATATGTAGGACGCCAAGACCTAGGACAGGATCAATGTGCATTTTGCAAAGAATATGGACACTGGAAAACCCAATGCCCGGCTTTGTTAGGAGCTGGTAGGGGCAGAGGGGCGAGGGAAATAGCAAGTGGACGGAGAGGAAGAGGATGTGGGAGAGGGTACGCGAGTGAAGCAAGCGAGGAAAGGCTAGGAAGAGTGAACACATTTGACCATCCCAAACAGAATCAGTACCAACAGACAGATTATGACAATAGGTACGACTTTGCATAGGACAGCCAGGGGCAAGGGAGGGATCCAGTCGAGCTCTATGTTGATCAGCAAGGCCCTTATGTTACCGCTGAGGTCCTGGGCACAAAGTCGCCATTTCTGGTAGACACGGGAGCAACACGTAGTGCACTATCCAAACGACTGATTCCAAGGGCACCCTTGTCAGGCTCACATGTGACCTCAATAGGATTTGACGGTACGCCCTCCACCAACCCTTTGTCCCGACCGATCCCTTTTAACCTTGACAACAATAGCGTCGAAACGACATTCCTCCTCTCTTCCAACACCCCAGACGCCATTATGGGTCTCGACCTTTTGAAACACTTCCATGCGACTATCAGATGCTCACCAGACGGAGTGCGTGTCGTCCTGTATGACAACCCCCAGCGCCATAGAGAGAACCCTTCTCAGCACATGTTTCCCATCTCCGAGACTGACGCATCGATACTGGACACTTTGCCATCACACTTATGGGCTAGGGCTGATTCAGACGTAGGACGAATGATGATTAACCCAGTACACGTAACAATACGACAGGACGCAACCCTACCGAAAGTACCACAGTACAAAATATCGCCAGAGGGTGAGAAGGCACTGACAGAGATCATACACTCTTTGGTAGAGGCAGGGGTGGTAGAGGAAGTAGTGAGCAACGTTTGTAACAGTCCCATACTACCGACTGTAAAGAGACAGGGAGAGGGAGACGGAAAAGCCTACCGCTTCATCATTGACCTGCGGGAGATAAACAAAATCATAGTGCCACAATACCCAGTAGTTTCCGACACCACGACAATTTTGACTTTAATCCCCTCCACTGCCACCACCTTCACTGTAATTGACCTCAAAAACGCATTCTTTTCCATACCTATACACAAGGACAGCCGCTATCTATTTGGATTCACCCTAAACTCCCGTTCGTACAGATTTTGCAGAGCACCTCAGGGATACACTGAGAGCCCAAGCATTTATAGCCAGGCGCTTAAAAGACAGTTAGACGCCATACAATTGCCAGATGGAGTGGCACTAATACAATATGTAGACGACATCCTTCTAGCAGCGGACACCATACCAATAGCCGTCACCGCCACCATCAAACTACTCCATTTTCTTGCTGAGAATGGTCACAAGGTCTCCCGAAAGAAATTGCAGTTCTGTAAATCACAAGTGACCTATTTGGGTCACCTTTTATCCAAAGAAGGGAGGAAACTCACGCCTGACAGGATCCAGACAATTCTAGACACCCCTGTCCCCAAAGATCAGAAACAAGTCCGCTCTTTGATAGGTCTCACCTCATTTTGCCGACAGTGGTTACCGAACTTTAGCCTCATTGTCAAACCCCTTCTCTCCCTCCTAGCTAAAGACATCCCCTCACCTCTCCCCTGGACCCCCGAATGCCAGTCAGCCTTTAAAGAACTACGCAATGCCCTTTGTTCAGCGCATGTCCTAGGAACCCCGGATTACTCCAAACCATTCTTCCTCTACATGCACGAGAGGGAAGGATGTGCATTGTCTGTCCTAACACAATCAATTGGTCACAAACAACACCCTTGTGCATATTTCTCTGCCACCCTCGATCCAGTAGCCAGAGCACTGCCAGCGTGCCTGCGCGCTGTGGCAGCTGCAGCAGTATCGATACGCCAGAGCGAAGGAATAGTACTCTCCAATCCAGTCACTGTTTTAGTACCCCATGCAGTCGACACACTACTAAACCAGACCAAAATCCAACACTTGACTAGCGCCCGACTGACAGGATATGAGTTGACCCTGCTAGCACCGCACATTACCCTAAAGCGATGCACCACCCTCAATCCAGCCACACTGTTACCCCTACCCGAAAATGATCCTAGCGTGGCTCCACTACACGACTGTGTGACACTAACCGATGAACAAACAAAGAGTAGAATAGATCTCAGAGACACCGCCTTTCTAGAACCAGATGGAGAACTATGGGTGGATGGTTCGTGCATCAAACTCCCCGACGGCACCACCTCAGCTGCATACGCTGTCACCACAGCCCGAACCGTTCTGGAAACAGCCCGTATTCCCCAACGTTCAGCCCAGGCTGCAGAACTCATTGCCCTCACACGAGCATGTATCTTAGCGACTGACACGACAGTTAACATATACACCGACAGCCAATATGCCTTCGGGGTGGTTGACCATTTTGGGATCTTATGGAAAGAAAAAGGGTTCCTGACTTCACACGGTACACCCATCCTGCATGGAGATTTAGTCTCCGCCTTGACGCAAGCAGTCCTCCTCCCCAAGAAGTTAGCAGTGATAAAATGCCAAGCACATAGGAAAGTAACTGATCTCATTGGACAGGGAAATGCACTAGCAGACGTTACTGCCCGAGCCACGGCAGGAGACAGAACTACGACACGAATGTATGTGACCAGGTCACAAGCTGAACGATGGACTGACGCTAGGACCACTGTAAGGGACATACAGACTACAGGCACACAAGACGAATTGACTGAGTGGGAAAAGGTGGGACTAAAAGACGAGGAAGATTGCTGGAGAACTAAAGACGGAAATAAATGGCTGTTACCCAATGCCTACCTCATCCCCATATTGACCATGGCACATTTACCAGCACACATAGGCTCCACCCCCATGATTGAACTAATCATAAGTCAAGATAGCAGAATCTGCAAAACGCCTAGTACAACAATGTATAGTCTGCCTACAACACAACCCAGGGAAGGGGACAGTAGTACCACGGGGAGGGTTTGGAGTCCCTGACCACCCCTTTGAAATCCTTCAAATGGATTACATTCAACTAGAGAGATGCCTTGGTCTAAAATATGTCCTGGTGGTTGTGTGCGCTTTAGCAAATGGGTGGAGGCATATCCCACCCGCGACAATACCGCCTTAGCCACTGCAAAAGTATTGCTGAAAGAATTCTTCCCCGATACGGCCTTTGCAGAATTTTATGGAGCGACAACGGCCCCCACTTCGTAGCCGAGGTGATACAGAACATACTGAGAGGGTTGGGGGTAAAACAAAAGTTCCATGCCGTCTTCCACCCCCAATCAGCGGGCCTGGTAGAGAGACACAATGCAACGTTGAAACTAAAACTAGCCAAAATAGTTGCCACGACCGGGTTGAAATGGCCCGACGCCCTCCCATTGGCATTGTTATCGATGCGCTCCACCCCAACCAAACACCGACTGACCCCGTATGAGGTGGTCTTCGGCAGGCCTATGAGCATTTGGGCGGCACCAAGACCCACCTCCATTAACGATGTCCCGAACATATTAATGTCGGATTACTTGCATAAATTGACAAACGAGCTAACAATTATCCACCAACAGGTGCAGCAAGCCTTGCCTGGACGTATCCAGGGGCCCGGGACATGAAATAAAGCCAGGCGACCATGTATTGATTCGCAACTTCCAAAGAACGAAGAATTTTGAGCCTAGGTGGACGGGCCCCTGGCAAGTCCTGCTCACCACCCAAACTGCCCTCCGAGTGGAAGGAAAACGAAACTGGCTGCATGCCCACCACTGCAAACGAGTCCCTCCAACCCTGGCAACCTGTGAAGGGGTGGAGGTGCAAGAGGAAGTACTCGTGAGAGACCAACCAGCTCTGAGTTGCTACCCACAAGAAGACACCCTCGAACTATCAGAATTTCCCGACCCCACGGTGCCATCCAGGAAAGGGTACAACCTAAGATCGACGAAAGGAGGGAGCTCCAACGACCAGGCCACCAACTAAGTCAAGGTCTCAGATCGGTAGCACAGTCAAACAACGCTACCAGGAAAGCGCCAGACAAAAGTCTGTGGTCCTAACAGTTGTTGAGCTCCTCGAAGATGATGGAAGAAACTGAACACCTGCAAAACCACCGCAAAGACACCAAGACTGCTAACCTGCACAGCATAAAGACAATTGCACTTGTAGCCGCATTTCTCACCTGTCTCCTGCTAATGGTCGCACTCTGGATCATTGAAGAGAATGCACCTGCATACAGAACATTGTCACCCACCATGCAACCAACCACCAAGAAAGAACACTACCTGGTATCACTACCGCCACATCTCCGAGAACGACGCAAAGAATTCTGGAATAATTCTTTCGTGCAGATGTTGCACCAGCACAATCTTGCCACCAATGCTACCAACTGTTGGGTCTGTGGGCTGTTACCACATGCCACTGAACATTCCATCCCTTCGCCCTTTTCTATTCACGGATCTTGCCTTGCCTGGATGATGCTCCTACAAGAAAGTTACAAAGACAATGCCACTTCCGACGGAACAATCGCCCAGTTCTACAACGAGTTCTGGCGAAACAAAACAGGAAGGACAGCCGCCCCTTCTGCCCTCACACCTTCAATGCGACATTCCAGATTAATGTCCCCTCCAAAGAACGAGTGGAAATGCAAGTGTTCAATAATCCTAACAGAGCCACATTTTCCTACCTGAAGAAAAGAACTGCTGCAACACTGACTGTGGCCCTATCTGTGGTGAACGTCTCTGGCCTTGTATGCATTGAAGGCCGTGGGACTAAGAATGTGGGTCACAGCACCTGTAGCATTGTAAGGACTTTGAACACTGCCAACCCCCAGCGCTTGTTGCATCACCCAATATGTACTTTGTTTGTGGAACCAAAGCCTACACCTGGCTCCCAAGAAACTGGGGGGCACGTGCTACATCGCCTTTGTTTTGCCACCAACCTACACAGCCCCTGCAGAGCATCATCGAGAAAAGCGTTCTAAAGACATTGATCAAGCAGACTCTGCCTCATCACAGTTCCTCGACGCAGCAAAAGGGCTCGTCCCGCTATGGGGTCCAATGGCAAACAGCCGAGCCATCAGACATCTGTCCCAAGCGGTAGAGACCGCCCTGAACGTCACTGCTGGCATCCTCACCAACAACACTGCTGAGCTCCAAGCGATCCGTCTGGTTACCCTGCAAAATCGCATGGTCCTGGACGTGGTACTAGCGGACCGTGGAGGAGCATGCCGCATCATCGGTGCCAGCTGCTGTGTATACATTCCTGATAATTCACCTTCTGTCTATGAAGCAATCGAACATCTCCATAGACTATCTTCAGAAATTCATCAAGGATCAGAGACTTGGACAATTGGAAGTTGGCTTTGGGGCATCTTGAAGGAGTGGGGTTGGAAAATATCAATGATTCTCTTGGTCCCAGTATTGACAATATGTGGTTGTTGTTTGGGTATACACTGTATACCACCTTTGTGTTCTCTTTGCATAACTACCTTGCACCCTAAGACTATGGACACTCAGCTAACAAAAATGAGAGTAATGTATGATCAAGAGATACGGGACATTATGGAGATCGAAATAGACTGACAAGCTGGCTAGTTATGTTCAAAGGGGCCACTGTTAAAAGCAAATGCAAAAACAACAGTTGATGGACAGAATGCAGAACAATGTCATACATTCACCCCAGTACAGAGATCTGGGCCTAAATCCATCGTTTTTTTGCTCACCATGCCATTCCAGTTTGAACCCAGCCATATGCAAATCAGTCTTGACCATGTGCCTCATGGGAACAGTCCAGCCCGAACTGCCAAGCCAGGTCCTCCCTGGACTGGAAACAAGCATCCTAGGACCGGTTTCGGGGTTTCACCCCTCTTCAGCCAGGATAGCTTGATTCCAGTGGCATGGAGAGCACGGGACCCACGTCTGGGCATACCCATCCCACTCGGGGTGACAAATGCAAAAACAACAGTTGATGGACAGAATGCAGAACAATGTCATACATTCACCCCAGTTCAGAGATCTGGGCCTAAATCCATCGTTTTTTGCTCACCATGCCATTCCAGTTTGAACCCAGCCATATGCAAATCAGTCTTGACCCTGTGCCTCATGGGAACAGTCCAGCCCGAACTGCCAAGCCAGGTCCTCCCTGGACTGGAAACAAGCATCCTAGGACCGGTTTCACCCTCTTCAGCCAGGATAGCTTGATTCCAGTGGCATGGAGAGCACGGGACCCACGTCTGGGCATACCCATCCCACTCGGGGTGACAAATGCAAAAACAACAGTTGATGGACAGAATGCAGAACAATGTCATACATTCACCCCAGTACAGAGATCTGGGCCTAAATCCATCGTTTTTTGCTCACCATGCCATTCCAGTTTGAACCCAGCCATATGCAAATCAGTCTTGACCATGTGCCTCATGGGAACAGTCCAGCCCGAACTGCCAAGCCAGGTCCTCCCTGGACTGGAAACAAGCATCCTAGGACCGGTTTCGGGTTTCACCCCTCTTCAGCCAGGATAGCTTGATTCCAGTGGCATGGAGAGCACGGGACCCACGTCTGGGCATACCCATCCCACTCGGGGTGACAAATGCAAAAACAACAGTTGATGGACAGAATGCAGAACAATGTCATACATTCACCCCAGCTACGGCCGTGTGTGTGTTTTGGTGAGCCTGTGAGAAGTGGGTGAGCGAGCTGTGGGGCTAATGTGATGTTAAGCGCAGAGTGATGTTTTGACTGAGGTCTGTCCCAGAGGCTGCGTCATTTATCACTCATATCCCCGTCCCCTAACCCCTCCCCACCTGATTGTCCCAGAGGATTCCTCACTCCTGAGACCCCTCAGAAAACATCTTTTGATAGGCACAAAGGCCCCCACTGAGCCTGTAGTTAGCCCCATTGCTCACAGACAAGATCACACAGTATGTGGCCAGAGAGCACCAGCATGCAGCACTTGTGGGGTCACACAGTGAGTGGGCGATGGCTGGAGTACAGGTCACAGGTGCAGAGAGACCCAAGACACGTTCCGGCATTCCTTTTCCCAACCTACCGGATTTCAGGCGGGGTCCCCCAGGGCAGGGAGAGAGGGTTTCTGAGTAGAAATTGTAGAGCCCCAGAGGGTGGTAGGGGGTTAGTTGGAAGGCGAGAACAAGGGTCATGTCCAACATGTCACAAGAGCTTCTGACATACACGCTTTTATAACTATAAATCATTTTACAAAGGTAAGGCTAACTTCCGTAAGTACAAGATTTAAGTGGAGTCACATGGTTTTCTCGCGAGCCACGTGTTCACAGGCGCCCATTTTCTCATTAGTGCATCGCCAGCAGACATGCTGGTAAGTGCGTCACCCAGATGTGCATTGGAAAACTGAACTGAGAGAATGTGGCCTCTCTAATGGATGAGGGCAAAGGTGCCTGCAGGGAAGAGCTACATCTCTACTGGTAAACAGAAATGTGACTGCCGTGCAGCCTGATATCTCTAAGTGAGGTTGGAGGAGTTGGAAGGGCAGAGTAACGTCTCTCTGGACAAGTGTGTACATCAGGGGTGGGGGAGTGGAGCAACTACCCCAGCTCGCGGAACTCCACAGACTTCCACAGAGTTTTTATGCAACTCCGTGGAATTCCCGGTAGTGCATTCTGCAAGCTCCACCCACCCCCAGTTGAAATGTAGATACATGTCAAAAGTTACTGGAAGTGCTAGATAGGATTGGCATTAAGGGTAAAGCTTTTGCCTTGCTCAAGTCCTTCCTGTCTGACCGGGAACCCAATTTCACATTGCCCTGTGGAGTACCCCAGGGCTCTTCGTTGTGTTAAAAGCAAAACGCTAATCATGAACATTACCTGCGCCATCTTGTCTGGTGGAATTCTATGTGCACATAAGTTGCAGTCATTTTAATCTATCACAGCCATTTTGTACTCTGTTGGTCACCTTTGTTTCACCCTGCCCTTACTAGCATCCCTCTGACCCTCTGACCAACCTGGTATGTGTGCTGGGGCTATAAACTCTATTGCCACAACAAACCTCAGCGCCACTTGCTGCCACAAACTCGTTTTTCCTCTCATCTCTGTTTTCAGGCAAACCTTTGGACACTCTACCCCTCACTGCACCTAATTACACAAACAGGTTCCAAACACCAAAAAGACTCTTGCAACATGATTTATTGCACTGCAAACAGCAAGACTTGTTGTTACCAACAATGGGACCTGTTTTTATCAACAGAACGGACTCTTAGATCTGGCCGGTCTCACATGTTTTAGACCCTGAAGCAAGGTCCAGCTGCAAGATAAGATTGTCTGTTTGACCTGGGTGGGAAGAGAATTACTGTTGGGCTTGTGTGACAACCTGCCCGGGGTGGGACCCCAAGCTTGTGTAACCATGTTGACAAAACAAATGCATTGTGTCAAACCTGTATAAAAGGAAGAGCCAAAGGAGTATCAGCAGAACACTTCCCTCAGACATCCCGGTGTCTGCAGTTGACGTGTTCTCCTCATGAGAAATAAACCTTTTTCTTGTCTTCCAGTTTCCAGCGCTTGCCTCATTATTTTGATAGCGAACCCAAAGTGAATTAGAGGTGGAACCCTGCACCGGGCAGCATTGAGGGTCTTAGAAGACTCGCTGCCTTTCACAGTTGAGCACCACTCTTTTTAATATTTATGTTGCCCCATTGGCTAGGCTGATATGTTCTCTGGGCTTCTCGGCTATTTCTTATGCCGATGATACTCAGATAGTGGTTTCCATGACAGGCTCACCATCAGACACAGCAGCACATTTCCATACCTGTCTTCGTCAAGTCGGGGACTGGATGGCAGCGAACTGTCTGAAATTAAACTCCGGTAAGACCAAAGTTCTTCTTTTTGGCAGTCACACGAACTTCTGGTCTCCTGCATTATGGCCTTCAGAATTGGGCTCTTTACCAAACCCAGTGAATAAAGTAAAGAACTTAGGTGTCACGTTCGATTCCATGCTTTCGTTCGAGGGTCATGTGAACCAGGTTACCTCGACATCCTTCTACACTTTAAAATTACTTAGAAGGATTCTTCCTTTTATCCCGGCTAACCTATGGAAATTAGTGGTCTCCGCCCTTGTTCTATCCAAGGCCGACTACTGCAATTGCTTTTTTATCAATCTTCGGAAGAGATGCTTGACCAAGTTACAGATTGTGCAGAACGCAGCAGCACGTTTGCTGTTGAATGTTCCAAAACACAAATCTGTCTCTATGACGCTCAAAGAGCTTCACTGGTTGCCGGTGAAGAGACAGATCGAATTTAAGGCCCTCTGCATAGCTTTCAAAGCTGTTCACGACATAGGTCCTGCCTTTTTTAAACAAAATCTGCAGCCTTATATTCCGACCCGCCATCTCCGCTCAGCCTATGCTCATAACCTGATAGTTCCCAGGTTCAAAAAGTCTTCCTGGGGCGGTAGAAGTTTCCTGGTCGGTACTACCAGACTTTGGAACTCACTTCCACTAAGGCTAAAAGAAGAAACTCATCTGTTGGCCTTCAGAAAGGCATTAAAAACGTGGCTTTTTAATCTTTGATGTGGTACATTCTGTTTGCTAACTATTCGTTCGATGAGCTAGCGCCTTGACACCCTTGGGTGAATGTTTTTGCGCTTTATAAATTTCCTTTTCATTTCATTTCATTTCATGTGTGGGGAAGAAGTTGTCTTATAAGTAGTAAAGCGCTCATTAGACTAAGGAGTAAAACACTAGCGATATGGAATAGAAAAGGCATACGCTATATGTGATTCCATTCAATGGAAACAACACAAGTCTGAGTGAAGATACATCTGGCAGTATTATTTTCATGCCGTCAAGGTGAAAACTCAGTAAAAAGTAATAATTATAGAATGAAAACGAACCTGC
Organism: Calotriton arnoldi; assembly: GCA_963921515.1. NCBI lineage: Eukaryota > Metazoa > Chordata > Amphibia > Caudata > Salamandridae > Calotriton > Calotriton arnoldi. Next base: position 77,973 of record CAWUFW010000368.1, on the reverse strand, counting down.
ACATGAGAGTAACAATTTCAGTAAGCATAAGGATATTCAAAATGAATTTGCAAATTATATATACTGCAATGAAGTTCATTAATGCGAAATGGATACTGTGAGGGAAGACGTGGAAGGATATATTCTAAATCAAGGGGTATGAATATCATTTAAATGAAAATGAGATTCTGATTCAAGTTTTAACATACAAGAAATGCCTGATTTACTTATCAATTTCTTTGACTCTATTTTAACATATATACATGAAGAAGAATACATTATGCACTTCAAGCGTGGTGAAAAACAACCTCAAAATGTTACTGGCCTGATTAGTTAGAAATATGAAGTTTTTAGATCAAAGTATTATAAGGCTTTATGAAGGTTTTTAAAATATGGTGACAAATAACTCCAAAGGAAGCAACTACCATTCTGAAATGCATTGAGTTTACAAGACCGTACACTTGTTCATAGTAGAACCTATAATAGAGACACACAGTATCAACCAAATTCAAAAATATATATAATGAATAAGAATTGGATGCAAGTCGAGTAGATATATATTTCATCCAACATTCTTAAATAAAAATTAATGATATTTTTAAAGTTCCCAACTTCATTTACAGCATATTCCTCTGTATATAAGCATTTATTTTCACTATAGATATGTACCTATCTTTGTGTATTGCTTTGTATAAACATGTAGAATAATTATGTTGTTGTAAATAAATAAATAAATAAATAAACATCTTTGGTCTACATGTACTTACTTCCATTGTGCATCTATGTACCTTCCATGTACTTGGATCTGTGTGTCTGTTACCTTTCTCCTGAAAAAGCATATCCAATGCACTACCCTACTTCTCATCCTGTACCTCTATCAATATCTTTAATCTATATATACTTACCTCCTTTATGCATCTATATACTTTCAATGTACTTATGGATCTAAATATTTATCACTTTCTTCTAATTTAGCATTTCAAATGCACTACCCTATTTCTAAGCCTATACCTCTCTCAATATATCCTCTGGCCCAACCTTCTGACTCATCTCAAACTTCTTTCTATTACTCTTTCCAATGCACTACCCTATCTCTCACCCTATACATCTATCAATATATCCTCTACATCCACTCTCTCATTTATCCCATACCACTACTATGATCCCAAAATAACCCTTTCTAGACTCTCTCCTACTCTACCCTCCTTGCATCATCTGACACCTCTTTTTACTATACCGATCCCCAAAACAAACCTTTATAAACTCTCCCCTCTGACTCTTCCCCTCAAAAACCCCTTTTTACTCATCCAAAAGCCTCCCCCTACTGCTATGACCTAAACAAAATCAATAAAAAAAAAAAATCTCACTCTTCTGTCCCTCCACTATCCTTTTCAATCAAAATAACAGACTAACACGTTCACTTCTCAATTTCCATATTCCACTATACTAATTAACCACTAATCCTTTATGGGTTCCAAAGTAGCGTGCTACTCGCCAATGAAGCGTTTCAACACCCCATCAGGGTTACCAGCGCTATATAAACGCAAACCTTTTTCCCTTTTCTACCCCTCCCCAACCCTTCTCAATCCAAATAACTGAATAACATATCCACCACTCAAATTACTTTCATGTTTCGCCATACTAATTCAAAAGTAATCCTTATGGGTTCCAGAGTAGCGTGCTACTCGCCAATAAAGCGCTTCAAAACCCCATCAAGGGGTAGCAAGCGCTATATAAATACAAACCTCTTTCCCTCTTCTATCCCGCAACCTACCGTTCTCTATCCAAATAACTGAATAACATATCCACCACTCAAATTACTTCATACTTCACTATACTAATTTTCAACACTAATTCTTTATGGGTTCCGGAGTAGCGTCCTACTCTCCAGAAAAGCACTTCAACACCCATCAGGGGTAACAGGTGCTACTTGAATGCAAACCTTTCTTCCCTTTTATCCCTCCGCTACCCTTCTCACTCCAAATAACTGACTAATACCCAACACTCAAATTACTTTCATATTTCACCATACTAATTCAGCACTAATCCTTTATGGGTTTCCGGAGTAGCGTGCTTCAACACCCCATCAGGGGTAACAAGCGCTATATAAATACAAAGCTTTTTTCCCTCTTCTATCCTTCTGCTATCCTTCCAAATCCAAATAACTGACTAACCTATCCACCACTTAAAATTTACTTGCATGTTTCACTATACTAATTCAACACTAATCCTCTATGGGTCCCGGAGTAGCGGGCTACTCGCCGAAAAAGCGCTTTGACGCCTCGTCAGGGGTAGTAAGCGCTATATAAATGCAATTACAATTACAATAAGAGAGATATGCAATTAAATTAAATTAGATATTGATTAAATAGATATGAGATTTACAAAGATATGCTGAAAACTATTTCAATAAGACCCGCGTGAATAACAAAGATTTATGAATTTTAGTTCTATCCTGAGGCCAGGTATTTGTGTATGCTCACAAGTCAAAACTCACAAACACGTAGTAAAAGATTGCAAATCTTTTATCTTTTCAGATTTTGAGAACAACAGTAGGTGATGACCTAGTGGTAAAAGTCTACTCAAAACAACTCACACTCATTTGGTTCCTCTTGTTGGTTTTCCATCCACCAAGCTCAGTTCCTCTGTGATTAGACAATAATCCTTCATTATTTGTAACTCCACTTTATGGGGCTTCCCTGTAACCAGGTAACATCCATTCCTAAGCTACAGAGTGAATTGGAACCAGCAATTTGTGGCCCGGTTTGGCTAGTCTGGCAGATATCCTATATGAAAGCAGTATTCGGGCTATCTGGGGTGCTTCTCTCTTACCCCCTTTACTAGTGAGAGCATGCACTACTGGCTCACAATCTACCTACAAAAGGCTCTCCCCCTAAAAGAAGAACCTGAAATTTGACACTGCTTAAAAACAGACAAGTGCTTTCTCCTGATACAGGATTATTTAAATTGCCCTTAAAGCAAATCCTTCTTTCCTTTCATAATCATCATCCCACTGCCCCAAAATTATCCCAAAATGACCCATCATTGCTACTGTCCCCTTTCCAATGTTAACATTTCAAGACTTCTCTACACTCTTGAATATAACTAAATGGAACTTCTTTCTTCATTAATACCCGTTGTGTAACAATTTTCTCTACAAACATACTCTCATATTTGAAGCAGAATCTGCAACATCTCAAAATAAGTAAAATGCCAATTTTTGCTTTTTCTATGGTTCCAGTACTCTCCTTCTAGCATTTCCAAAATTGTATTTGGAGTGTATTAGGGGTGAGTGTAACTTGTTTAATTTGCTGTAGCTTAATAGGCAGAATTACCACAAAATTATGTGGGATTCTGCGTAATTATGCAAGAAGAGTAATTAAGCATTTAGAGCTATTTCCTGAGCACAAAAACGCCCCCTCGGAATAAAAATGGACCAGAGGATGCATTTTGAGCTAAGAAATCGAACTAAATGCAACAGAGCACAAATAATGAGCACACTTTCCCCCCAACTTATTACAGCCATTTAGCACTATATTTTGTAGCGCAACATGTACCCTCATGTCCAAAATGGTTGTGAGCATGCATTTTACGCTAAGGAAAGAGCACTAAATGCAAAAAAAACACATACAGCGGCTACATTTGTTGTTTCTGTGCTTATTTCTCCCCAAATTACTTTTACACAAGTGGGCAGAATCATATAATTATTGGTCATTCTGCATCAAAGAGTAATGTGGAGTTAACAGAATTACTCCAATTTCTCTGTTGTAATTAAAATTAATCCCTGGCCTAGGTTGTATGCCGTCATTTGGTGCAGTGTTCTTCAAATATGACACATAATCTACATTTATCTGACACTTACCCCGCTTTATGGTTAGCCCATAATCCGGCAACCTGCCCAACTCATGCTTGAGCATAGCATCTTGGCCTACTACCATCCTTCCATTCATCAAAATGGCATTTTAGGATTCTTCAGTGACTTTAACACTGTCTCCATCAACCATTGAACGTGGAAACTGAGATTAATCCAACAGGTATACTCTTATATCTATGTGCCCTCAACAGAGTCATAGAAGACTTTAAAGAATATGACTCAGGTTGTTAGCATCTGCTAGTATATTGAAGATGTCAGCAACTCTAAATGTGATTGGCTCTGAGTCAGTATACTCAGCATTTCACCCATGTCCGGTAGAGAATGTATGTCTACTCATAGAATACAAGTTAATTCCTCAAGTCAACAAGTATCCTAGCACTTGAGCAACGGGTGGTGGCTAAAACAATTCACCTGGTTCAATCTCTTTAATTACGCCATCCTTTTGATAGCAGTTTAACAGATATTGCACAGCTCTTAGTTTGTGAACAATTGGCCTAACTCACAGCTTGAGAATGATTCGTCAAAACACAAAGAATGATCCTCCTCAACAAATCATTTACACTTATAAGAGTTTGAGTACACTAACACCTCAACTGGACACCCATCCATCAGTACCTCACACTTTGGTATCATCAGTGTCTTAACTTCCACTTCCAAAAGCATCTATTGCACCCCTTTCTAAACTTTCCCTACAGAGTGTTAATGTCCCATCCCTGAATTCTTATATATCATGGCAAATTGTTCACAACACCCACATTTGTCCCACTCAGAATTTCCTGTGTAACACATGGTGCTCCTGCCAATGTGGATATCACTTCCACAGCAACAACTCTTTGCTTTAGAAACCTCCTTTGATTTCTTCCACACAGGAGGAGCTCTCTTCAAACTCTCCTTCTTTGTTTGTCACTGTACTGCAGAGGGAAGGTGAGCGCGTGCATCGCCCGCATTGGGCAGGGGGAGCGTACAAGATGGGTTTAGGTGCTGTACCTCCATGCGCCCTGTAAACAGTTACACCACATACCCAGGACGGGTATGGCACTGACTAGTAGTGGGACGTAGCACTGAGTGTGCCACCAACCGGATAGCCTGGCAACCCTGTATTGGCCTGCTATTGTGGGCTTGTGGGGTGCCATTGCACCCCTGCCTAGGTTGACATCACTTACGCCTTAGCCAATCCTGAGTGGGTCATCCCATACCATGAGTGCAGCCTGCTCCCCCAGGGAAGCCCTGACAGGCACAGGGGAGGATGGTAGGCTAGAGGCCAGGTGGGTACATATGGATGTTCCCTGCCCTGGTAAGGAGGAACCCCCCACGTGGGGCTTCCCTGCCTTGGAGTTCGGCTGTTCCCAAGGGATACTCCTGGGGTGTTGCTGATTCTCTTGCAGGGACTCAGGGCTCTGAGCACGTCCTCACTCCCAAGGCAGTGTGGCGATGACTGCGCCTTCATACTTAGGCTAGGAAAAGGCGCGGACACAGTGTGCAGATTCATGGGCAGGTCTGCCAGTGCAGACCTGGGAGTGTGCACTTGCACCTGTGGGGTGTGAACTATGCACCCAGCCTGTCCTGCTGTGGTGTGCGCCCTGGCCCTTCCGCTGTTTCAAATACATGTCCACCCTGCCATCGCAGGCTTGAGGATGTGCCCTGGCACCTATGGCATTGTGTATAGGTGACAGGTCTGTCATCGCGGACTGGTGAGTGCATACCTGCATCCCCAATGTGCCAACACCCGAGTCAGGCCTGCCGTTGCAGGCCTGTGTCCATGCGCTTGCACCCATGGTCCTAGTGGCAAGGTGCCCAGCCCACCGTCGCAGGCCAGGTGTGTGCAATCGCACCCTCAAGGGGGTCAACCCGAGCCCTGCTGGCCTGGGCAGAGTGGTGAGCGCACATGTGCACCTAAGGTGCTAGGACCTGGGTATGCCCATGGCTCGGTCAGCCATTGCCAACCTGTGTGTGAACACTGGCACCTCTTGTGATTTCAATCATGAGCCGCCTGCCATTGCAGACTCCTGGAGTGCACACCCGCACCTATGGTGCCTGTGATTGTGTGTGCTGCCTGACATTGCAGGCTCGTGCATGAGCACTGGCACATGTATTAGTCAAACCAGTGTCCAGTCTGTTGTTGCAGACTCAGGCAGGCGCAGTTGCACCCCTGCTGCTGGGGACTATGTGTCCAACCTGCCATCGCAGGTTGTGTGCACAATAGCGCACATGCACCCAGGAAATTAGGAATACCTGTGTGTGTTTTCACTACCTATGAGGCTTGCTCTTCCCATAGTTTAACATGGGGAAGTGGTTGACATCACTTTGGGCTGCAATAGTGGATTGTAGTGGAGAAGCCTCATGATATTTCCTATCAAGGGATTTGTAATACCAAACCCTTTCCAATGATAAAGGGGGTTTTGACTTAACTCGCTTAGAAATGCCACTTATAGAATATGGACATTTCTATGATCTAAGAGTCTTGTGTGCCATGGTGCCTGGCTCCAGTGAGCACCAGGGGTCGGGGAGCACATCTGTACATTCCCCAAGTGGCAGCCATAATCCATGGGCATCCCACCAGAATGGCAGACCTCTGCCATTTGAGGGCTGAATGGGATATATTGAAGAGAGAGGTTTTGACACTCAGCCTTTAGGGGCCGGATCATGGCCCCACTAAAGGTCAAGATCTGCATTCCATGGCCCCATGGCAGATAGGCCTACAATTTAGGTGAGGCATCTGTGGTTTCAAAGGGAGACCGCCTTGAACCACGCCAAACTTCAAAGACACACAACAGTATAACCACTGGTGCCATCCTTCAGCAAAGGGTGAGATATGCTTGGGGGTACGCGGGACCGGAGAACCCAGACTGCGTAGTGCACATTGCCAGAGGACTCTGTTGTTCACATTGGGGATAACTGCCCATGAAGGGGACCTCGTGCTCTTTCTGAATAGTGGCTGGCCTGGGCCGAAGACTACTGAAGTGTGGCGCCTAGAAGTGTGCTCTCCAAGGGCATGTCTGTGGGCTTCCTGTTCTCCTCGAGATCTCACTGATGTCAAAGATCTCCTGCGAGGGACCTACACCATCTGCCTGTGACATTTGGAGAGCAGTGCCCTCTCAAATGCCCACATCGGCTACTGAATCCCAACTGGTAGTGCGGTGTGAGCATGGAAATAAGACTTGTGTCTGGAGACCGGATTGTGTAGTGCGGAGCCCCCGATATCGTGCCCGCATCTAAGGCGTGTGATTCCTGAACTGCAGAATCCCTTACACTCATAAGCGTTTAGTTGGTGGTGAGTGGATTCACCAGTTGTGGGATCCCACGTTGTCCGTTTCGTCATTCCTGCTGCATCTCTTTCGTGCGACATGCCGACTGCATGCTCATTGCATGTGGTGTCTAATTCACAGGGTGAGACCCTCGAAAGTGGGGGTATACCCGTAGTAGTGCCTCATTCTACCTCATGTGGCTATGCTGAACTTGCGCCTGTGTGTGTGTGTGTGACCGGACTGGTCTGGTGCAACCTTTATCATCGTGCACTGCACTCTGTGCCTCCTTTCCAGGGAGTTACAGAATTTGCAACTCATCATTGTGTGTGACTGGAATTGCCTGGTGCAACCCATCTCAACGTGCTCCAGTCATTGTGCCTCATTTCCAGGGAGGTACGGAATTTGCAACTCTTCGTGGTCGAAATCTCAAGTGTCTGGTGCGACTCATACCAACATTTTTTAATTTTTTTTTTTATATATCTTTATTAACCTTTTAAACATACAGGTTATACAAATATCAGCATGTGCCAACCAGGGGTATATCACATCGAGTGGGCCCCTTCCAAAACCCCCAGGGCATGTCCCACATACAACAATGATAACACACGAACTGTTCCCCGGGTGTCCCTTCCTCCCACATCTCCAATATACATCTCCTATATAATGCCTCAGTCATGAACACCCATGGGAACCCCTGTCATGGACCACACCCCGGGCTTCAACTCTAAGGATCAATTACCCTGTCTCCCCTCCCACCTCCCGACCCCCAACAAAACCACCCCCCCCCACATCCATGTCCGGTGGATAGTCCGTATGTCATACCCAGACGGACCTTATCACCCCGTGCCTGTTGCCCCTGCTAGTATAACCATACTACCTGCCTCTCTCATCTCGTCACTACCTTCTGCCTCCCGCCCGGAGTGTACGCCGCCCCCGGTCATGTCGCTAACTGTTCCGTCCATGTGTATCAACTCTGCCACCATAGCCCTCCAGGCCTGGACGTCCTCTTCTAACCTCTCATCCCGTCTGGTCCACTGCATTCGAACCACCTCGGCCGTCGCCCACTCCTGCACATCCCGCACCCACTGTAACACACTGGGCGGATGACGGCCCATCCATGATATGGCAATCCGTCTCTTTGCCAGCACCAACCCCAAAAGGACTAGCTTCCGACTGAGATTCTTCTTCTTGGGTCGCGGTAGCAGTCCCAGCAGCACCACCTGTATCTCACCGGCTATCTCCCAACCTGTCGCTCTCCTCAGTACCTCAAGAACTGTCACCCAGTACCCCTGCAGCTCAGGACATGCCCAGGCCATGTGAATGAACTCAGCCTCCGCTTCTCCACACCGGGGACACTGCCCCGATCGCTCCGGGTAAATCCTGTGTAACACCTTGGGGGTCAAGTATGTTTGATGTACATAATTAAATTGGATTAGTTTAAATCTCGTGTTTGCACTCACCTGTTTGACCCCTTCATGAATCTTGACCCAATCCCTGTCACTAAGACTATCCCCTATCAGCGCCTCCCACTTCCCTTGGATCGGCAACTCCCCATTTACACGATCATCTCGGATCGCCCGGTATAGATGCGATATCACCCTCCTGCCTTTAGCCATTATTAAGAGAACCTGTAGTGTCCGAGAGACCGCAGGTTCATCCGGGAACGAGGGCCAAAGATCCCTTGCCACCTGTGCAATCTTTTCGTATTGTAAGAATTGCCCAGGGCCCAATTCAAACAACTCTGGGCCTGTTCACGTGTCACGTATCGCGCGATATCATATAAATCGCCCATGGTCTGACAACCCCCCTCCTGCCATTTCCGCACCGACATTGACGTGGCAATCTGCCGAAACGGTCGGACCGCCCACAGGGGCATGTCTGGTGCATACAGAGCCCTCTTCAGTACTTTCCTAACCATCACTTCCCACAGCTCCGCCACATGCCACACTATACAGGGGCATGTCGGTGGCACCCTCTTCCCCATCCTCAATAACTCGGGTAGTTCCCTCTCTCCAAAAGACCCGGCCAGCAGGGTCTTTTCCCAATTATCATCCCCCTCGAACCAATGCTCTGCGTGTTGAAGCTGCGCTGCAATATAATAATATCCAGGCATGGGACCTCCAATCCCCCGGCCTGCCATGTACGCTGCAGAGTGGCCAGACTGACGCGTTTGCGTTTGGACCCCCATAACAGGTCTACGAGAAGCTTGTCTAGTGCAACAAAGAAGGAACGGGGGATCCGATAGAAGGAGTGCTGCATCGCATATAAGCACCTGGGTAGGACCACCATTTTTGTCAGCGCTATCCTCCCCATCAGGGATAATGGCAGCTCCCGCCAAAAATGCACCAAACCTCTTAAACCCTCCACCACCTTGCCTATATTATGTGCCAAAAAGTGTTCCGCCGTGTCCACCAACCGCACCCCTAAATATCGCGTTGCGGACCGAACCCATGGGAGACCCACCTCAGGCAGGTCCTCGTCCATGCGTAAGGCCAGTCGCCCCAACGGAACCAACTTAGATTTCCCCTGGTTAATCCACAAACCAGACACATTCCCGAACCTATCCAGAGCACGCAAAAGCACCAGCACTGCTCCTCCCGGATCTCTGACATATACCAGGGTATCGTCCGCATACATGGACACCATGTGGTTAGAATCGCCCACCCTGATCCCAAATGCTGCCATCCTCGTTCGGAGATCTACCGCCAGGGGCTCCATCGCCACTGCGAACAGCAGCGGCGATAGTGGGCATCCCTGCCTGGTGCCCCTGTGTAAACGAAGGGCCCGAGATACCAACCGCCCCATTCTGATCCTAGCACCCGGCGCAGAGTACAGCAACTGTACCCATTGTAGATACCGGTCTCCCACACCCACAGCCCGCAGAACCTCCCAAAGATAGGACCACCCCACAGAATCGAACGCTTGTTCGATGTCAAGGAGTACTAGCGCACAGTCCTCCTGTTGGAGCGCGGACGAATGCCACACATGAGACAGGCGTCTGAGGTTCATGGTTGTGCTACGCTGAAGAATAAACCCCGCCTGATCGGAGTGAACAAGCCTCCGCAAGTATGGCTGCAAACGTGCAGCCATGACCCCGCTCAGGATCTTCATGTCGAGATTAAGTAGGGAAATGGGCCTGTACGACCCTGGAAGTTGATCGTCCTTATCCGCCTTAAGAAGCATCACCACCACCACCTCATTCATGGATGGCGGGAGTGCCCGCGACTGAAAGGCTTCATTGTAGACCTCGAGGAGATAATCCGCCAAAACATGCGCGAATTTCTTATAACATTCAGCCGGTAGGCCATCCCCACCGGGACTTTTGGAGGATTTCAGAGACTTACAGGCACATGCATCAAAGCTTTTTGCGATCGCAAACGTTGCGATTCGCAAAAATCGGCCGTTTGCGATCGCAAAATTAGCTTTTGCGATGCATCAAGGGTCAAGGCCCCCGCAATTTGAGAATTCGCAATTAATTGCGAGTTCTCAAATTGCGATTGCATTTAAGGAATCGCAAATTGAGATTCCTTAAATGCAATGCATTAAAGTAAAAAATTAGCGATTTCGCTAATAGGGGCGCAAATTACCATGAAGTTGAACTTCATGGTAATTTACAAAAACTTTGAAAAATGCACTAAAGTGCAGTTTTCAAAGTTCCATTTACACACACACATGCCCTTGGGGCATGTGTGTGTGCAAGATGTACTCATATGCAGATTTCAGGGTGCAACAGGGTGTCCTTTTGACACCCTGGCACCCTTGAAATTGCATTCTCAATTTGCGATTCTCTAATTGAGAATCGCAAATTGAGAATGTCTTCCATTCATTCCTATGGGCCTCTAGGCCCATAGGAATGAATGGGAGGTATTCCTTAATTGCGACTCGCAATTTGCGAGTCGCAATTAAGGAATGTTTAGAAATCGCTATTTTTAAGCGATTTCTACATGCATAGACTTTACGATTCCTTAATTGCGATTCCTTAACAATCGCAATTAAGAAATCGCATAATCCAACATTGATGCATGTGCCTGTTAATCCCTCCCAGAATTTCTTCCTTTGAGAGTGGCGCATCTAGCAACTCCCGGCACTCATCGTCCAAGCAGGGAAGCCCCAACGTATTTAGGAAATCCCCCAGGTCCTTCCGGGTGGGGTCCGGGTGCCTCGCATACACTCCGGCCATATGGTGTGCTAGGGTATCCAGAATGCCTTGCTGACTATATACCATATGCCCCTCCGCAGTCCTCATCTGCACTATAGCCGAGGGCTGCGCCTCAGCACGAATCAACCTCGCCAGCAGAGCACCGGAGCGATCTCCTTCCGCATGCAGACGCTGCTGGTATGCGGTATAGTGAAACTTCTCCAGGCGACACAATGTCGCCAGAAATTCCTCCCGCTTCTCCCGCCACTCAGGCCAGCGATGCGGTTCTGACGGCAACACCCCCTCCAAATCCGCCAGCCGGCGCTCGGCGGTCTGCACGTCCCTCTCCAATTGCTTCCGAACGCCATAAGTCGTGCCGAGGCACACCCCCGCACCACCACCTTCATCGCTTCCCATTTCATGCCCCTGGATGACGCCGAACCCCAGTTAACCCTGAAATAAGATGTAAGTTCCTCCTCCAGCTTCCCAGCGAAGGGCAGATCCGTAAGCGCCTCTGCCTGGAGCCGCCAAGTGGGGGTTAATGCTCTGGGTCTGGCCATACTCAGCGTCGCCAGCAACGGGGAGTGGTCCGAGATATGCCTCGGAAGGTACGTTACCTCCTCCAACTTGGACGTCAAAGTCTGCGACACCAAAAACAGGTCCAGCCTACTGTACGTATTAGATGCCGGGGTGTAACAGGAGAACACCCGCGACGTCGGATGCCGGGTCCGCCATACATCAATCAGGCCCAACTCCCTCATCACATCCGTCAGAGCCCCAGTCATGCCCGGCTTAGTGCCTGCTCGGGGAGGCTCACGGTCCAGCATCCCATCCAGAACACAGTTAACGTCCCCTAGGAATATAACGTCTCCTCCCAGATATGGGGTCGCTACCCTCATCACGTCATAAAAATATGCAGATACATCCACGTTAGGGGCATACACGTTTATCAGACATACCTCCTGACCATCCAACCTCCCGTGTAATACTACATAGCGTCCCTCTGGATCCAGGACATGATGTAGATGTTGAAAAGGGGTCCCCAGGGCCACCCATATCAGCGCCCCCCTAGCAAATCCGGAGAACGAGGTGACATATAGCTGTCCACGCCACCTACGTCTGATGAATGGTAGCGCCTCCCCCCAAACATGTGTCTCCTGTAACCCCGCAATGGCAATTTTATACCTCCTCAAAAAGGAATGCACCCTCCTCCGTTTCTCTAATGAGGCCATCCCCCGTATATTCCAGGTAAGTAGCTTTGTCATTGAGGGGGCCATAACCCCATACAGATGGCGGCCCAGCTCCGTTCCCATCCCGCCATGACATTCCCAACCAAATCATTCTGTGATAAGTTCCTGCTCAGACATGGATCCCTCAGACGTCCCCAACAACTCAAAACAACAACCCCAACAGTGTAAACACCTCGACCCACCCCCCACCCCCTGGGCAGTGAAACAGTACCTTCCCCCCGCCAACATAGCGAATGAGCAGTTCCATCTCCCGCCCTACACCACCCCTCTCAGGCTCACCCGTACTCAAAGTAGGATCCCTCCCAACAGTCTAACTCCTGAGGCCCAGAGCCTGTCCTCTAGGAACATATTCAGACTCACTTCGTTCATCAGTGCCACGCAAGTGACTGGATCCCAAACAGGGCGCGAGGACGACTCCTCCAGCTCTTGGGATAGGATCCAGCCACTAGTGAGGGCGTGTCCCACTCCCCCGCGGCCTACATATACATTTAATCCCCATCCCAGACATAAAACCGACAACATATAACTTCCAGTGCTATAGATGATACAAAATTTACACTTAGCTGCATATCCAATGTCTCAGCCATTGACCTCGTACCCCACCACTCGATCAATCAACAATTGTGTCCGGGACAATCTCTGACGAGGCTAGTGTTGAAACCTGCGAATCCTCCACCACTTGCAAGGTTCCATCTGCGCACACCTGGACCCTCCCAGAGTCCCCCGCGTCCCGGTGTCCCATTCCTTAAGACACCCGGCGCCGGCGTCTATTCCGATCTAAAGACATCGTGCGCTGTCCCGACTGTGTCTGCGACTTCTTCCGGAGCTCCCGATCTCCCACATTGTCCATCCAGTCGGAGGCCACACCCGCCGATCCAAAAAACAGAGTCCTGCCCCTGTGCTCCACCCGAAGTTTGGCCGGATACAGAAGACTGTATTTCACCCCTGCTTCCCTCATGCGCCTCTTTACTGCCAGAAAAGTACGACGTTGGTCCTGTACTCTCTGAGTATAGTCCGGAAAGATAGCAATGTGATGCCCCTCAAATTGTAAATTGGACTGATTGCGGGTGGACTGTAGGAGGTGGTCTCGGTCCCGATAGTTAAAGAAGCGGGCTATAATAGCCCGTGGCGGTGCGCCTGGTCTCGGCGGGGGAACCAATGCCCTATGAGCCCTTTCAATGTTGAAAAATTTGTACGGTTTCCCAGGGGCCAGGATCTTCGTTATCCAGTCTTCTAAGAACAGATCAGCGGAGGGCCCTTCCGCCTGCTCAGGAAACCCCACGAACCTCAGATTATTCCGTCGGGAGCGCCCCTCCTGGTCCTCAGCGCGCTCGTCCAACCTGGTCGTCTTCCTCTGGAGGTCTATAACTGTGGTCCGTAGTTCCGTCACCTCCGCTTGAAGAGCTTCCACATTTTGCTCCGCAGATGTTACCCTGTCCGAGACCTTGCGTAGGTCACACCTCAGGAGGCTCACATCGATCGCCACTGCATCAATTCTGGTCACCTTCTCAGTCCTGGACGCCTGCACCGCCGCCAGCATGTCTCTCAGAGAGGGATATTGTGCGCCCTCCCCCTGGGCCCCCACTTCATCGACCTCCCCTCGGCCATTTTGTTGTTGTGGGACCAGGGGCATGGGCTGCGCATAATTCAGGATCTTGTTTGCTTGCGCCTTAACCCCTTTATCTTACCCCATGATGAACACCGAGCCGTCACCTCCACCACTCTAACCGGTGCAAACGTACTCTGGGCTCTACTCCGCCGCCCTGACGTCCAGGATCTCGGCGGATCACATCCAATGGGACCCCACCGCCTTCGATCACTCAAGCCTTCGCTATATCGGGCAGGGCCCTCAAAGCAGCTCCCGGGCCTCAAGATCCCCCGCCGATATTATCCAGCAGCCCCACCTGTTCACCACAGCAAGCTGCACTGGGGTTTTGGCCGCCCCCCAGGGATCGCCTTGCACTCGGGGGCCTCAGGCAATCAGACCGACTCTGGCCGTCTCTCCACATTGTGCCACTGCAAGGGGACTCCCCCTCTCTGTCCCCGGCAGTCCGTACACATTCCGGCCTTCACAGGCCAATCCTGGCTTTTCCCACCCTTCAGGGGTCCGCCCCTGCGCAGCACACTCCAGCCGCCAAGACCCTCAGAGAGGCTCCATGCGCGCGGCTCGCTCGGCCTACCTGCAGTCACCTCAACCCCGCTGGCAGGGTGGGGAGTTTTGCGGGAGGCCAATTCACAGGCCCCAGCGCCCTCACGGCGTCCGCCGTCCCTCACACGGCCTCCGGGATCAGCCCACGTCACAGTGTCGGCGTCTCCGCTCTAGGTCTGCCCGACCGCCGATCCGGGCTCCGGATGAGGAGTCCGCCTGCACCAGACCTCCACCGTACCGGACAGCAAGCGTCTCTCACACCAAGATGGCGGCTCCGCTCTCCGGCCACCCTTCCATCCCGCTGCGCCGACGGTCTCCGGCTCGCTTCCGCACTTCTACAGCCCTCCAGGGGGCTCACCGGGAATTCAGCAGTCCGGGATGAGGGCAGTGCGTAAGTTAGCACCGCAGGATAATGCCGGATTTTTGCCGCGGTAGGACGGAGTTCACCGCTGCACATCTTACTCGGCCATCTTGTTGGCCACGCCCCCCGCAACTCATACCAACATGCACAAGAGGCTGTGCCTGGATTGGCTGGGCACGGCCCTGATCATCGTATACCGCTTGGAGTGCCTCCTCCCGTCGAGAGGCTCCCCTGTGTTACTCCCCATTCATGGGTTGTTCCCTTTTTGACCCTCATTGCTGCGGACCAACTGCCTTCTCCACACCTGGTCCCTCCCAAAGACATCTTGGTGCCAGGTAGCAGTGACAGAGATTGACTGGGTTGAAGTAACGCTTGAGAGACAATTCGGAAGCGGGTCAAGAGACTGCGTGACTCCATTATGTTTTGAGACCTGTGAGTGAACTTCCTGAGTGGCTGCTAATCTCCCCTTGTTTACATCTACCTCCTAATTAAAACTGCTGCATATCCCCACCTGCTTCCCGAGGACCCAGAATAAGTGTGACTTCGGCCGCCTGTGGCCTATTATTTAGGAGGCGGGCTGTTTATCTTACATCCTGGGGTATAGGACAATCGAGGTGAGCTGGAGGGTGGAAGGAGTCTGGGGCCACGGAGCCTGCAGGGTGTGATCCATTGACCTGCTGGGTAGCAGTAGCACCGCATTAGGGTGCCGAGTACATATGTGTGTAAGAGCATTCCATATTGACTGGGCTGATACCTGTCACATCGCATAGTGGTGCAGAGCGAGTGGGTGTGAGGGATAGTTGGCGGACTGCCTGTGATTCACGACACTGGGCGGTGGTGCCGCTTTATACTTTGATTTCATGTCAAAAGCATAGTACATTTGACTTTGGGTTTAACCGCGTGGCCTGGCCCTTGGTGCTGCTAAAAAGTGTTCTTGTTTCATGTATATGTATGTCATGGCTATGTCTGAACTGGGGTGGCGTGGTGAAGCAAAATAACGATGGATTAAACCCAGATCTGTGACTGGGGGTGAATGTTTGCCAATGTGCAACATTCCGTCCATCATCTTGTGTGTTTTGCATTTCGCCCTAAGTGGGAAGGGTATGCCCAGACGTGGATCCCGTGCTCACTACGCCACTGGAGTCAAGCTATCCTGGCTGATGAGGGCTGAAAGCCTGAAACCGGTCCTAGGATGCTTGATTCCGGTCCAGGGAAGACATGGCTTGGCAGTTCGGTCTGGACTGTTCCCATGAGGCACAGGGTCAAGACTGATTTGCAGATGGCTATGTCTGAACTGGGGTGCCGTGGTGAAGCAAAATAACGATGGATTAAACCCAGATCTGTGACTGGGGGTGAATGTTTGCCAATGTGCAACATTCCGTCCATCATCTTGTGTGTTTTGCATTTCGCCCTAAGTGGGAAGGGTATGCCCAGACGTGGGTCCCCTGCTCACTATGCCACTGGAGTCAAGCTATCCTGGCTGATGAGGGCTGAAAGCCTGAAACCGGTCCTAGGATGCTTGATTCCGGTCCAGGGAAGACATGGCTTGGCAGTTCGGTCTGGACTGTTCCCATGAGGCACAGGGTCAAGACTGATTTGCATATGGCTATGTCTGAACTGGGGTGGCGTGGTGAAGCAAAATAACGATGGATTAAACCCAGATCTGTGACTGGGGGTGAATGTTTGCCAATGTGCAACATTCCGTCCATCATCTTGTGTGTTTTGCATTTCGCCCTAAGTGGGAAGGGTATGCCCAGACGTGGGTCCCGTGCTCACTACGCCACTGGAGTCAAGCTATCCTGGCTGATGAGGGCTGAAAGCCTGAAACCAGTCCTAGGATGCTTGATTCCGGTCCAGGGAAGATATGGCTTGGCAGTTCGGTCTGGACTGTTCCCATGAGGCACAGGGTCAAGACTGATTTGCATATGGCTATGTCTGAACTGGGGTGGCGTGGTGAAGCAAAATTACGATGGATTAAACCCAGATCTGTGACTGGGGGTGAATGTTTGCCAATGTGCAACATTCCGTCCATCATCTTGTGTGTTTTGCATTTCGCCCTAAGTGGGAAGGGTATGCCCAGACGTGGGTCCCGTGCTCACTACGCCACTGGAGTCAAGCTATCCTGGCTGATGAGGGCTGAAAGCCTGAAACCGGTCCTAGGATGCTTGATTCCGGTCCAGGGAAGACATGGCTTGGCAGTTCGGTCTGGACTGTTCCCATGAGGCACAGGGTCAAGACTGATTTGCATATGGCTATGTCTGAACTGGGGTGGCGTGGTGAAGCAAAATAACGATGGATTAAACCCAGATCTGTGACTGGGGGTGAATGTTTGCCAATGTGCAACATTCCGTCCATCATCTTGTGTGTTTTGCATTTCGCCCTAAGTAGGAAGGGTATGCCCAGACGTGGGTCCCGTGCTCACTACGCCACTGGAGTCAAGCTATCCTGGCTGATGAGGGCTGAAAGCCTGAAACCGGTCCTAGGATGCTTGATTCCGGTCCAGGGAAGACATGGCTTGGCAGTTCGGTCTGGACTGTTCCCATGAGGCACAGGGTCAAGACTGATTTGCATATGGCTATGTCTGAACTGGGGTGGCGTGGTGAAGCAAAATAACGATGGATTAAACCCAGATCTGTGACTGGGGGTGAATGTTTGCCAATGTGCAACATTCCGTCCATCATCTTGTGTGTTTTGCATTTCGCCCCTAAGTGGGAAGGGTATGCCCAGACGTGGGTCCCGTGCTCACTACGCCACTGGAGTCAAGCTATCCTGGCTGATGAGGGCTGAAAGCCTGAAACCGGTCCTAGGATGCTTGATTCCGGTCCAGGGAAGACATGGCTTGGCAGTTCGGTCTGCACTGTTCCCATGAGGCACAGGGTCAAGACTGATTTGCATATGGCTATGTCTGAACTGGGGTGGCGTGGTGAAGCAAAATAACGATGGATTAAACCCAGATCTGTGACTGGGGGTGAATGTTTGCCAATGTGCAACATTCCGTCCATCATCTTGTGTGTTTTGCATTTCGCCCTAAGTGGGAAGGGTATGCCCAGACGTGGGTCCCGTGCTCACTACGCCACTGGAGTCAAGCTATCCTGGCTGATGAGGGCTGAAAGCCTGAAACCGGTCCTAGGATGCTTGATTCCGGTCCAGGGAAGACATGGCTTGGCAGTTCGGTCTGGACTGTTCCCATGAGGCACAGGGTCAAGACTGATTTGCATATGGCTATGTCTGAACTGGGGTGGCGTGGTGAAGCAAAATAACGATGGATTAAACCCAGATCTGTGACTGGGGGTGAATGTTTGCCAATGTGCAACATTCCGTCCATCATCTTGTGTGTTTTGCATTTCGCCCTAAGTGGGAAGGGTATGCCCAGACGTGGGTCCCGTGCTCACTACGCCACTGGAGTCAAGCTATCCTGGCTGATGAGGGCTGAAAGCCTGAAACCGGTCCTAGGATGCTTGATTCCGGTCCAGGGAAGACATGGCTTGGCAGTTCGGTCTGGACTGTTCCCATGAGGCACAGGGTCAAGACTGATTTGCATATGGCTATGTCTGAACTGGGGTGGCGTGGTGAAGCAAAATAACGATGGATTAAACCCAGATCTGTGACTGGGGGTGAATGTTTGCCAATGTGCAACATTCCGTCCATCATCTTGTCTGTGTTGCATTTCGCCCTAAGTGGGAAGGGTATGCCCAGACGTGGGTCCCGTGCTCACTACGCCACTGGAGTCAAGCTATCCTGGCTGATGAGGGCTGAAAGCCTGAAACCGGTCCTAGGATGCTTGATTCCGGTCCAGGGAAGACATGGCTTGGCAGTTCGGTCTGGACTGTTCCCATGAGGCACAGGGTCAAGACTGATTTGCATATGGCTATGTCTGAACTGGGGTGGCGTGGTGAAGCAAAATAACGATGGATTAAACCCAGATCTGTGACTGGGGGTGAATGTTTGCCAATGTGCAACATTCCGTCCATCATCTTGTGTGTTTTGCATTTCGCCCTAAGTGGGAAGGGTATGCCCAGACGTGGGTCCCGTGCTCACTACGCCACTGGAGTCAAGCTATCCTGGCTGATGAGGGCTGAAAGCCTGAAACCGGTCCTAGGATGCTTGATTCCGGTCCAGGGAAGACATGGCTTGGCAGTTCGGTCTGGACTGTTCCCATGAGGCACAGGGTCAAGACTGATTTGCATATGGCTATGTCTGAACTGGGGTGGCGTGGTGAAGCAAAATAACGATGGATTAAACCCAGATCTGTGACTGGGGGTGAATGTTTGCCAATGTGCAACATTCCGTCCATCATCTTGTGTGTTTTGCATTTCGCCCTAAGTGGGAAGGGTATGCCCAGACGTGGGTCCCGTGCTCACTACGCCACTGGAGTCAAGCTATCCTGGCTGATGAGGGCTGAAAGCCTGAAACCGGTCCTAGGATGCTTGATTCCGGTCCAGGGAAGACATGGCTTGGCAGTTCGGTCTGGACTGTTCCCATGAGGCACAGGGTCAAGACTGATTTGCATATGGCTATGTCTGAACTGGGGTGGCGTGGTGAAGCAAAATAACGATGGATTAAACCCAGATCTGTGACTGGGGGTGAATGTTTGCCAATGTGCAACATTCCGTCCATCATCTTGTGTGTTTTGCTTCTTGTTTCATGTATATACCTATCTTTGATATCGTTGTGACCTGGGGTGTACCCTGTAGCTGTGTGGGATTGTAGTATCAGGATTGCTAGGGTAGGCATGTGGTGGACAGCGTGTCTCGTAAGGGTGATCTCTCTATTGGGGGGGTTAGATTAGGAATTGTCCACAGTGTGCATACAATTGATATCATAAGAATACGAGTGGGCCTAGTGCTGCTAGTAATATTTCCACATGTGTTTTATGCCCAAAAGTATATGATGTTCATGTTATAATGATTGAATATGTGTGTTGAATATAAACGTTATTTACATGCATCCTGTGTGAAGTCTCTTTTGTGACGCTCAATATATTTATCATGTGCACCTGCTGTGCCTTTGCTTTAAACATTGCCTCTGAGGAAAGACTGACTGCTCAGTGCCAAACTACCCAAGGGTGAGCACAGCTTATACGGCGAGTCTAATCACCCACCCTTGACGAGAGCTGAAGATTCTGCCTGGCAGGGGGCATCCCAACAATAGGACATGTACCGTGTATTTTACTTCTCCCTTACATTACCCTACTTTCTTTCCCTTCCCATCCATCCCTCTCCTTTCCAACTATCCTTCATTCTCTTACTACCATACCCTTGTTGTAATTAATTCCCATGACCTTTCCTTATCTACTTCTTTCCCCTCCCTGCTCCAAGTCTCTTCTGGTCCCTCCCTTGCTTACTCATTGTCGGTGTCCAAGTGCGCCTATCTTTGTGCGCTTATACTTCTTTGACACCTTAAAATATTTCCTACATGGTAGTTTTCCAGTAATTTCTGCATTTTTGGTTACTAGAATTTTTCAACTTCACTGTAGCTGTTTTAGCATTGAAATACAGAAAGACTTTGCTATGTTGTTAGAATATTACTGTGAAGAAAGTGGTTTATTACATGATGTGGTTGCGCGACCTCACCATGTAATAGTTTCACAAACCTGTCGTGGGTCCAGTCAGGCTTGTTTGCCAAACCTTAGCTCAATCCTGGTTATCTGTGTCTTTGAGCAGTCAGGCTTTGTCAAAGAAACATGTGCAAAGCATTTAGAAGTATCCAAACAGTTGAACAAGAAAGAAACATAACACAAAGAAAATCCAACACCAATTTATAAAAATAGTTCTTATTTTTATGAAATTTTAGACACCAAAATAAACAAAATGCACCACAGGGTTCCGGAGATAAAATTATTAAGCAAATAATAAAATCACTGCTTTTGATTCAAATTGCAGGCAAGCATTGGCAACTATCGCCGTTAGTGGTTACTAGGAAACTTTTGTAAAGTTGTGTTCGAATACTCCAGCCAATTGCAGGTGACCAGCTACAGCAGAAAGCAAGTCACAGTAGCCTATCGGCTTGGCAGGACAGTTACCAGTCAAAGGAGTCTCCAGTCCATTTCAGACACTATGGGCGAACCACCATAAACATCAATGGAGTGGTCCTGAAGCATGGAATACAGGATGCTGAAGGATGTTGGGGATGCTGATCCAGTGACGGTGGTCTTACCGGGCCACCCCTCTGTCCACAAATATAGTGCGTGACTTTGGTCACTGAGGTTGATGTCCCTTGATGTCCGATTGAATTCCAGCCAAAAACGAGTTGCCATTGGTCTTCTGGTCTCCGATTACAGTTAAACCTGGAGTTCCCTTTAACTGAGACTAGTGTCCATCCTAGGCAACTGCACTCCAATGACTTTCCAGAGCCCAGCAGATTCAGGTGCAACTTTTGAGCATCATGACTTAGTCTCCCAGGCTGTGCTTCAGCCGTCAGTGGAAGTGAAGCAATTATGACTACCAACTTGCCAAGACAGGCTTCTTCAGCTGTTACGGCTGTGACAGGAAGTCAGCCAACTGACTCTTGGAGTCATTTCTGTCTGGGGATCGACGATGACTTTTCCTCGAGCAGAGAATCACAGACACAGTCCTCTCTTTGCTAGCCCAAGGATCAGCAGGTGCAGACCAGTCTTTGGTGCAACCTCTCTTTGCCAGGATATAGCAGGGCAGTCCTTCTTCGGTCTACTCTCCAGTGCAGATGTTATCTGTGGTCTGGGTGCCAAGGATGCTACTTCTTTTTTTTAAAGATCTTTTTATTGAATAATCAAAAACAAGAACAGAAAAAGAAACAAAATACAGTGCTGTCTTCAATAATTTCCGACAATCACAGTGCATTGGTACAATATCAATCAATACGTTACATAGGGCCCATTACGTGGCCTCATATCTCAGTAAATCCTTTTCAATCTGGAGTTTAATCTTCCACGTGGTCCGTTGTCAACAGGGAAGTGTCATTGAATGGAGTACATATCATCCCTCTATTTACATTCCACGCACCCCAGATTTGGGATCATTTTTGTGGGCACCCTCTTCCCTCATATATCACCCTCTCCACTTGCATGCACCAATCCATATCAGTCTCCCAATTCCTGAATTTGGGCCTAGTGACCCCCTTCCACGTTCTTGCTATATTACGTTTCGCCACCATACATCCAATGGAAACCCACGCTCTTTCAGCTCGCGATAGGTCGGTTGCATCCCATATATTGAGAAGGCACCAGCGGGGCGAGACCTCCATTGTTTTGTGACAGGTTAAAAACATTGCCGATGTGACCCTCCCCCAATATTTCGGGAGAATCGGGCATTCCCACCATTGGTGCAGGTAGGTTCCTATTTGGCCACACCCCCTGGGGCACGCCGTGGAATTCTGGGCACCCATTTTAACCAGTACCAAACTAGTATAGTATGCTCTATGCAGGAGTTTGAGTTAGATAAATTTAAATTGAGATCCGATCGCCACCTCCCAGGGGGATGCCAATGCCTCCTGCCAGTCCTCGTCGATAATATCCCCAACATCCTCCACCCAATTTGCACGAGTTCTACCCATTGTGTCCGGTGTATTATTTAGTATTTTTCTGTATGTCAGTGAGATCGCCTTTTCCTGAAGGTAGTCATCTAGGAGTCTATCCTCTAGGGGCAAGGAGACAGGCAGCTCCGTACCTTTGGGTATCGCCCTCTGCAATGCATTATGGATTTGAAGGTATCTGAAGGTTTCCCCTATCTGCAGGTCATAGTCTCGTTGGAGATCACCAAAAGGGGTCACCTTCCCCTCGCCTACATATCGCCTACTTTTGAAAGACCTATCAGGTCCCACTTATCAAAACCTGGGTATTTCGATAACACCCCTAGACTGTCCTTTTCTAACTGCGGGTTGACTTGTGTAATCTTGTTTTCCACCCCAGAGCGGTCGTTGCCATTTGCCATAGATTGACGGTGGTGGATGTTGGAGTGTATTTTGGTGTGTTTGTCCCCCCTCCGTAAATTGCTCTGGGGTAATCACCGGGGGACATGCTGTATCTTTCCATCCTGTAGGCCGGGACTGTTACGGGCCGGTGCACCCAGTGGTTAGTAACCACCAATTGGGAGGCCCAGTAGTAGCTTTTGATTGCTGGCAGGGCTATACCGCCATCATGCCAGCTTTTCATGAGTTTGGCCAACGCTATTCGTGGGGTACCATTATTCTAGAGCAGAGTGCGCACCTCCGACTCAGTTGCGTGGAAGTACTTTGCTGGGACCAAATAAGATGTGTTTTGTAAAGCGTAGACAAAACGGGGAAGCGCCATCATTTTATATAGGGCTACCCTGCCTAATAGTGTAAGGGGCAAGGACTTCCAATGCTGAACGTCATCATGGAATCGACGCAGGGGAGGATCCAAATTGTGTTCATAAAATGCTGTTGGGTTAGTTGTGACATAAATTCCCAGGTATCGAAATCCGTCAGTGACTATTTTGGCCCCACAGCCTCTGGGCAGGACGGGGCACTCCCCGCATAGCACGTACACCAGTGACTTGTCCCAATTGATGGCATACTCCGAGTACTTTTGGAAAAGAGTAAATATATGTAATGCTCGATGTAAAGAAAAATAAGGTCTGGCCAAATAAAGCAAAACATCGTCGGCATAAAGGGAAATTCTATCCTCCCATTACGCCATCCAATTGAGGCCTCTAATGAAGGGGTCACCTCTGATCCAAATTGCCAGAGGCTCAAGGGCCAGGGCGAAAATTAAGGGGGAAGTGGACAGCCCTGCCTCGTCCCCTTCTGCAATGTAAATGTCATCAATCGCCCACCATTGACTGTGACTCGGGCCAGTGGTTCCGAGTAGAGGAGTCGTACCCAGGAGCGACATCTCTCACCAAACCCAAATCTTTCAAGTACGGCAAACAAAAAAGGCCATTCGATCATGTCGAACGCCATCTTTGCATCCAGAGACATAATCACTGCCTCCTCTCTGATCGTGGCTGCCCTGTCCATGACCCCGTGGAGTCGCCGTAAGTTCAGAGCGGTAGTTCTGCCTGGCATGAAACCGGACTGATCCGGATGGATCAGCTTATGTAACAGGGGTGACAAACGCATTGCCAGAATTTTAGCTAGTATTTTGACTTCCAGGTCTATGAGGGAGATAGGTCTATACGAGCCGCAGTGCTCGGGGGGTTTCCCTTTTTTATAAATGACTGCAATGTTGGCCAGTCTCTGCGCATCAGGTAGGATGCCATTGGTCCCGCTTTCTTCGTACATTCTTATGAGATACGGGGCGATTGTGGATGCGTTTGATTTGTAGAGTTCAATTGGAAGGCCACTTGGACCCATGCCCTTCCCGGATTGTAACGCCCCAATCACCTTAGAGACCTCCTCATTTGTCAAGGCAGAGTCTAAGTCCTCGATGTCGTGGCCTCCAGAACCGGCAACCTGAGGGTGGCCAGCAATTCTTTTGCCTCGGTATAAGTGGAGGTCCCAGTAATCGCATAGATTTGTCTAAAATGGTCAGCGAACGCCTCCGCAATCCTAGATCTATCCCTTAGCTCCGTGCCATCTTGGCGCACGATCTCAGACAACCATCTCTTAGCTGTTTCTCGCTTGTCTAACCAAGCTAACAGTTTGCTCGCTTTATTGCCAATGTCATAAATGCGGTGTTGAGTGTTGCAGTGCTGAGCTCTGGCCGCGTCCTCGGCAATATTCCTATATTCACTTTGCTTCATGAGCAATCTATGCTTGGTGTCTGGGGCATCAGTCATTATTAGGTTTCGTTCAAGTTGAGCAATCTCACCCTCTACCTCCTGTAATTGTTTCCTTTTTTCCTTCCTATGTCCCACGATTGCTGAGACCCCACTGCCCCTCACTACCGTCTTGTATGCCTCCCACAACTCTATGTCCGAATCTACCGATGCGTTATTTTCTCTGAAGTAGTTCTTAGTCGCCTCGGTGAGCTTTACCCTGATCAACGGCACTTTGAGGTACCAGGGGTTAATAGCCATCTCATGGCGTGTGGGGGGAGGGGCACCTCCATAACTTGTTGCTAGCGGGGAGTGGTCAGAGATGCCTCTAGGAAGAAAGGCGACCTCCCCAAACAGGGGGAGCTGGCCGGCTTTACAGAAGATGTAGTCAATCCGGGACAAGCTCCTGTGCACCCCAGAAAGAAAGGTGTACTGCATTGACGAGGGATTGCATACTCTCCACACATCTATCAATCTCATAGCCCTCAGGAAGTCCGCCAGCATCTTTCCGGACGCTTCACCCTTTCTGGGCGGCTTCCTGTCCAGATCTCCGTTAAGGGCCGCATTACAGTCCCCCCCTAACAGCAAGTCGCCCTCGGGTAGATTTAATATGTGTGAGCCAAGATCAGCCAGTGTTGTGGAGTGCAATCTGGGTGGCACCTAAAGCGATGTTATGTTGAGCGACCTACCCTCCTAATTGCCCGACACCGTCACAAACCTTCCCAGTGCATCACGTGCGACTGCCTGGACCTGGAATGGACATGAACTACGCATGAGGACACCTACTCCTCTCGACCCCCCAGCGTAGCCCGCATGAGCGACCAGTTTATATCCCCATCTATTGAGTGCACAATAAGAGGTCCCGTGTATGTGAGTTTCTTGCAGTAGTACCACGTCAGGGGCTTGCCGCTTGAAATATTGCAAGAAAATGTTACGTTTAATTCGATCCCCAAGACCGTTTACATTCCAAGAGATTAGTTTGAGTTGGCCCAATAATGGAGCTCCTTCAGGGTTGCCGCCCATCTGGATGTTGTGAAAGGGGCCGACTGCGGCCGAGGATAACATGGAAGTAATACCGAGGACCCACAATCCAACACTTTCTTAGTGACCACACCCCGACACCTTGGACCAGACCTGTGATAATCAGTCTATTGCATGACTGTAAAACACCCATGCACTAGAAACACTTTGTTCAATGCTGCACATTAAAATCAAAATCGTTCTAAAACAAACCCACTTGGAACGCCGCGAACCCCCCCCGACCCTGCTTCCCTGCAACATGGACTTAAAACTGCCCACCCCCCAATTTTGCAGAGTGCCTGTGTACCTTTACCCATATAACTTTGTGAAGGGGAACGCTACACTGCCAGAACTTCTCCAACAAGAAAACAATAACCCCCTTTATCTCGAACCATGTTAGCCCGTAAAGTGACATTTCTGGAAGTGTGGTCTATATCTCGTACCAAGTTTAAAGCGTCTATTTACTATCCCGACTCCCCCTAAAGAGCAAAGGGCTGGACCATATGGCCCGCCATAACCGGCCTGATCCCACAAGTTATATACTTAACAGTTCTCCACATGGCCATCGTCCGGATTAATATCATCACCTAGATCCAGTTCCGCCGTTACCACTTCTTTACGCCTCCAGCGACAGATGTCTTCCCACCATTCGGTCAGAGCTGTCCAGTCAATGTTTTCAATGGCCTCCATGAAGGTCAGAGTCGTTCTGCCAACTCTCGTTTCCTTGCAAACGTCTTTGAGGATTAGACTTCTGAGCACCGGGAGTTCTCCAACCATCTAACCATTCCCAGGTTTCCTCTGGGGTTTGAAAGAACCAGGACTACCCCTCCACCAGCACTCGCAGCTTGGCCGGAAAGAGCATTGCGTATTTGAAGTTCTTTTCCCGGAGCGCTCGCTTCACCTCTAGGAAGGATCTCCACATCTTTTGCACCTTCACCGTGAAGTCTGGGAAAAAAGTAATTGTCGAATTTTCAAACTTGAGTGGGGGTGCTGTGCGTGCCTTTTAGAGGATAATGTCTCTATCCCGATAATTAAATATTCTGGCCAGGATAGGACGTGGGGGTGCGCCTGGCTTCGGGGGTCCTCCAGGCACTCTGTGAGCATGTTCAACTGAGAAGTATTGGGAAAAGGCTCGGGGCTGTAGATGGTTCTGAATCAAGCCATCCACAAAGAGGTCTGTGGCCTGCCCCTCTGCTCTCTCCGGGACCCCCAAGATGCGCACATTATTTCTGCGTGCGCGCCCCTCGTAGTCCTCAAGTTTCGCCTCCAGATCCGTAGTTTTCATCTGTAGCCTCTTGACAATCGTTTCCAACGTTTTGGAAGAGGCTTGGAGTGACGAGACAGAATCCTCGGTTGCTATGACCCTCCCTCCCAAATTTCGTAGGTCAGCATGCATGAGGGTTACCTCGGCTGTTACAGTGTCTATTTTATGTTCGAGCACCGAACGGACGCCCTGTATGGCCTCCATTACATCCACTAGAGTCGGGGCCCCCTCCTCAGACTGCGGCTTTGCGTCTTTCACTGCTCCTCTCTCCTCAGGGCTGTCCACTCTGGACTGGGCAAATTTGTCCAGTTTCGTTTGGTGGGTCTGCTTGGGCCCCCTCGCTGTCGACATGATGACAGTGTCGCTGATGTGGGATGCCTCCTCTATTTATAAAACTGCGTAGTCCCCCGCAGAACTCGGTATATGGAGGCCGTGGATACAAGATTCGGGCGTCACCGCCTGGCTGGGGCAGTCACTGATTCTGAATGCGCCACTTAGCTGCGTCAGAACAGGTTCTGCCAGAGTGGCTGATCCCTCCACTAAGTGTGTCCGAAGAAGCGGGCCACCACTGTTGTAAGAGCCCATCCCACCAGCAGGGATCAATCAAGGTCCTCACGCCACCGGCAGCACCCCAGACACCAGGCTCCAACTTCAAGTATGGCAGAATTTTATGCCCCCCAGCCGCTATGACTATTCAGCCGATGCTGGGAATAAACCTGGGAGCCTCGATGTGTTAGGGGCCTCAGGGTTTTGGCCAGGAGCAATCGCGCTGGCAATGTCTCCCGATCCGCTCCCACGGTGCCCAGACAGATGCACCGCTGCGTGCGTAGGGCAGAGGGGGGGAAAAGCAAACCGTTCTCGGGTCAGGGCCCCATCTCCACTGTCTGCCTGGCTCCTAACACCGGGTGTAGGTCGCGACGCGAGGGGGGAGAGGGGAGAGAACACGCTCCCCCCGCAGTGCTGGCTTTGGCCCCTTCAGGTAATCCGTCGGGCCGGGAGTACCCCCAGAGCGCCGGGAAGGACACTGCAAGGCCGCACGGGGTCGCCGGCCACCAGCAACGCCCCCCCGGAGACGCTACGGATTACAGGCGACGTCCACTCTGGCAGAGAAGGCAGCGGCGCTCACAGACCGGTCAGAAAAGACCGTATACAGGGGCCGTCCGTACACTCGAACGGGCCTCACCTCCGAGGACCCAGGCGGCCCGATGCTCCAGTGACTTTCATTTTCGCCGGGGCTCCTCGCGGCTCTCATCGCGTCCCGCTCCCTGCTGAGGCGCCGCCGTCCAGAGGCACCAGAACTCCGCCGTTCTCAGACCAAGTCTCCTTAAGAGTTCAGGGAGCCCGAGACAAGAATAATTTACGGGCAATTACAGATTATTTAACGGATTCGAGGGGATTTGGATGCCTGACTATCGGAGCTCTACTCCGTTGTGGCCATCTTGGGTGCCGGCTGGCCACGCCCCCCAAGGATGCTACTTCTATGCCCAGGACTTGCCCTCGGGGATAAGGTGACTACTAGCCAATGGACTACCAGGTCCCCGTCCACCTGATGATGACTTCCTGCATAGTGTGGCATCTAGCTATCCCAGAATGCAATATTCTGACCACTCTCTAGATGTCAGAACCCCTCTGTTAGTGTGAGGAGCGTGGTAGCCCACCCTAGAGGCTATACACCTACAAGAAAACAGTTTTTGCAAGTTTTTACCCTTCTCTGTCCCCAACGCCAAGCTGTCTACCAGAACAAAAGAGCAGCCCCTCTCATGAGTGTCCACCATTTGCCCTACAAAGTCGGCTTCCTCTTTAAAGCTCACCTTTTGGGCTCACACCCTGTTTGGCTTTCCTACCTGGGAGAGGTAACACCTCTTCCAATGTCATGCTCTTGGTGTTCCCACATGCCCGTAGGAAAGCAGAAGGCTGTCTCGTGGCCAGCAACCATAAACGGTCATTGGAAAACTTGGGAAACAGAGTGCCAACTTTTAAAAATTTCCTAAACAATATAGGGTTCGCCCCACAATCAGTAAGGCTAGGCCATATGTAATCTCTAAGCAACAATCAAATGCCAATACTGATACTCATTCAGTCTATCATTCAAACTTGATGACCACACACCTCAGTTGTAATCATTGCATGATTTATTTCAAAAGTCTTTTAGTTTTTTTCGTTCTTATATTTTACAAAAAGTATTTTTATGGATCCACGTTTTCACCAAGTCAATAAATAAACCATATTTCATACCACAGGGACACAGCACTTACAATATATACAACATTGAACAAAGCACACAGACTCTAAATATTACATATAAAACATCATAGTACAAGAGAAATCATAGCACCGGTTCTGTGCAATCAAAAGAACTTTGAAATGTTACAATCGCCCCTGCTGTTTACAATTGAAACAATTTATACTTTTATTCTGCAAGGGCAGTAACCAAACAGTGGTCCTACTGAACTCAAACGTAAATTAGTAGATTAGTTTATTAAATAAGCTACAGTGGAGTTGCATAGTAGAACACTTGCTTGGTTTTGATTAAAAAACGGTTGGCGCGTTTCGAGCCCTTTTCAATGTTTTTGAGGGTTCTCCTCAGGACTCAGAACACAAATAGAGCTGGAATTTATTTTATTTTTTAAATTGCTCAAATTAGCAATTCATGCTAATCTCAATTTTATTAGGTGGAGGGCAGAATGTAGATTTATTTCTTAATCCAGAAATGTCATTCTTTTGTGGGAACTCATTTTGAAGAAAGAATGCTTTCAGTCGTATTTTTCGAGAGAATTCAATGACTTCTGTTTTAATTTTTATGAAGTCTGTTCTTTTTGTAGGTATGAACGATAGGCTTTTTGCCAGGATGCTTTCCTCTATGTTGGATTGTGAGCGATCCGATAAATTGAAAATAGGAGAGATGACTAGGTTTTGTAGTATTGCCGTCTCTTTGTCATTTCCCATGATTGGTTCGTGTATCTGTTCTTCCCTTGTGGTCTTGAAAGTAAGTCCTGTATTTGCGTTCTCAGAAACGAATAGTTTGTCTGTTTAATGTCAAAGAAAGGAATAGAGTATCATAAGCCTTTGTCTTGATCCCTTAGATTGCGGCAAGACTAAGGTTGATTAAACGGCAAAGTGATGTTCTGCGGAGGAAAAGAGGTAAAATGAGGTGTGATCTATGAGAGATGAGTGTGAGTGTACGTTGAGATAAGCATGAATTGCTAATTTGAGCTAATTTTTTTTACAAAATTCCAGCTCTATTTGTGTTCTGAGTCCTGAGGAGAACCCTTAAAAACGCTGAAAAGGGTTCGAAACGCGTTGACTGTTTTTTGATCAAAACCAAACAAGTGTTCCACTATGCAACTCCACTATAGCTCATTTGATAAACTAATCTACAGATCTTGGGGTGACATATGTATTAAAAAGGAAGGTCTGGACTTTGTCATTAGTTTAAATGGCAACATTGAGTTAGTTCGAAAACTGCTCTGCCAGCCAGCCATGGGAGTTTGCTGTGTCACACTCGTGGTGGCACAATAAGAGCTGCAGTCCACGAGGGGCACTTTGACTTACATGCCATCTGGTACCCCAGGCACCATATACTAGGGACTTATAAGTAAGTTAACGTATGCCAATCAGACAGACACATTTTAAGAGTCAGAGCACTGGCCCTGAGGCCTGTTCGGCAGGGCTGAGTGCACTCTCAGAGTCGGAAAAAAACTGGCAGCATCAGTCCAAAACTTTGGGGGTGATCATGCAAAAAGAGGCATTTCCTTAGAATTATATGGAATGTCTTAAATGGTATCTCCTTATTGGCTACTTGAATGATATCCAGCTGTTCGACTTTGAGTCACACTCACTTATTTACAGATCTTGCATAACTGCTATAATTAGGTCTGTGTGAAATTCGCATAATTTGCTGCTGTGTAATTACGTGAAATTTTGGAAAAATTATGCAAAATTACACATATTTACGTAAAATGCAAATCTGTCATTCAGCGATATAATTTAGTGTGAAAAACACAATTGTCGCGAACAACAGCTGTGCTTGATTTTTATTCCGAACTGTGGCATGCAACTGACATTATGACAATAAGCGGGGAGTTTGCATAACAAGCGTAACGGGAAATTCCCAAAATGTCATGAATTACAGAGGACAGTATAGATTTCGCCCTGGCCAAGCTGCAATCGATAAATATGTTTTTCTAAAATAGTAACAGACTCTATGCTGGCCTTAGCTCAGACAGTAAAAAATCTTGGTGTATTGCCCAACTCAAATGTATCTTTTAGACAGCAAATCAGACTGGTGGTAAATATTTCAGGTACTGTCTTATGTTGGTGAGAAGGACGCTTACACATGGACATCAATTAGGGGCCACCAGGGGTTGCAGCTGCAACCCCTAGATTGCTGCTTGCTATAACTGGCACTGCCTTAGTGACCCCTGGCCTCAAAGGTGGCAAAATCAGTGCCAAGAACCCAGGGATGGCTCCGCATTCATTATTATCTGTCAGTTTTTCATCCTACGAATAGTGAATAATATTTGAATATTCACAATTAGTGTACTAAAAATGGAGCACACTTAGGACCTTTAGTGGCAGCTATTGTAAGTAAAATGGTTTTAAATGTATGTTGCATGTGAACTTGTGGGTGAGAGAATCTGTTTAAGTGAGAGAGAGTGTAAGTTTGTCTGAGCAAGTGTGTCTTTATGTGTAAGCATGTGTGTGAATGAAAGTGAATGAGAATCAATTTACAGGTAGTGAATGAGACTGTGTGAGATTGAGGCCCACATTTCCTATTCTTTTATGGGAGGCAACGCTACACCAAAGTTGCCACACTGCCTTGCATCAAAGGGGCAGAGAAAAAATGCCCTTATATAAAAAGAGATGGTGCATTATTTCTCTCCCTGGTCGCTGGCGCACTTTTGGCAGCCAATCATCAACACACTCTTGTTCCATAGTGCAAGGGTATGTGCGTTCTGTGAAGCATAGATTTGCACTTGAAGGCATCCCTTCCAAAACAAAAACTATGCTTTTACTATGCTTTAAGGCTTTTCTCACTTTGTAGGTGTGCTGTACAATGCTGCACACATCCAAAGTTGAAAAAACGAGGAGAAATTAAAACAATTCTCCTCTTAATGCCTGCTTTGAGGAGACATAATATTTTGGTGAAAATTCCTGTCTACCAATATTCATAGATATGGATTTGCCATCTCTTCTTTCCCACATTAGGCATCACTGGGAAATGGGATCTGTCAAAACTGGAACTGTGTAGGACACCGTCAGAAGTACTACAAAGTGTTTTTTTTGTCCCAAGCCAGTGATTTACAAAGCAAATCCATTAAATTAACATAATTTTTCATCTCCCTTTTTCACTTTGCAGAATGCTCGGTACCTCTTGTATTTACAATTCCGTTTGTTAGCACTTCTTGGACCTTGGGGTTGTTGGTACACAGACCAATTGACCTCTGATATCAGTGTCAAGAAAAATGCCCATATTCACAATTTAATGCTGAAGTCCTAATGTTAGTCACACATACTATCCGCTGATTCCATAATTGTACTCTCATTGAAGCTACATCCCTAAGTGGCATATTATGATTCTGCAACATCTTCATTGCCATATAGAGAACATTTCCGGTAGAATCATCTCCTTTTTCAATACATATTTCAGGAGATTTATAATAGATCCTGCAATCCTCAGTGGATAAAGAATGCAGCCAAGTGGTTGATTTGTGTTCTGCCGAGAGCTTTTCTCTTCCAATAGCTTTTAAGTATCTCTCAAGCAATTTAACCCACTCTTTCCACAGCCCAGCATGATCCCCACCTTCTGTCAAAAACAATGAAGCGTGGGTCATCTTCTGCACTGCCATTGTAGCATTAAAGAAATCAATAAAATGCAATAATGTGCCATTAGAACAAGGTAATATTATTAACTTACCCAACATCCTTGCCAAAAATGCTGCAGCTCAGTAAAAGACACACACACACACACACACACGTGCAAGAGCCAAGATGGAATAGTGAGTGACTCAGAGCAGTTCGATGATGACCCTTCTCCTTATGGCATCTCATCGTCACTGAGTCCCCAACAACGGCAAACATGAAAAAGTCCTTTAGCTGTGCCCCCTCTTCTCAGTTTTGCCATCAATCACTTGACCACTTTTCAGACAGATGGGAACAGTCACTTCCTTAAGTACGGCTCTGATGGCAACAGTATTGATCCAGTCCCAGGACATATAATAGCTGTAGTCGACACAGTTGTCAGAATGAATGATCCGTCCGGGGTTGGTGGCAACCTGCACAGTGTCACCAGAGTCACAGTGAAGCAGGAGCCTCCTCACAGTATCAGCAGTGGTGTCGTTTTCATCAGTGCAGACAGTGCAGTGGCACCAGGGTCCAAGGATGTGAGAGGCCGAAAGCACCCCAATTAGGCCCATATTTTACTGGGTCAACTAAGGTCAGGGGCATTTTTCTTGCTTGCATTAGGGCCCAAAGCACCCTTGTTTCACATAGGGCCTCCTTTAGAGTTTGGAGGGTGGCCTTTCCATCTACCGGTGGGGTGTAAGTTATTACCTTTGCTACTTAGGTGGACTACAGCTGCCATACTTAGAAATCTCTGTTGGCCACGGCAGTTCCTCTGAAGGCACCGAAAGTTTGCTGAGCAGCCGCCATGTTTCATGTGGCTGCTCAGCACATTGCTTTGTTTTACAAAGACAAACTCCCAAAGTAGAAGTTTATTTTTGTAAAACAAAATACTAATGACCTGGACATCTTGAGATTTTTTTTCCAGGGTGAATGGGTCATAATATTTCTCTGCTTGGGATAGGTCCCTGGGAGTACCGAAGAGGAAAAAAAGTATGCCAGACAGTCCACTCTAGGCAGGGTGAATGGTTTGATATACTTGCACTGATATCCCCAAGTCCGCTGGGACATCAGCGTAAGGTTTCTGCCAGTGTTCAGGTCTGGACACATACCTGTAATCTGGTTGGGGTCTTCCACTGTCTGATGTATGGAAGCTATATTTTCACCACATTCTAGAATATGTGGTAGGCAAGTACCCTCGAGAAGGTGCCATCTTCTCAGGAGGAAAAGGCGAAAGGAGTAAAAAACCTCCTTGCTGAACAAAGACTTCAGAGGGTTGAAGAAAAACAAGTGACCGTAAACTAATAGTAGAATTCTTCAGTAACAATAAGTCAAGATCGGTAAGTGGAGGGAGCAAGGAAACAAGCAAATGAATAACATAGCTTTTTTGTGATGCACCCTCCAATGATACTGAAGCCATGATACAGTAAAAGAACAGGAAAAGCACACATCAAATAACCGGAAACACAAAGTATTTGGAAAACCAGAAAGGAAGAAACAACCATGATGGAAAAGGGAAAAAACAAAAGAACGAAA
Source organism: Calotriton arnoldi (assembly GCA_963921515.1). Classification (NCBI taxonomy): domain Eukaryota; kingdom Metazoa; phylum Chordata; class Amphibia; order Caudata; family Salamandridae; genus Calotriton; species Calotriton arnoldi. The sequence goes on along the minus strand of CAWUFW010000368.1, from coordinate 43,621 downwards.
ACCTGAACTGTCTAGCATCAGAGCAGCTTTAAAATGCAGCTGTAAACCCTCAGACAGCTGATTGTCATTTTGGAGCTGAAGGATCAAAGATCAGCCACAAAGAATCAGGGAGCATGAGGGAAAGTTTATGGTGATGTTTCTTCGTTCTGATTCCATGTCTAGAATGTAAGGTGAAGAACACTCCAAGTGAGTCAGTTGATCTTGACTCCTTGAGGTGGATCGACACCAGGTTGTGCTCAGGTATAAAACTTCTACTTCGCTCTTCCGTTTCTTGTGATTTCTACATTATCACTTTCAACATTGTGGTGACGATCTACAAGGACTTCTCCGACACAACCTGGCGTTCAGTTGCAGCCCGGATCGGAACATCTGTGTTTTGTGGGGTTAATTACTTCTTGAAGCCTCCAAAACCCTTCAAACCGTGTTACTGAGTGGGATACTAAACTCACGTGCAAGGTACTGTACATTTTTATTTGTTAAAGAACTTACCGCGTTTGGTAAAGGAACCCAGAGTCTCGCGCCTCCGCTCGGCATCCAGCCGTTATACGCGAGCCGAGCACCCTGCCTGTTTTACGTCACTGAACCGCACGGCTCATGCTTGTCACGCTGACATGCCGCCATCTTCAACGTCATTGCCCAGCTTCGGACAACAACGCTCTGCAACGTCCTCACGTCGAAGTGCCGCCATCTTTGATTACTCATTCCAAGGCCCGGCACCAACGTCTTTCAATTGCTTCCTAGTAACGCCGTGCGTATGTGCACATTTTAGCTGCCACAACCCCATCTCTACACAGCGGATGTGCGTACTGGTGCCCACACGGACTGGGGTCTGTCCACTTTGGCTGTTCAACGTCGGTGATCTGCACACCTTATTAAAAAAGGAACTTACAGTGGGTAACCAGTGCATGTCATTTCACGGTGTCCACACGGACTGGGGTTTGTCCTCTTTGGCAGTTCAACGTCGGTGATCTACACACCTATAACAAGCATTTGCAATGCAATAGGTCTCGCAGTAGTATAAGTTTGAGTTTTTGGTGTAGGCAATAATACTGCAATAGAAATTGATTTTTTTTATTAAAGGCATTTGTAATAGTTGACTTGGCATTTATACAAAACATAAAAGTATGTTGGTATTTTAGAAAAAGACAATAAAGTTACATTTTGCATACATAGCATACATGTAGAGACTGTTTGCAAATGTTTGGGGTATATTAAAGGTGCTTTATAATTTATGGGAGGTGAAGATAACAAGTGGAGCAAACGATCAACAAAGTTAAACACAATTGTAGCAAGCAATTGGCAACATTAGCAGCATTATAAAATTGGTATACATAATATTAAATGCACAGCAAACAAAATGTAACATAATTGTGTATGCTTTATATAAACATTGCACACTGTATTTTCAGCAAACATGCAGAGAGTGTTTGCAAAGGTTGGTGTTATATCAAAGTTGCTTAATTATCTCTGTGATACAACCGTTTGAGAATAGGACATTTAGGGGCCGATTCCGATTCGGGCCGGAAAACGTACCGACCGACTCGGAGCCGGAATTCTTTCCGACCGACACGTACCGGTGCAGCCCGACCCGCAAAGTACGATGAGAAGCGTGCAAAATCCGACCAACTCGTACGGAACACAAGCCGAACGACCGAGCCGCGCGGAAAACAGCCATCCGGCCGGAAAACCACGCGAATCGAACCGACCGACACGCACCAGGAAGAATCCCGAACGAAACGTACCCGCGAACTCCTACCCGCCAAGTACGATGCAACGCGTGGAAAACACGACCGAGTCGCACGGAGGCCAAGCCGTACGACCGACACGCATACAAAACTGCGAGCCGAAGCAACCCAATACACCGCGACCGACGCGTACGCAGCATAGAAATCAGCACAAACACAGCGTGAACGACTCGGAGAAGCTCGTACGAGACAACTGCAGGGTCCGACTCTGTCACAAGAACATCTCCTACATGCACAAAAACTACAAAGGGAAAAACACACAAAAAAAGGCCAAACAAGCAATGACAAAGGCAATAAATACTGAGGGGGGAGGGAACAGGGAACAAAGACACACCCACAACTCCACCCATATAAAGGACACAAATCCCTACCATGATCCTTTGCAAATTCAAATTACCTGCCAGCACTCAACAGACAGCAACCACACACCAACCCACAGCTCATCCATCACACAAGCCACACACCATCAGCACCTCAACAAATAGCACCCTCACATACACCCAGCAAAACACACACTCACACACCCTCACCTGCACACCAACACACACATCACTCACCATCACCACCCATCACCATGCCCCCAAAGAAGAATCATAAGTTCCTAGATAGTGAATTGGAAGTCCTGGTAGATGAGATCCTCAGGGTAGAGCCACAGCTGTTTGGTACACTGGTCCAACAGACACCCATGTCGCAGAAAACCAAGATGTGGGAGAGGATCGTCGACAGGGTGAACGCACAATCACCATGTTTGCGCACAAAGGTAGACATCCAGAACAGGGGGTATGGCGTGTGCAGGAGGGTCAGGGAGCTGTTGAAGAAGGACTACCTCTTGAGCCAACACACCGGCAGTGGCCCTCCTGCCAAACCAGTATACCTCAGGCCCTGGGAGGAGAAGGTGTGGGCCATCCTACCACCAGTGAGCGTATATGGACTAGAAAACATCCCAGAGCCTGGTGAGTACACAACAAATGTACACAATATTGTGCGACAATACACACACATCACTGTCAAGGGAGAGTCAAACCATGCACCCTTAGCAAATACACACCAACCAGAACAGAATCATCCCAAAATGTGTATGTCAGTCAGATAAACACAACACATGCCATCTCATAGTGATATGTAACTGTGTCATCACATGTACAAACACAACTACAACTACAGCTAGGCAGTGGCACAAATATAACTAACAAACACATCCAGACATGTAGCCACCACTACAACACCACCTCACAGTGAAGCCCACTGAAAGGAAGGAATCCTGTGTATGCTGGGCAAGTCAGTGTAGCCAATACCATCATGGGAGTCGTAGTCACAGATATTGCCCACCCTCACAATGCGCACATCAACACCACCATGAACCATGCTCACATCACAGGGAGTGGAAAACAACTGACAAGATGGCTGACACTGGCTACTGCTGTGGGGAGCACAAGGACCTGCTGGCAACTGTGCACCAACCAACAGCAGGACACCACTGACTGACATCCTGAAAGACAACTTGCACTCCCTGCAACGGAAGCACGTTCCATGGTGGAGAATCTGGCTGGGTGGGAAGGAGGACTGACAGCACTGACCATAGTTACCAGCAGCTCCACTCACACACACCCCTAACACAAACTCCACACAACTCACCTGGGAGAATGCATTGCCTCACACTCTAATCAAATATCCCACAAAGAACCACAACCCTGGGTCATGCAGTGTGAAGCACAGGGACACACATGGGACTTGTAGCAAAACTAACCCCAGGATAACACTGTCAGCCATCTTGTCAGCACAGGCACACAACTCCACAGGGAAGCAGAGTCAAAAGGAAGGAAGCATGGGCATGCTGGGAAGGGGGGTGGAGGCAATAGCATGATGGGAGTGGTAGTCACAGATATTGGTCACCCCCACAACTGTCCCATCAACACCACCCTGAACCATGCGCACATCACAGGGAGTGGAAAAGAACTGACAAGATGGCTGACACTGGGTACTGCTGTGGGGAGCACAAGGCCCTGCTGGGAACTGGGCATCAACCAACAGCAGGACACCACTCACTGACATCCTGAAAGACAACTTGCACTCCCTGCAATGGAAGCACGTTCCATGGTGGGATATCTGGCTGGGTGGGAAGGAGGACTCACAGCCCTGACCATAGTTACCAGCAGCGTTTCTCACACACACCCCTAACACAAACTCCACACAACTCACCTGGGAGAATGCATTGCCTCACACTCTAATCAAATATCCCACAAAGAACCACAACCCTGGGTCATGCTGTGTGAAGCACAGGGACACACATGGGACTTGTAGCAAAACTAACCCCAGGATAACACTGTCAGCCATCTTGTCAGCACAGGCACACAACTCCACAGGGAAGCAGAGTCAAAAGGAAGGAAGCATGGGCATGCTGGGAAGGGGGGTGGAGGCAATTGCATGATGGGAGTGGTAGTCACAGCCCAACATCCCCCACCCACATGGCCCAGCAAGCTCACACCCAAGCATGCACACCTCACAGGGAGTCAAAAGCCACTTCAAAGATGGCTGACACTGGTGTTCATTTGTGGGGAGCACATGGCCCTGCTGGGAACTGGGCATCAACCAACAGCAGGACACCACTGTCAGCCATCTTGCCATTGCTCTCACACTCACACACAGTGAAGTCCACCCAAAAGCAAGTAAGTATGGGCATGCTGGGAAGTGGGGTGGAGGCAATAGCATGATGGGAGAGGTAGTCACAGCCCAACATCCCCCACCCACATGGCCCAGCAAGCTCACACCCAAGCATGCACACCTCACAGGGAGTCAAAAGCCACTTCAAAGATGGCTGACACTGGTGCTCAGTTGTGGGGAGCACATGGCCCTGCTGGGAACTGGGCACCAACCAACAGCAGGACACCACTGTCAGCCATCTTGCCATTGCTCTCACACTCACACACAGTGAAGTCCACCCAAAAGCAAGTAAGTATGGGCATGCTGGGAAGTGGGGTGGAGGCAATAGCATGATGGGAGTGGTAGTCACAGCCCAACATCCCCCACCCACATGGCCCAGCAAGCTCACACCCAAGCATGCACACCTCACAGGGAGTCAAAAGCCACTTCAAAGATGGCTGACACTGGTGCTCAGTTGTGGGGAGCACATGGCCCTGCTGGGAACTGGGCACCAACCAACAGCAGGACACCACTGTCAGCCATCTTGCCATTGCTCTCACACTCACACACAGTGAAGTCCACCCAAAAGCAAGTAAGTATGGGCATGCTGGGAAGTGGGGTGGAGGCAATATCATGATGGGAGTGGTAGTCACAGATATTGGTCACCCCCACAACTGTCCCATCAACACCACCCTGAACCATGCGCACATCACAGGGAGTGGAAAAGAACTGACAAGATGGCTGACACTGGGTACTGCTGTGGGGAGCACAAGGCCCTGCTGGGAACTGTGCACCAACCAACAGCAGGACACCACTGACTGACATCCTGAAAGACAACTTGCACTCCCTGCAATGGAAGCACGTTCCATGGTGGAATATCTGGCTGGGTGGGAAGGAGGGCCGGATGTCAACCAAATACAACCAATGCAGACCATGTACACACCCCAACATTCATATAGAAATGCCCAAAGTATGCAGGACAATGTGCTACACCAATATCAACCTCTGACTGTGACAACTTAGGACAATGCAATGTACAGGCCCGACTCCAGAGGTACAGTCACAACTGTCAGGTGTGTCAACCATTGATGCCTGCAGAAACATAACATACATTGTGTGTGTCTCCCAAAAACAGGTGATGATGGGGACACAGCAGCAGACGCTGAGGAGTCCCCGTCCCAGGCTCAAGGGGAAACGGAGCTCACTGGTGTGGAACAGCCTCTGCCCTCCTCGGATGACGAAGACCTACCTGGCACCTCCGGAGCAAGTCATCATGCAGCACCAGCAGGACCACCAGCTGCACCCCCTGCACCCACCCCTCCAACGACTGTCAACACACATACCACCCCTGGACAGACCAAGGAGCACCACCACCACCAGCACAGGGACCCTGGACCAACGTGGGGCTATGGACACCAACACCACCAACAACCCCCAAGGGGGCCCAGGGTCACCTGTGCGTGCCACCTCAGGTACTGCACGTGTCGCCAGGGGTGGTGGGAGGGGTGGGAGACATAGGTCGCTGAGCGCAGAGGGGTCTGGACTGCATGATGACCCACACCTGGTACCCATAGCCGATGCGTACCAGTCCAGCACCGGAGACCTCAGCCAGGCAGTGGGGCTCCTCAGGGACATTAAACAGCAGCAGGCTGCCCATCATGCACGCTTGGACTTACACATGTCCCGCGTGGAGTCCAAGTGGGACACACTGCAAGAGATGACGGCGGTGCATAGGGACATATTACAATGCCTCCGCCAGATGAGCAGCAACCAGTCAACACCTCCCTGTGTGCCCACAACATCTGGTGCTGAAACAACTGCAACTGCCACAGGGAGGGAGGATGACTCTGGTGGAGAGTCCCCTGCACCGCAGCAGCCTGCACTTGAGGGTCCCCCCAAAGAAGAGGGGTTGTCCGAGGAGGGGCAACTGAGAGGCCGATGGCCATGTGCAACCCCAGGAAGCCAAAACCTGTTCTGGATAATCACCTTTGTGCGCAAACTGTTCACCCTGTTGACTGCAACACAACTCCCCACATGACATGGGGAGTACAAGTTGGACCAATGTATCAGATGACTGTGGACTTTATTCAGGACATTTCTGCTACCAGGACTTCCAATTCATCTAGGAACTTTGGATTGCAATAAAAATGTACAGCACCCACCATCCTGTGCACTATACACACACATGTATGACAATAAACACACTAATACACCATACCTGCCTCTGTTGTGATTCCAACGTGGTTTCTGTCATGGAGATGATGACCTGCGAAATTACACTGTGCATGCTAACTGCTACAGCAAGTACAACACAGGCATGTGAGTCATGGCAACGTGACACATATGAGGGAGACACACCACCAGGGCTACACAACATATACACACCTAGGCCATCTGACTCATCGCCTACACTGATGTTGCCAGGAAATACGGTGCAATGCACAGACACAACACCTATTCACAGTCTTTGTTATCTAGCCCACTGGTGCAGTAAGCAAATGTCAGTCAGATGTGTGACCACAGACAACGCACATCACAAAGTGAAGCACAGGTTTATTACACATTTGCAACATGTTGTAACCACTACAGATGCAAGGTAATCCCACCTGGCAGCGGGCACACAGCCAACAAGTGTAGAAGGAAGGAAGTCCATGGGTGTGGCGCACATCACCTGTAGGGACACGACAGCTACCACCCTGGAAGTCGAATCACGGTGTCGGGGATCACAGTTGACCAAACGACTCTGAAAGTACCCTGTGAAGGACAGAAATGAAACACAGTCAAAAGCACTGAAGAACAGGACAGAACTGCAATGCTCATGCCCAATACATGTCACAAGATACCCACCCAGAACCAAGTTAGCATGTCAACACTGTTGGGGAGTACAGACTACCTGTAAGGACACATCGCTACACGCATACAGTCATGTAGCACATGGACACACTCAAACAGCACCAGAGCACCACCAACACATATCATGCATACTCACATCATTGACATGACATCTCTGGATACTCACATTCAGCTGAAGAAGTTGGTGATGAGCTGTGTGCGGACATCACCATCATCATCATCATCATCACTGGCATCGTGGTCCAGGCCAGGATCCTCCACAGGTGGCGGATGTTGGTCATCGTCATCCAGGATGAGAGGCAACTCCTTCCGCACTGCCAGGTTGTGTAGCATGCAGCAGACGATGATAATCTTGCACACCTTTGCTGGGGCATATGGGAGGGCCCCTCCTGTCTTGTCCAGGCAGCGGAAGCGGCTCTTCAGGAGACCAAATGTCCGCTCAATCACTCTCCTGGTCCGACCATGTGCCTCTTTGTAGCGCATCTGGGCTGGTGTCACAGGGTTCCTCAGGGGCGTCAGCAACCACGGCATGTTGGGGTATCCGGAGTCACCTACATACAGACAATTGCACATTAGCTGAGTTGGAAAAGAGGGTGGAACACTAAATTGCAGAACACACACAATGGTACAAAGTCAGTACACACCAACAAGCCAGGCACGCTGGTTCCGCATCTGTGACATCATCCTCGGGATGCGACTACTCCTCATCACGTAGGCATCGTGTGCAGAACCGGGGTAACGGGCACACACGTGTGAGATGCTCATATCTGCAAGACATACCACCAGTGCATTGACCGAGTGGTAGTGTTTGCGGTTCCTGTATGCCTGCTCTTGGGCCTCTGGTGGTACCAAAGCAACATGTGTCCCATCAATGGAGCCAATGACATGCGGCATCCTCCCCAGGGCATAGAAGTCACTCTTCACATCAGTGAGTTGTTGGAGTCTAGGGAAATAGATGTACTGGTTCAGGTATATCAACATAGCCTCCAAAACATCGCGGAGCACACGGCTGAACATGGTCTGTGACATCCCACCAGCAGTCGCCACAGTGTGTTGAAAGGTACCGGTGGCAAAGAAGTGTAGGGCTGCCATCACCTTCACCTTGGGGGTCAGCGCTGTAGGGTATGTCCGGCCAGCTTGCAAATGTGGGGCCAACCGCACCGTCAATACCTCAATCAGCGGCCTGGTGAAGCGGTACCGTCGGATGCAGTCCCGTTCCACCATGGTTGCAAGGTCAGGGAATGGTCTATGGACAGCTGGTGCCCTACAGTGCATAGGTGAAGAAAGAAAGATTGTCAGTCACCCCACATATGTGGCATTGACCATACTCAATATCACATGATACATCATACATGATGTGTGCAGTTCCATAAGGACATGTATGGCACATACATGGCCAACATCTAACATCACAGTTCAACAAGTGGCATCAACAAGTCCCAGGTTGTGCCATGGGATATCATGAGGCCGTGTCACAGTTCCCATCTCCTGCTGCCACGTTCCAAACACACCCCACAGTGACATGTGAGGACAGATGTGCCCCAGGCATCACAGCTCAACGACAGGTAGATTCCCAGGGACCCTGTATTGCCACATGGACACTGGCATGACATGGTGTATCATGAATACACCACAGCAATACAACCATGAGCCCCACAGGTAGTGGTCCCTGTTGCCTCGGCAGGACAGACATGGACGTCTGTGACACACACACGTACAACATCAAAGTCCACGCACAAACAACGTGGATGTGGAGACTGACACCCATTGTGCACATGGAATCAGAGACATTCTAAACACAACATGCACACAGACTGTGGCGGACCATCACTATTGTGGCAATGGGTCACCCTGGGTCGTACATACCGTCCCACATGGGACTCAGGGGGTATGTGACATGACATACACATACACCACCGTGAAATGTGACCATGCCACATGCTCAGAAATGAACAGTTGCACATCACAGTGGTCATGTACACGAAACACCAAGGATTCTGTCCCCATGAACACGTGCACAGCCTGGGAGTGGCTGCCCCCAAGTGACACCCACAGCACAACATGTTCACCCCCATACACGGAATAGGTAATGCAGCCTTACATGCCTTAGGATACAGTGTGGACAGGCTGTGGTGTTGTAGGTGTGCCCCTCACTCCCTGGGAAGTATATGTGGCTGGCATATGTTCACCTGTGACAGGCAAGGTGACATATGCCAGTGACTTGTACAGGGACGCGTTGGACAGCAATGGACCGATCAGTGCGCACACATTGGCCATTGCATTCAATGTGAGCGGGTACGCGTTGTATCCCGGGTACGCGTTGAACAGCAATGGACCGATTGGTGTGCCCGGCCGGCCCATTGCATTCAATGTGTGCAGGAACGCGTTGTATCCCGGGTACGCGTTGAACAGCAATGGACCGATCAGTGTGCCCGGCCGGCCCATTGCATTCAATGTGTGCGGGAACGCGTTGTATCCCGGGTACGCGTTGAACAGCAATGGACCGATCGGTGTGCCCGGCCGGCCCATTGCATTGAATGTGAGCGGGTACGCGTTGTATCCCGGGTACGCGTTGAACAGCAATGGGCCGATCGGTGTGCCCGGCCGGCCCATTGCATTCAATGTGAGCGGGTACGCGTTGTATCCGCAATACGCGTTGAACAGCAATGGGCCGATCGGTGTGCCCGGCCGGCCCATTGCATTCAATGTGAGCGGGTACGCGTTGTATTCGCAATACGCGTTGAAGAGCAATGGACCGATCGGTGTGCCCGGCCGGCCCATTGCATTCAATGTGTGCGGGAACGCGTTGTATCCCGGGTACGCGTTGAACAGCAATGGACCGATCGGTGTGCCCGGCCGGCCCATTGCATTCAATGTGAGCGGGTATGCGTTGTATCCCGGGTACGCGTTGAACAACAATGGGCAGATCGGTGTGCCCGGCCGGCCCATTGCCTTCAATGTGAGCGGGTACGCGTTGTATCCGCAATATGCTTTGAACAGCAATGGGCCGATCGGTGTGCCCGGCCGGCCCATTGCATTCAATGTGAGCGGGTACGCGTTGTATTCGCAATACGCGTTGAACAGCAATGGACCGATCGGTGTGCCCGGCCGGCCCATTGCATTCAATGTGTGCGGGTACGCGTTGTATCCCGGGTACGCGTTGAACAGCAATGGACCGATCGGTGTGCCCGGCCGGCCCATTGCATTCAATGTGAGCAGGTTCGCGTTGTATCCCGGGTACGCGTTGAACAGCAATGGACCGATCGGTGTGCCCGGCCGGCCCATTGCATTCAATGTGAGCGGGTACGCGTTGTATCCGCAATACGCGTTGAACAGCAATGGGCCGATCGGTGTGCCCGGACGGCCCATTGCATTCAATGCGAGCGGGTACGCGTTGTATTCGCAATACGCGTTGAACAGCAATGGACCGATCGGTGTGCCCGGCCGGCCCATTGCATTCAATGTGTGCGGGTACGCGTTGTATCCGCAATACGCGTTGAACAGCAATGGACCGATCGGTGTGCCCGGCCGGCCCATTGCATTCAATGTGTGCGGGTACGCGTTGTATTCGCAATACGCGTTGATCAGCAATGGACCGATCGGTGCGCACCCATTGGCTATGGCCTGGCCTGGCAACGGACGCGTTTTCAAATCTTGAACGAGTCTGATGCTGGAAATTCAGTTGGTCACCCACAACAATGTTGCAAATTCATGGGTGTCATGAGGTTGAACTTTTGAAGGATGCTGTGGGCGTGTGTAAGTGGTGCAATTCCATGGATTGGCCAGATTCAGAAGATGCAAACGACTTGGAGCTATCACTTTGGACACATGGGACAGTATCTGCCTCTGCAGCACACATATAATGCTGGCTGTTCCCCTGAGAGCTCACTTGCCTGCACTACATGCTCCAGGACGACATCTGCCACCACCACTGCTGCTGTATCTGCACCCTCTGGACCCTGCAATGGCACGTACTGTGGAGAGAGCCCCAGCCTTCAGCACTGAGGAGAACCAGGCCCTGCTGGACGGCCTCCTTCCACAGTACAGCAAGCTGTATGGGAAAGCAGGGGAGCAGGTGAGTGTGCTGTCCACTGCCTTACTAAATGTGCATGTTGTCTGACTAGCAAGGCTAACAGTCTGCACGCCACTGGCTAGCAGGCTCACTGAGTAGTTGTCACCCCCATAGTGTGTAGTGACATGCACTGAACAGGTATAGTGCAATGACAGTGCATTTAAACAAGGTTTTACTTCCCAGGCAATGATACCATGTAGTAACTGCTGGCATACTGTCCATAGCCATCGTTGCACTGCCTGTGTACATCATGTGCCCCTGTGATTGAGACATGTATATCCAACTGTGTAATGCACGGATATGTTGCATGTGTAGTAATGGCATTCTCACTTTGTCATCCTCACAGGTTGATGCCCACCAGAAGCAGCAGATATGGCTGACCATCGTCCGGGCAGTGAGATACGTGGGGGTCTACAAGCGCCGGATCCGCAACTGCCAGAAGAGGTGGCAGGACCTTCGGGGCTGGACCCGGAGGATCGCACAGGTCCAGCTGAAGCTGTCGCCTCCTCGCAGGAGGGGCGGACACCGGACCCTGACCCCCCACATGCTCAGGATCCTGGCGGTGGTCTTCCCTGATCTGGATGGGCAGCTGAAGGCCAGAGAGCAGCAAGGAGGGGTGAGTCCATGACTGCATTGTGAACTTTGTCTGCCATGCTATGTGCCCTCCTCTGGCCTGGTTAAACTTCCACAGTACATCAGTCATGTGGTCCAGGACCCATGTTCCTCGATTGTGCACTGCCCACTCCTCATCTGATACCCAGGTGTGGCCCTTGCAGTCAGGGAATTGTGTCACTTGGGTACTGTGTCCTTGCAGTTTGCTTGACTCAAGGTGGGGGACAGCATCTGTTCCCCTAACTCTGTGGTGGGCATCATGGGTGGGTCCATTGCTTACACAATGCCTGTGTTCTGACATGTAATCTGCGTGTTACTTTGATATGTGGTCCAATTGCTGAGCTGATCCACCACATGTGCCTGGGGTATCTGGCACACACCCATGCTGCGGGTGGGAACAATGTTTGGGCCCCAGGAGTGTGTATATTACGTGTGTCACACATACTTAGCCAGCTGCCTACTGTCCAGGGCTCATCCCTCATTCATGTGGGGCAGGACAGTCATGCCTACTCCAGGCCAAACAATACACTCTGTACTCCCACTCCCGTGTATCAGCTGACACGTTGTGCTCAGTGATATGTCCCCTCAGGTGTCTGCCTCTGTGTCAGTGTGCTGTGGCTTCGTTGTCAGGACTGCTGGGGTGTTTCTCGGTTGGGGCTCAGCATGCCACCGGAGATGTGACCATAGGAGACGATACTTGTGTGACACATAGGTGTTTGATCACCTGACCGTGCAGACTGGGGTATGCGAATGTGAAGTTCAGGCAGCTGTTTCCCATTCACAGCAGATTGTGAGGTGCTCAGGTTCAGAGGGTTGTGTTACAGGTCTCCCATATGTCCAATCGGTATGACCTGGACAGATAAGGGTTCAAATGATGTGGTGTGTGGGGGATGTACATGTGCACTTGTTCAGCTCCAGGACTTGCATTCCCCATGACCTACTATTGTGACACAGTGCAGAGTGTTGTTGTCTGGCTGCCCTGCCCATGTGACTGGAGACAGTGATGTATGACTTAGCAGGCATGCCTGTGCCATGGCATGTAACTTCCTATGAGTGATCCTGCAGGGGAGTGACATGTGCTACTTGCACACCATTGTGGCAATGGCTATCAGGACATGGGTGCATCATGGTGTCTGTCGCTGGTATGCATCACATGCATTTCATATTTGACTCTGGGCATCCCTTTCATCCGGACACCTGTACTGACTCAGTGGCAAGAGTTGTGATGTGTGCATGTTCACATGCTTCACCGTGTTTTCTGCACTGTCCAACTACTGTGTAGGTGGTGCATGTGTCCACACTGGGGTATTGCCATCCAACAGACACCAGACAGATGGGTGCAAGGCCAGGAGGGATGTGAGTGCCATGGTTGACCATCAGACTGACAATTGGCTTCTCCTATTCTATTTGGGCACTTTTGGCAATGTTCAACAAAGGATGCCAGGGCTTGCTCTGTAATGTGCTGTACTCACTGTGGTGTGTGCGTTCGGTGCAGGTGACTGATGTCTGTCTGTTTCCCTATTGTTTGCAGATACATCCACGGCCACAGGAGGGGACAGCTCCACGGACCAGGAGGAGCCGCAGAGCCAGACTGGGTCAGCAGCCGAGGAGTGGTCGGAGGGACCCAGTGGCACGGAGGGCGAGGGGAGCCACACCGAGGAGTCCTCAGCACCATCCACCTCAGCTGAGGACCACAGCAGCTCGGAGGATGACTCCCTTGTGGATGCGGGTGTCAGCAGCCACCACACCCCAGCTAGTGTTGCTGTCCCCGCCACCACCCACCGCTCTCCCATCGGCTCCCATTCCCGAGGTCCGTGGAGGCTCCCATGTTCGGGAGCGTGTCTCCTTCGGGCCAGGCACCGCACCCCCTGCCCCTGTGCCCCCTGCTGCCCTGAGTGAGGAGTCTGTGTACCTCCTTCGCCAGCTCCATGTAGGGCAGACAGCGATGCTGAGTGTCCTCCATGCACACACCACTCTGTTGACTCAGCTGGTGTCGTTCATGGAGGGCATCTCATCGGGCATGTCTGCCCTACAGAGGGGCAATAGATCCATGGACTCCTCCCTGACGGCAGCAGTGTCCCTCCTCCAACAGTCCCTCGCCCCTCCTGCCTCTGCCCCATCCACACTCCCCAGCACCTTACCTCTCCCAAGCACACACACACCGGCACAGGCACACACCAGCACAGACACGAGCAGCACACAGACACACATGCCACAAACAAGATGCACACGCACGCACAGTCAGGGGACTGAAACCACACTCACAGGGGATGGGGCCCAGGCACACACACACGCATCCACGAGCACTGCGCAGTCCTCAGTTGCCTCTCCCTCCAAAGCCCCCTCCCTTGCCTCACCTGCAACCCCAAAAACACAGCGGCTCTTCCTCAGTGACCTCGGCCTCTTCCCCTCCGATCCAGCTGATCCAGCATTCAGGGGGAAAAGGAAACCCACCCACACAGAGCGGAGTGCCCCTCGCCCCCGGACACCCTCCCCCAGGTGCAAACCGACTGACGCCCCCATCCGCAAGTCCCGCAGGACCCAGAAGAGCAAGACCCCGCCGCAGCTCAGGCACCAAGTCTCCTTCCTCCATCCCTCAGGCCCCCACTCCACAGGTGCCCCCACCACACCCTGCCCCAGGTTCCCCCACCCACAGATACACCATCCCCAAAAAGATCAGGCCTTCTCCCCCTGCCACTTGCTCTTCCGGCCCCACACCCCCCGCTGCGCTTGTCTGTGCCACTGGTGTGGAGACGGTGTCCTCCCCCTCTGTCCTGCCCACCTTACCTGATCCCCATTCTCATCCCCTGGAGGTAGGCACTGCAGTGGAGTCCACTACCACCCTGTCTGACTTGGGCACTGCAGTGGGGAACCTGTCCACTCCATCTGCACGGTCCACTGCAGTCGTGCCAGCACCCACACCATCTGAGTCATGCCCCCAGTTGTGCCGGCACACACCATGTCAGACACCTCCACTGCAGTTGTCAGTGGCTCTCCAGCACCCACCACCCCTTCCCTGCCTCCTTCTGGTGAGCCCTGATCCTGTCCCTGCGGTGCCTGGCCTGCCCCCCGTATGCCCCTCCGAGGGGATTGTCCCTGGTTTTAATCAGTGCAGGCATGCGTATGGTGACATCTGCCACTGTCACCCTGTTTTGACTTTCAGGATGGACTGGCCATTGGAATTTGTTTCTTTTTTACTGGACTTCAACTTTTGAACCCACATATGCTGAATAAAGCAACTTTCTGTTCTCTAGTGCTTTTGCTTCTGATGTACATGATGTTGATGATGCTAACCATGCCCTTGCTGCAGTGATGGTGATATTTGGTCTCATGAAAATGAAGTGTTACTGTGCAGGAACCCATGTGGTCCAGGGGGAATGTGTCCTATCCTGTGGTGTATCCATGTCATCCTTAGCAGCATCTGAGGGTGTCATGTTTTCAGTATTTGGCAATGGGATTTCCTACTTACATTAGCAATGTCACGTCTGTGGCTTCCACCCCTGCACATCTGTTGTGCTTGCCATTGTTCAATTTGTCTACTTCCCTGACCGTGTGGCCATCTCCACTGGACATGCAGGTTTGGGCATCAATGGGTAAGGACTCATCTGTGTTGTCAGTGCAACTTGCTATACATGTGTGTTGGATCTGTGCTGATGATTTCGTTGACACTCCCATGACCAGGCTGATGTGACGGGAGCCTTCATTTGGTGCTAATTGTTGACTGTGTGACCAAGTGTTCTGCTGACATGATGGAGCCCTACTGAGGCAACATATGGCACAGCTTTCCTCACACAGGAGTGGAGTCCCCTCATGGCAGTGTGTACTCCTGTGACATCGCCTGCGCCCAAGGTGTGTGTTGTATGAGCATGTCTGTGTGTTCACTTCCATTTTGCTGTGCATGCTGGGATCCCTAGTGGTGTTCCTGTTTGTGATGCTTGCTGAGTTGACCTATGTTCCCCCAAAGTCTTCTCCCTGGGTTCTCTGTGATGTGGGTGCATGGCACATTACTGGTCATCAGGGTGTCACCCATAGGTGTGTTCGCCGTCAGGGCTGAGTTTGTGGGCAGACGCAGATGGGTCACAGTCAGGATTCCCCTTGGCACTTGTTGTTTACACCTGTCATGTGATTTCCAGTTTGTGTTAGCTTTCAGTGATTGTGACACGTTGTGTGTGTGACTGCTGGCACTCCTCAGGGTCAGGGCTGCAATGTTGGTAGTTGTCTATGTGTGTTCTTTGTGGGTGACCTTGGCTTCTTCATTGGTGTGGGACTGTGGCTGGGATCCCATTGGTTGGTGTGGTATTGCCGTCATGTCCATGTACAGCGTAGTGTGCAGTGTGTCAGACATTCAGGAGTCTTGTTGAGTGGCCATGTGTGATGTGTTTCTGCACCTTGGTTCCCACCACCCCCCTGGGATTGTCATGGGTGCATGTGCAATGTCACCAGTGCATGTGAGCTTCACTGCTGCACATTGTTGGAGGTCGAGGTGTGTGGTGTTGAGTGTGTGCAGATGAGAGTTGTTGCCCGGCTAGACCCCTGCCTCCATGTTGGCCTTGGCTTAGTGGCCGTGCTGATTGATTTGTGCTTGTGTAGGTGTGATGGTAGTTTGTTGCTCAGGACACATGACTGTGGTTCACAGTGTGAACGACATCTAGCTTTGTCATCACAGTGGGATTGTAATGCAGCCCAGGGTCACCACATTGTGGGGACCCTGGGGGTAGTGCTGTGGTGTGTCTGTGTCTTGCTGTGTCAGTTGCTGTTCCTACATGCTTGTGTGACATGTGTGATTTGTGCTCCCTCTCATCTAACAATGCCTGATTGCCCACATAGGGTATTTGGATCCATGAGTTACCTTTGTGTGGCACTGTATGCACATCTGTGGAATTGGTATTCAGGCCTCCTCATGTGTTGTGTGGTTGCCTGGGGACACTGGCACCCCCCCCTCACCTGTTGTGTTTGATGTGCAGTGTGGGTCTGCCTGTTTGTGTTTGTGCATCTGCACCACTGCATTGGCATATATTTAGTGTGCCATTGGCTGTATGTTGTTTGGTGGGTTTCCCCTGCTGTCCCTGGGCTCCTAGGTCATCAGTCAGCACAATGATCATTGTTTGTGTGTCCCATTGCTGCCATGGTATGGTATCTGTTCACCTCACATCTACAGTCTCCACAGGGTATCTGCATTTGTGTGCCCATTGGTGCAAATATGTGGGTCTGCATTCTGATGGTCACTTCTGTCATTGTGTCATTGATGAATGATGACAGTGTCACCCCCCATGGGTGATGTTTGTCTGCACATGGCCAAAGGTATGTCTTATTTGCACTGCAGTGTTTGCCTCCCCCAATCTATGTTGCTATGGGACACAAGCACTACTTTGCCACTGATGTGTTTGTTGTTCTGTGACCAGGAATCATCCATGCAGTTTGGCAGTTGCAGCTTTTTCAATGTCAACACTTACATTTTGGTCTCTGT
Source organism: Calotriton arnoldi (assembly GCA_963921515.1). NCBI lineage: Eukaryota > Metazoa > Chordata > Amphibia > Caudata > Salamandridae > Calotriton > Calotriton arnoldi. Next base: position 26,232 of record CAWUFW010000368.1, on the reverse strand, counting down.
GATGATGGGGGTTTGGACCCCATTGCCACAATGTTCAAGATGTGCTTCAGCTATGGGCCCCACACTTACATTTTGGTCACTGTGATGATGGGGGTTTGAACCCCATTGCCACAATGTTCAAGTTGTGCTTCAGCTATGGGCCCCACACTTACATTTTGGTCACTGTGATGATGGGGGTTTGGACCCCATTGCCACAATGTTCAAGATGTGCTTCAGCTATGGGCCCCACACTTACATTTTGGTCACTGTGATGATGGGGGTTGGACCCCATTGCCACAGTGGTCATGGTCTGCTTGCATTGTGGGGGCCACACACATTTATGTGTGGCACATGTGATAGGGGGTCACATTGTATGTTCAAAGTCATGTTCAGTGTTGTAGGCATTTGACACAGTCTACACACGCTTGTCATGGTGTTGGGGGGGATGTCTTTATGTTGCATTGTTTATGTTGGTGTGTGCTTGTTGTGTCATGTATTAGCCATCCTGTGAGTGGGGGTGTTGTTGGTGGTAGGCATCTAGCCCCCCATGGGTAGAGGTGGTAGTAGTGGTAGGCATCTGGCATCCCCTGGGTAGGGGTGTAGTAGTGGTAGGCATCTGGCACACCCTGGGTAGAGGTGGTAGTAGTGACAGGCATCCAGCCCCCATGGGTAGGGGTGGTAGTAGTGACAGGCACCCAGCCCCCCATGGGTAGAGGTGGTAGTAGTGGTAGTCATCTGGCACCCCTGGGTAAGGGTGGTAGTAGTGACAGGCATCCAGCCCCCCATGGGTAGAGGTGGTAGTAGTGGTAGGCATCTGGCACCCCTGGGTAGAGGTGGTAGTAGTGACAGGCATCCAGCCCCCCATGGGTAGAGGTGGTAGTAGTGGTAGGCATCTGGCACCCCCTGGGTAGGGGTGGTAGTAGTGACAGGCATCCAGCCCCCCATGGGTAGAGGTGGTAGTAGTGGTAGGCATCCAGCCCCCCATGGGTAGAGGTGGTAGTAGTGGTGGGCATCTGGCACCCCCTGGGTAAGGGTGGTAGTAGTGGTAGGCATCTGGCACACCCTGGGTAGAGGTGGTAGTACTGGTAGGCATCTGGCACCCCCTGGGTAGGGGTGGTAGTACTGTCAGGCATCCAGCCCCCCATGGTAGAGGTGGTAGTAGTGGTAGGCATCTGGCACCCCCTGGGTAGGGGTGGTAGTGGTGGTAGGCATCCAGCCCCCCATGGGTAGGGGTGGTAGTAGTGACAGGCATCCAGCCCCCCATGGGTAGAGGTGGTAGTAGTGGTAGGCATCTGGCACCCCCTGGGTAGAGGTGGTAGTGGTGGTAGGCATCTGGCACCCCCTGGGTAGGGGTGGTAGTAGTGACAGGCATCCAGCCCCCATGGGTAGAGGTGGTAGTAGTGGTAGGCATCCAACCCCCATGGGTAGAGGTGGTAGTAGTGGTGGGCATCTGGCACCCCCTGGGTAAGGGTGGTAGTAGTGGTAGGCATCTGGCACACCCTGGGTAGAGGTGGTAGTGGTGGTAGGCATCTGGCACCCCCTGGGTAAGGGTGGTAGTAGTGGTAGGCATCTGGCACACCCTGGGTAGAGGTGGTAGTGGTGGTAGGCATCTGGCACCCCCTGGGTAGGGGTGGTAGTAGTGACAGGCATCCAGCCCCCCATGGGTAGAGGTGGTAGTAGTGGTAGGCATCCAGCCCCCCATGGGTAGAGGTGGTAGTAGTGGTGGGCATCTGGCACCTCCTGGGTAAGGGTGGTAGTAGTGGTAGGCATCTGGCACCCCCTGGGTAGGGGTGGTAGTAGTGGTAGGCATCTGGCACACCCTGGGTAGAGGTGGTAGTAGTGGTAGGCATCTGGCACCCCCTGAGTAGGGGTGGTAGTGGTGGTGGGCATCCAGGCCCCTATGTGTATATGTGGCATTGCTGATGGCCATCCCGCCCCTATGGTGCTGCTGTTGCTGGTGTGAGTAATTTCTGCATCCCTCTGTGTGTGTGTGTGATATGTCGGGTACGTGTAGTTTGTTTTTGTGGTTGGTGTCTGACTTACCTTTTGCGCCGTACGCGTCCGTGCCTGTTCTGGTAGTAGATGTAGAATATTGGTAGGATCGGCACGATGGGATTCATGGTTGGTTCGTCTCGTTCGTCTTTCTCTTTGCTTCGCCTCGTCCTCATCGCTGGCGTGTTCGTCTCGTAGCCGTGGATCGTGTTGTGGCGCGAATCGGAGCTTATGTGCGCCTCTCCCGGATGCTTTGACGTGCCGTGCGTAGCGACGGGTTCGGCGCGTACGGAAAGCGCATCGTACTTGTCCGGCCGGACGGGGCTGCATTTTGGCTTCCGTGCGACTCGATTTTGCGTTTCCGGATCCGCCTCGGTCGGATGACAGGACCTGGATTGGGTGAGTACGACTGGGTCGGAATCTATGCAGTTGTGCGCATCGTACTTGCTCGTTCGGAATAATGTGCGGATCGGTCGGGAAACAGGCATTCGCCTGGCTTTTTTCCCGGCCGAATAGTGTTAGGTGCGCCTCCGACCGAGATCGGAATCGGCCCCTTAGTGTTATCGGCAAGTGTGGCATTAATGCGTTGCCAAAGTCTTCAATGTCAGGACTTATATCCAGGAAATCCATTAAAGTGGTGTTGTGTATATCCATTGACTGGAAATGTTCAGTTGTTTGCACTTGTACTGTTACAGTGCTTATTTCGGTATTTGTTTTTTCCAAACCGTATAAGGTCATAATGATATTTTCTTCTGGTGGTTGTATTACCTATTGAGGAAAATAAAAATTAATGGCTATGCTGCAAGTTTTTTTGTGTTTCTTTAAAAGTACACATTTTAATGTAAACTTACTTGTAGTTGGGTGTGACGAGTCGTGTTTAGAATTTTTTCACCATTGTATTCATGAACTGTCAAATGGGTGATTTTTACATATTTTCCGATCTCAATAGGAAATTGTGTCGCTTCTCTCCACAACGTTATTTTTACGGAGTCTGTTGTATCATTTAGCGATATGAATTTCAGCTTAGTATCTTGTCCTCCAATGAATATTGTTTTTGTTGCTTCTTCCTGTAAGAAATAATATGTTTTGGTTAGTAGTTTTTCACAGAATATGTAGCATGCGATTGCTATAATGGTGTACAATTTTTAATAATAACATTTGTAAAGAAACTGACTAAATATGTTTAATATGCATACTGCAGTTTTGGTGAATTGTTTTGAAACAAGCTTTATTAAATAGATGCATTGTAAGCATTTTTAAATATGATGTATTAATGTATTTTAAACAATACATTAGGAATTTGCAATATGGTTTTATTTTAATGCATGGCTGTAAGCTTTGTTGATATTTAGATAACGCATTGTGGTCATTGTAAGAAAACCTTGCAAATGCTTTTATGGTAAAAGTTTACTTACCTGTTCTATAGCTTTTATGGTTGAGTTGCTAGTTGCTGGTATATATATATATATATATATATATATATATATATATATATATATATATATATATATATATATATGTGTAAAAAAAATCTATATATGTATATATATATATAGAATTCCAGCCTTTCATCCGACCTCATCCACCAGGTAGGGTTGGTGCGAACAGGCGGGCGCTGGACCCGCAATAATTTGTACAAATCCTTCAGTCAGACAACAGAAGGCAAAGTCGCACTCAGGATACTTTTCAAAAGCAAAAGTTTATTGACTGACGCATTTCAACCTCACGGTCTTTGTCAAAGTCACTTCCTGACCTGGAAGTGGCTGTATTTAAGTGCTCATAAAAAAGGTCACAAGACAAATACATAGACATAAAGAAAAATACATGGTAACTGAAGTCTCTTCATATTGGAAGACAGACTAACATCACGGTTTGAACATATAGGTATAATAGCCATTTTTATCGCTCATAATAGTTTAAACAAACTATATTACGTGGAAACAGAACCATGAATAAAATAAATATAAAAAATGCATATACAATACCCACCGCAATGGGATATGGCAATCAAGTGACATTTACATCAAAGCCTCACTGCGCAAGTGCGCGAACGTTAAAAAAGTTTCATGAGGCTCAGAGGTGCACAGTGGCCAAGAAAACCACCACACCCCTATTAATTAATACAAGGCCTGCCAGATCCCATTTGTCAAGTACGGGTAAAGTAAAACCACAACAAAATAACAAGAACTAAAGCATAAAGCTAAATGAAAACAAAAGAAAAAGAGCACTATTAATCCCCACCCTAGGTGCTATACAGGGGAAGAGTGGAGTGGGAGAAACCGCAAATTCAAGCAGCCGCTTGAAAAAATGGATTACAGTGCGGCTATTACGCCGATATAGCAATTTGGATGGCTCAAATAAAAAGATGGTAAGGAGACAAATAAATTTAGGAGGAGAAACTGGATAAGGCCAGAAAAAGAAGAAATAAAGGAAAAGGAAATAAACTATTTGGGCACATTACGTTGGAAAACAGCAGTTAAATAGAAATTGAACCCAGATTAAGAGAGGCAAGATAACAGTATATACAGTGTCCTAAGGATATTTTGAGGGCACCAATTGTATATAGTATCTTTTCTAACCTAAATGGACATGAAGGTCTTCCTCACAATTGAGGCCTCCAGGGGTCTTGCTTTGCAGGCGGATAATGTACTCCGATTCCAGGCGCCTAAGATTTCTTTCACGATCACCTCCTCGGGGATGTACTGGGACCCTGTCAATTCCAAAATAGGAAAGTTTAGAAGAGACATCAGCTGTCCCACCATGTTCCAACATGCAATGCTTGGCCACAGTGTAGGTCAGATCCCTGTTCCTAACTGCGCGCAAATGCTCAAGAATACTCCCACTGAGATCTCACAGCTTGAACCTACGAGTGGTGACATGAATACACTTACCATGTCTGACATTGAAACAATTGCCACATTAAGAGGGATCGAGCTGGGAGGCAAAGACTGGGTCTCAGATCGTGAACTCTTAGCTAATATGGGGATGGAGGTCGATCGCAATTCCAGGAATGATTTTAAACCTATATCTAGGTTTAATCCTGTGACGTTGCATGATGGCATTGACGCCTTCCATGAAAGCATTGTCTTTGATCTCGTGACATTGTGGGAGAAACAAAACAATTCCTTTGCTAGCAACCTCACGCCAGCTCAAAGACTGGGCCTACAGTCTCTTCAAAAGGCTGAGTCTTTTGTTATAAAGCCCTCAGATAAAGGGGGCAATGTTGTTCTTTGGGATCTTGCAAAATACAAAGCAGAAGCAAGACGACAGTTGGAGTACTCTGGGAGTTATCTGAGGTCTAACCAGACAGAATATACCAAGACTATTACTCAATACCATCAATTACTTGAGAAATGGCATGGACAAGGAACTCTGAGACGCAATGAGTTCCTGTTCCTTATGACCAAGAAGCCTATGGTCCCAGTTTTCTATATGCTCCCTAAAGTTCACAAAAGCCTAACTGAACCCCCGGGCAGACCTATTATTGCCGCTAACCAGAGCTTACTTGAAAACTCTTCCATTTACCTTGACTATTTCCTCTGTAAATATGTGTTTAATTTGCCATCATATTGCAGGGATACCATGGACTTTCTATCTAAAACATAGGGTATTCCATGGAAAGAATCGTATGTATTTGCTACGATTGATGTAGTGTCTCTCTATACTTGCATCGAGCATGACTTAGGCCTTAAAGCCTGTAAATACTTTTTTAGAGATAGACCACTCTCAATGTTTGATCACACTACTTTACTGTTGGATATGTTAAGCTTTTCCCTTCACAACAATTGTTTCCTTTTTGAAGATACATGGTATAGGCAATACACTGGAACGGCGATGGGAAGCTGCTTCGCCCCCAGCTATGCCTGTATTTTCATGGGGTAGTGGGAGGCGGAGCACCTTTGGCACCAAGGAAATGAGTGTTTTATGGACAATGTTATCCTGTGGACCCGCTACATTGACGATATTTTTCTGATTTGGGATGGTCCACAGGATTTGCTTCATGATTTTATTGCAGGCTTGTCCACCAATGAGCTTAACTTAAGATTCACTAGTAAGATACATGCTACCACCATTGAATTTCTGGATGTTCAGGTTGAGGTGAGGGATGACTGCATACATACTAGTCTGTACAGAAAGGCTACTGCAGGGAATAGCGTGTTACATGCACGGAGCCATCACCCTGATGTACTTAAGAGAAGCATCCCATATGGAGAATTGCTCCGCGCTAAACGCAATTGTAGTTCTGCTGAAGCCTATACCAGGGAAAGTTTGAATATGTTCAGCCGTTTTAAAACACGAGGCTATTCAGGTCAAACTATTAAAATAGCTACCGAAAAGGCTGCAGGGAGGGACAGAAACAGCTTGTTGGTCCCTAAGACCACTAACAAGAAAACTCAGGAAGTAAGACTTATCACCACTTTCTCGGATGCATCACAAGCCTTACATAGGATAGTCAACAAGCACTGGCATTTAGTCAGGCAGGATGTGGTTATTGGTAGATTGGTTAGTCCCAAGCCACACATTACCTATCGTAAGTCTAAATCCCTAAGAGATACCCTGGTACATAGTCATCTTACACATAGGAGTATCGGCTCGAGCTCATGGCTTAAGGAACTCCCCGGCTTTTACAAATGTGGCCGGTGTAAGGCCTGCAGCAATAGCCGTAATGTGAAAAGCTACCCTTTACCAGTGGGGAGGGATGAGAAAATCTTGTCATTCATTAACTGTAACACCGAATTTGTGGTGTATGTCATTGTCTGTATTTGTGGCCTGCGCTATGTCGGTAGCACCATCTTTGTGGTAAAAAAGCATATTCTTGAGCATTTGCGCGCAGTTAGGAACAGGGATCTGACCTACACTGTGGCCAAGCATTGCATGTTGGAACATGGTGGGACAGCTGATGTCTCTTCTAAACTTTCCTATTTTGGAATTGACAGGGTCCCAGTACATCCCCGAGGAGGTGATCGTGAAAGAAATCTTAGGCGCCTGGAATCGGAGTACATTATCCGCCTGCAAAGCAAGACCCCTGGAGGCCTCAATTGTGAGGAAGACCTTCATGTCCATTTAGGTTAGAAAAGATACTATATACAATTGGTGCCCTCAAAATATCCTTAGGACACTGTATATACTGTTATCTTGCCTCTCTTAATCTGGGTTCAATTTCTATTTAACTGCTGTTTTCCAACGTAATGTGCCCAAATAGTTTATTTCCTTTTCCTTTATTTCTTCTTTTTCTGGCCTTATCCAGTTTCTCCTCCTAAATTTATTTGTCTCCTTACCATCTTTTTATTTGAGCCATCCAAATTGCTATATCGGCGTAATAGCCGCACTGTAATCCATTTTTTCAAGCGGCTGCTTGAATTTGCGGTTTCTCCCACTCCACTCTTCCCCTGTATAGCACCTAGGGTGGGGATTAATAGTGCTCTTTTTCTTTTGTTTTCATTTAGCTTAATGCTTTAGTTCTTGTTATTTTGTTGTGGTTTTATTTTACCCGTACTTGACAAATGGGATCTGGCAGGCCTTGTATTAGGTTAATAGGGGTGTGGTGGTTTTCTTGGCCACTGTGCACCTCTGAGCCTCATGAAACTTTTTTAACGTTCGCGCACTTGCGCAGTGAGGCTTTGATGTAAATGTCACTTGATTGCCATATCCCATTGCGGTGGGTATTGTATATGCATTTTTTATATTTATTTTATTCATGGTTCTGTTTCCACGTAATATAGTTTGTTTAAACTATTATGAGCGATAAAAATGGCTATTATACCTATATGTTCAAACCGTGATGTTAGTCTGTCTTCCAATATGAAGAGACTTCAGTTACCATGTATTTTTCTTTATGTCTATGTATTTGTCTTGTGACCTTTTTTATGAGCACTTAAATACAGCCACTTCCGGGTCAGGAAGTGACTTTGACAAAGACCGTGAGGTTGAAACGCGTCAGTCAATAAACTTTAGGTTTTGAAAAGTATCCTGAGTGCGACTTTGCCTTCTGTTGTCTGACTGAAGGATTTGTACACATATATATTTATATGTGTATAATATACTTGTAATAAATTTTGCCAATGTACTTAAAAGTTTACATTTGTGTAAAATATTTAAGTACTTGCGTTTGGTTTTTGTTTAGATGATATATATTTTGTTACAGATACATTTATATAGGGATATGTGTATATTAAAGTATGTGTTTTGAAAATTAATTTATACTTACCTGTAATGTTTAGGAAAGTTTTATTGAGACACTCTGTAATTGACAGTTTTAATAGTATTAATTATAATAATTATAGTATTTAAGAGCATTTTACTTACCAGTTATATTGTGTTTTACCATACTGTAACTTGATATTTTTATACATACATATATTTATATAAAAGATACATTTTTAAATATACAACTTTATAAATGTTTTATTTGTATTTTGAATGCAAACATTATTTTATATATTTACTTACCTGTTATATTGTTTCTTTAGGTATAGTATTTTGATTTATATACATATATATACATATTTATATATATATATACATTTTATTTGCTTTTTCGATATATTATTTTTTGCTGCATGCTATATATATATTTACATATATATATGGTGCTTTTTATATATATATATGTTAGCAAACTTGCCCACCACTTTACATCAATTTGGAATAAGGCAAGAGTAGACCCATATTTGTTGCAGTGATTTTTAATCAGCAATCACCATGTCGCCATGACGCGTTTCGGACGGAAGAGACGGCCTTGATCACATGTGAGCGTGTGGGGCGGGATTACCTCTATTTAAAGTGCAAATGCAGATAGATAGCAGCAATAGACATAGTAAACATACTACATATTCATTTTACAGCATAATAAGTAAAATCATATAAAATACGAGTATAGAAATTCAGCTAGGATATCAAATCACTGTAAAATACATAAATCAAAAACACACATGATTAAAAATATAATGATAGAGGGATAAGTTTTTGTATAAATACATACGTATAACCCCTGATTCATGCATGTGTATATATCCTAGCTATGGATCAAAGTCAATTTTGCTGCTGTATGTGGTTCAAAGTGACTAAGTGCATGCATTGTATCCCCCCAACATCCTGATGTGCGAGTCCCTCGTAAAATCCTAATATGTGCAAAAAAGTGCTAAATAAGTGCAAAATGGTTCCATGTGTGCAAAAAAGTTTTTTTATGTACAAAAAAGTATGCTAGCAGCCAAATAGGTTTCCTAGTACCTAGCGAAACCTATGACAAGATTGCAAACAAAATAACAAGACATAATAAATATTCAAAAGGAGATAAAACCAATAGGCTAATAAATGAGATGATCATAAGGTTGATTCCCACAAATGAATACACAATATAAAAATTGTTGTAAAATCATTCCAACCTAAAATCCCAATAAATTAGCTAAAAACTCCTGATGTTATAAAAAAGATGATTAAACATTTCATTTTGGTCAAACTCAAGATTAAAAATAGTGACTCATAAGTGAAAATGAAGCCCTATTGACTTAATGTCTCTGACAAATACAACTTGTAACTGATATCTGGAGGCCATCTCAAACCTACCGAATAAGTAAAGTGTATGGATATATAAGGGGAGAAGAGGAACCCATGTCCAAACCAATAATCGGTCCAGACAGGCCCCCATGATCAATAACCAGATCGATATTAAAAAATAAATAAACATTTAAATGGATATTCAGTGGAAATAATCATAGGTAGGTATACATGTCCTCGCTGGTATTCAAACCCCCGGCTGCTTGGTATCCAGTTCTAAAATATATCTTGTTTCCAAACGCCGGAGTGTAGCTTCCCTATTACCTCCTGTCTTATCAACAGGTACTGAGTCCAACACATAATATTTAAGGTGTTTAAGGCTACTTTGATGGTGTTCCTTAAAGTGCCTAGCCACAGGGTAATTGGGGTCGCTATTAGTGATAGCACGTGTATGCTGCAAAATTCTTTTGTGCACCGCAAGTTTAGTGCTGCCAATATACATTAAATTACAGCTGCATATTAGTGCGTACACGGCAAATTCAGTTTTACATGACAGGTATTTTTTAATGGGATGTGACTTCGGGCTAAATGGCGTTTGATAGGTATTGGTATTAATTCCAAATTGACACGCCTTGCAATTGGCACATTTGTAAAATCCTGTTCTGGGCATAAGCCATGTTCTAGAGTCTGCATCCTCTGGGTTATTTTTCACTAAAGCATTACCCATAGTAGCAGTTTTTCTAAAGGTGATAGCAGGTTTTTTGGGCATTGCTGCACCTATAATGGGATCCCCCAATATTATTGGCCAATTGCGACGTATAATTGCCCTTATCTGTCCTTCCTGTCTGGAATACCCCAGTATCAACCTGGTCGGTTCTATAGATGTTATATCCATTACTTCCTTGGATTTGGGTTTGTATAGGAGCAAATACTGCCTGGCCCTACATTTGGATTTTGATATTGCAGCTTCAATGGCTTTGGTTTTATATCCTCTCTGGAGAAATCTGTTTTTACACTCATGTTGTTTAACTTGAGTGTCATGATCCTCACTGCAGATTCTCCTTATTCTCAGCATCTCCCCATAGGGGATGCTGTGTATAAGATGCGACGGATGTGCACTAGTTGCATGTAATATTGAATTGCCAGCTGTGGGTTTTCTGTACAGTGATGTTGCCAGGCCATTATGGGAAATGTATACCTCTGTATCAAGAAATGTAATGGTTTCATAGCTGATGTTGTATGTGAACTTTAAATTTAAGTTATTGATGTTGATATCCACAATAAAATCATGTGTACTTTGTATTGACCCATTCCAGACAACAAAGAGATCATCAATGAATCGTAGCCAAACAATTATGTTATTAGAGAAAATGTGAGCATATTGTTTCATGAGGACCAGCTCCTCCCACCATCCCATAAAGAGACAGGCATAGCTAGGGGAGAAGCTGGCCCCCATTGCTACACCTTGAATGTGTTGGTATACTTGGTTTTTATAAAGAAACAGATTATTCTCCAGACTAAATGTCAATAAGTCTATCAACATCTGATTATGTTTGGCATATCTCATTGGTCTGTTAGCCAAGAAATGGTCCACTGCTTTGACCCCATCATTGTTTCTTATACAGGTGTACAAGGCTGTGACATCCAGGGCTATAAGATAGTAGCCCTCCTGCCAACTGATTTTTCCGATTTTTCTGCTAAAGTCACTAGTGTCTTGCACATATGAATTGAGATTCTTCACGTGATTTTGTAAAAATGAGTCAATATAAATGGACATATTCTCTAAAGGTCCATCACAGGCTGAAATAATAGGCCTGCCTGGTGGTTTTACAACTGATTTGTGAACCTTAGGAACAAAGTATAACAAGAGGATAGTTGGGTTTTCCTTTTTGAGGTACTTATATTCCTGTAGGTTCAAAAGGCCCAGACTCTTCCATGCCAACAGTTTTCCAAAGAAATTGTTCTGTGCTTGATTAAACTTCTGCATGGAGCTTTTACGGTAGCAGTCCACATCATTCAATTGTTTTGCTGCTTCCTCTGTGTAGTCTTTTAGTGGCCATAACACTACATTTCCCCCTTTGTCCGCTTTTCTCACTACAACCTGCTTGTTCTTGTTAATTTTATCCATCAGCTGTTTATATTTCCGTTCTTGATTGTGAATTTTACTTTTGGTTTTGTTGGTCTCCACATATAGTTGTTTGATTTCCGCCACCACATGCTCATTGAACAGATCTAGGGAGTCGCGGGGCATGATGGGTATGAATCTAGATTTTTCCTTGAAGCTTGTAATAGGGTTTGCACAAGTATCATAACTGGGGGAGAGAAGATCTTGCGTTAAAAGTTCCGGATATTCTCCTTCATCTGTGTTGGGGCCATCACTCATGGCACTTTCATTGTCCAAATTATGTAAATCCTTAAGTGCTCCAAGATCTGCCACTGTTAGACTGCATTCTTCAGTCCCTGCTGTCAGTAGACTCCGTTCATTTGTAGCCTCCGACATCCCTTGTGATCTTGCCTTCAACTTGTGGAACTTTTGGAGTTTCAGTTTCTTGACGAACTTATAAACGTCCGCACGTGTGTTTGTATAGTCGAAGTTGGTCGCGGGGCAATATGACAGTTCTAGTGAGAGGATCCGTTGTTCTGATGAATCAAGGAGAATGTCTGTTAAATTAATAATAGTGTCGTTGGTATTAAATGCTCTATCTGATTCAGTAGCCCCTTGGTTGTAGGAGCAAGGTTCTATTTCCTCCTCCATTGCCCCCGTCCTCTCACTTGTCTTGCATTTCCGCTGTTGCCACCTTTCTCTGGCAGCCCTCCTTCGTTGCCACCTGCTCTCTGTCCTTCGTTTTTTGGCAGCCCGAGGCCTGAGTGTTTCCCTGCGGCTTCTTCTCAAATAGTCCACTTCATCTCCCAGGGATGGTTTTGTTGCTCCCGGGGTTGGCCCACCCCTCATGTTTTCCGCCTCTGTTTCACTCTCGATGGCAGAGCTGAGGTCAGATGCTGACGTTGATGTCGCTCTTCCCTGTTCCTCATGGCGCTCCTGTTGAAATCTATTGCCCCTGGTTGGTTTAGCCCTGAAAGCATCATATTTACGTGCAAAGGTAAATATTTGTCCGTTGGCGTAGTTGTCTTTGTCTCTTTGGAATTTATAAGTTTTCCTATGTTTTATCTTTTGTTCTTCCTTATTGAGCCTAAATGTCATCTCCTCTTGATATTTATTCCTTTGTTGTATGTCCCCTTGTTGTTCTATTTCTGCACTTAGAGCCTCAATTTTGCTTTGTAGCTCTACCCGGTCCACCTCCGCGTACATATATATAATTCAGTGTGTATTTGGTGCTTAATATATCTATGCATTTAAATAGACATGTAGATCTAAATATTTTTGAGCTATGGTAAGATATATATGTGTTTGTGTAATTGTTATAAATTTACTTACTTGTTATTGGTTGTTAAGTTCTTTTGTGGTACCTTCAATGTAACATATATTGCAACAAATAGATATATTGTTTAAGATGCACAAAAAAGCAACATATATTTATTAATGTTATAAACATGATTGTATTTCATAAGTGTTTTAGGTATTACCGGCAAAAGTAACATTAGTCAAAAAAATGCTTAATATATGTTGTATATAAATAGAAATGTAGTATCAGGGGTTGTATTAAGTACTGTTTTATTTAAGGAAAGTAGTATAGGGAAATGTTAGTATGTATTTGAATTGTAAACATTGTATATAGGTTTACTTACTTGTTATATTGTGTCCTTATGTATAGTATTTTGATTTGAATATATATGTATATATATAGTGTTTATATATATATGCATATATGAACTATATTGTTGGTTTGTTGGTAAAGCGTTATAGTTAGCATTTATAAACATTAGTTTGGAAAGTAGTGAAATACAAGTTATGCAAAATATAATAATTAATTTTGGCACTTGAAGACATGTTTATAGTAAGTACTGTTGTACTTGAAGAAAGCAATATAGGCAAATTGTAGTTTATTTTTGATATGCAAACATTGTTATATAGGTTTACCTACCTGTTATATTGTTTACATAGGTATAGTTTCTGATACTATATATGTATATATATATATATGTGTTTATATATATATGCATATATTATTTGCATTTTTGATATAGCTATATTGTTGCGGTATTATATATATTAATATGATAACAGATGTATGTAGCCTCACATATATATATATATATATATATATATATATATATATATATATATATATATATATATATATATATATATATGCCCAAACAAAAGACTGAATCTTGCAGCATATTTTGGTGCTCTATAAGTGTGGTCTTTGGAAGCGGGAAAGGCGAGATGCAAATTAATATCACAATATGTTGTTTAGAGAAAGTATGCTCTTTTAATATATATGGATATATATAACATATATATATATATATATATATATATATATATATATATATATATATATATATATATATATATATCACACAACGAAAACACTCCTTCTGGCTGACACAGACCCGAGAGGGGTGGCGTGCATGCCGGCGGAGCAAGCCGGTAGTCAAGTTACGAACAATCCAGGATCTGCACGCTCTCAGTGAAGCACGACAACGAGCAAAGTTCAAAGTTGTTTATTCACTACGCGTTTCAGAGTAAAAACTCCTTGTTCACGTGAAAAGATGCACAAACACCGGGAACTTAATAAAGTGTTTCAACAATGCGTGAGTGCCAACATAAAAAACGGACTTCCGTGTAAGTGTAAAATGAATTGCCAATGGGCAGACATATTGGAAAGGTCAAACGCCATGGTGATGCAGCAAAAGTAAGACAAATCATATGCTTTAAAATTGTACTGCATTATCAATCACTGACAGATATTGGACATAATGAACAATTCAATATAATAAAACGGACATAATCAAAAGCAACTGCAATATGTCCTATGTATAACCATACTGTTTCAGCAACCATGATAAATGCAGTAAGTACTACTACTGAACATGTGGCTTCGTGAAATGCCCAAGCCGAAAATGCATGTAAGGTAAGTTCATGCAACTCGAGTTGGTAGTATACAATCTGAAGGCAAGTGCCCATATTTGAAAGCATATGATATAACAGTCCCAAGACCCAGATAAGCAAAAAGGTACCACATTGATGACAAAACTGATAATCATACTCTCAGCACTAAAGTACATTGCAATACGAGTTTGCAAAACTCCAAGTAAGTGACATGCACTGTTTGTCAGATAAACTGAGTTGCACAGATTCTCACTATCCGCGGTCCTTGGTATCCGACAGAATTGTAGGCAATAAAGGAATAAGAGTTCTCCTGTTGGGATGACCTATCCCAAGACACTTGTCTGGAAATACACGGTAAGTCCAAAAAACCAAACATAACATACTAAAGAAACAGAACATAATTACCCAGCCTCAAAACGTGATGGTGTCGAAAAGGGGAAAAGGGTAGGAGGTCCGTGAAGTAAATACCAGTGAAGGGACCCCTTCCTTTCCTCCTATGAATAAATAAAGAAAATACACATATGTTACAACTCACATGATATCGGCGAGTTATATCACATCTCTCATTAAAACATCTTAACCACACAACAAATGAGAGAAGAAATGAGAAAAGAAATGAGTAATACATAGGGAAACCACCAAAGTTCAGAGCACACAGCACATGGTACATTCTATAACAAAACAGTCAAATTGATGAGAGTTTACAAATCAACATATGAGATCAGTTCTCTTTTAAATGAATGGCCAGTTCTTCATCCGAATTGAGCCCCCCCGGTGTCTTGGTCTGGAAGTGCACTATCAATCTAGACTCCCTTTGTCTCAATTTCAGTTCACGATTGCCACCCCTAGGATTGGGCACAACTTGTTCTAATACAAAGAATTTGAGAAGGGATGAATTGGAGAAGTGTTTATCACGGAAATGGCGTGCCACTGGATATTTTTCATCCAGATTGGTAATGGCTCTACTATGTTCAAGTATGCGTTTTTTGGCCATGTGCTTGGTGCTGCCAATGTACCACAAGTCACACGGACAAATAACAGCATATATGACAAAATTGGTGCTGCACGTGAGAAATAAATTGATGGTTATGGTAGAACCATTGTAGCTGACTTTCCTACAGAAACTGCTGTTCTTACACGCTTTACAATGACCGCAAGGGAAACATCCCTTGAGGTCATGGTCAAATCTGTTGGGATATCTGGTAATGTCACTATGTACCAACAGGTCCCTGATGTTTTTACCCCTTCTGTACGTGATATTCGGTCTACTAGGAATATTTTCACCTATGATGTTATCATTCGTGAGAATATCCCAGTTTTTGGCTACAATTTGCTTTATGTTGTTGGAATCAGAGTTGAAAGTGAGGATCAATCTGGGGTATTCCTCATCCTCACTGCTGGGTTCAACGATATGGTCAGTGATGGTGGTGCTCCTCATCACACCATCAGCTCTTTCTTTCGCTTTACGAAGAACCCAGTTGGGATACCCTCTGATTCTGAAGCGTTCAAGCATGGTCATGCATTCCATTTGATATGCCTCCTCAGTATTACAGATACGCTTCGCCCTCAGCAGCTCACCATAGGGTATACTCCATTTGAGTGACTCCGGATGGCTGCTGAGGGCACGCAGCACACTGTTGCCCGCAGTGGATTTTCTAAAAAGTGATGTAAAGATCTGATTATCCTGAATGTCAATCCTGACAGCAAGATATTCGGCATAGGAGCTGTTGATAGTGCCCACCAGTGTGATGTTATATGTATTGTTGTTGAGAGCATTGATAAATGATTGTGCCTCAATTTCGGAACCCCTCCAAACAATGAACAAATCGTCTATATATCTCCACCACACTACCACCTGATCAAAATGACCGGCAAGGGATGGGTTGGTGGATAATGTCTGCTCCCAGTAAAGCAAGAACCCATCGCCGTGCCGGTAATCTGTTTATAAAGGGCCCCATCGAACATGAAAATGTTGTTTTTGAGACAAAAGCTAATCATCTCACATATCATAGTACTATGTTCGAGGAACCTAACAGGTCTAGTGCTAAGAAAATGGTTGCAGGCGTCAAGCCCTTGCTTGTGATCAATGATAGTATATAATGATTAAACATCTAGCGTCACTAAAAGCAGATCCTCCTGCCATTTAATGGTCTGGATCTTGTTCAAAAAATCCTTGGTATCTTTGACATAGCTGGGCAAAATGACAACAAAATCTCTTAGAAAATGGTCCACATACTTTGATACATGTTCGCCTAAACTCCCTTTGGAAGAGACAATGGGACGCCCTGGTGGATGAGTGGGGTCCTTATGTAGCTTGGGTAATAAGTAAAGGACCGGGAGTATGGGATGATCATTTTTAAGATAACAGTATTCCTCCCATTCAAGAATCCCTTTGTCTTTCCAAGTGACCAATTTATCCCATGCAAGGTCACAATACATTGCAGAAGCCAATAAACAACTTGGGGATAGTAAGTTTTATCTGTCCACTAACACAGAGACCTACAATAACAGCATCACCAAACTATGAGATTTTGTTGTCATTTTGCCCAGCTATGTCAAAGATACCAAGGATTTTTTTAACAAGATCCAGACTAACCCTGGGCGTAGTTCGCGAAGTAGCGCTACGCGAAGTTACGCAAAGTGCAGTTCGCACTACGCGAGCTACGCGTAGCACTACGCGAACTGCGTAGTGCGTGTTCGCAATGATTGCACAGTGCCGGATGCTTGTCCGCACTGTGCAATCATTGAAAACGGCATCTTGCACAGTGCGAGCTGTCTTTTACTGCCGCTCGAGTAGATTTTTGCTCGAGCGGCAGCTTTCTCAACGCGGACTGGTAGTTTCTCATCGCGAGCGGTCGCGAGCATACGCGACCACTCGCAATGAGAAACCTGACCTCCCCGCGTTGAGAATCTCGCCGGGATGTTTATTTTCCACGCTCGC
The DNA here is from genome assembly GCA_963921515.1 of Calotriton arnoldi. NCBI lineage: Eukaryota > Metazoa > Chordata > Amphibia > Caudata > Salamandridae > Calotriton > Calotriton arnoldi. Next base: position 8,806 of record CAWUFW010000368.1, on the reverse strand, counting down.
GATCGGCAACTTGATGCTGCTGATCGCGAACAAGGAAAAAGTCTCGCCGGGATGTCATTTTGCTTGCTCGCGGTCGCCAACTTGACGTTGAGGACCGCGAGCAAGCAAAAAATGACCGCTGCACTACGCTACGCCTCGCTACGCGTGTTTGCACTGTGCTACGTGCAATTCGCGTTGTGCGAAGTAGCGCAAACTTCGCAGACTACGCGAGCGTAGTGTAGTGCTTTGCCCAGGGTTAATCCAGACCATTAAATGGCAGGAGGATCTGCTTTTAGTGACGCTAGATGTTCAATCATTATATACTATCATTGATCACAAGCAAGGGCTTGATGCCTGCAACCATTTTCTTAGCACTAGACCTGTTAGGTTCCTCGAACATAGTACTATGATATGTGAGATGATTAGCTTTTGTCTCAAAAACAACATTTTCATGTTCGATGGGGCCCTTTATAAACAGATTACCGGCACGGCGATGGGTTCTTGCTTTGCTCCCAGCTTTGCGAATCTTTTCATGGGCTACTGGGAAAAGGCATTATCCACCAACCCATCCCTTGCCGGTCATTTTGATCAGGTGGTAGTGTGGTGGAGATATATAGACGATTTGTTCATTGTTTGGAGGGGTTCCGAAATTGAGGCACAATCATTTATCAATGCTCTCAACAACAATACATATAACATCACACTGGTGGGCACTATCAACAGCTCCTATGCCGAATATCTTGCTGTCAGGATTGACATTCAGGATAATCAGATCTTTACATCACTTTTTAGAAAATCCACTGCGGGCAACAGTGTGCTGCATGCCCTCAGCAGCCATCCGGAGTCACTCAAATGGAGTATACCCTATGGTGAGCTGCTGAGGGCGAAGCGTAACTGTAATACTGAGGAGGCATATCAAATGGAATGCATGACCATGCTTGAACGCTTCAGAATCAGAGGGTATCCCAACTGGGTTCTTCGTAAAGCGAAAGAAAGAGCTGATGGTGTGATGAGGAGCACCACCATCACTGACCATATCGTTGAACCCAGCAGTGAGGATGAGGAATACCCCAGATTGATCCTCACTTTCAACTCTGATTCCAACAACATAAAACATATTGTAGCCAAAAACTGGGATATTCTCACGAATGATAACATCATAGGTGAAAATATTCCTAGTAGACCGAATATCACGTACAGAAGGGGTAAAAACATCAGGGACCTGTTGGTACATAGTGACATTACCAGATATCCCAACAGATTTGACCATGACCTCAAGGGATTTTTCCCTTGCGGTTATTGTAAAGCGTGTAAGAACAGCAGTTTCTGTAGGAAAGTCAGCTACAATGGTTCTACCATAACCATCAATCAATTTCTCACGTGCAGCACCAATTTTGTCATATATGCTGTTATTTGTCCGTTTGACTTGTGGTACATTGGCAGCACCAAGCACATGGCCAAAAAACGCATACTTGAACATAGTAGAGCCATTACCAATCTGGATGAAAAATATCCAGTGGCACGCCATTTCCGTGATAAACACTTCTCCAATTCATCCCTTCTCAAATTCTTTGTATTAGAACAAGTTGTGCCCAATCCTAGGGGTGGCAATCGTGAACTGAAATTGAGACAAAGGGAGTCTAGATTGATAGTGCACTTCCAGACCAAGACACCGGGGGCTCAATTCGGATGAAGAACTGGCCATTCATTTAAAAGAGAACTGATCTCATATGTTGATTTGTAAACTCTCATCAATTTGACTGTTTTGTTATAGAATGTACCATGTGCTGTGTGCTCTGAACTTTGGTGGTTTCCCTATGTATTACTCATTTCTTTTCTCATTTCTTCTCTCATTTGTTGTGTGGTTAAGATGTTTTAATGAGAGATTGTGATATAACTCGCCGATATCATGTGAGTTGTAACATATGTGTATTTTCTTTATTTATTCATAGGAGGAAAGGAAGGGGTCCCTTCACTGGTATTTACTTCACGGACCTCCTACCCTTTTCCCCTTTTCGACACCATCACGTTTTGAGGCTGGGTAATTATGTTCTGTTTCTTTAGTATGTTATGTTTGGTTTTTTGGACTTACCATGTATTTCCAGACAAGTGTCTTGGGATAGGTCATCCCAACAGGAGAACTCTTATTCCTTTATTGCCTACAATTCTGTCGGATACCAAGGACCGCGGATAGTGAGAATCTGTGCAACTCAGTTTATCTGACATACAGTGCATGTCACTTCCTTGGAGTTTTGCAAACTCGCATTGCAATGTACTTTAGTGCTGAGAGTATGATTATCAGTTTTGTCATCAATGTGGTACCTTTTTGACTTATCTGGGTCTTGGGACTGTTATATCATATGCTTTCAAATATGGGCACTTGCCTTCAGATTGTATACTACCAACTCGAGTTGCATGAACTTACCTTACATGCATTTTCGGCTTGGGCATTTCACGAAGCCACATGTTCAGTAGTAGTACTTACTGCATTTATCATGGTTGCTGAAACAGTATGGTTATACATAGGACATATTGCAGTTGCTTTTGATTATGTCCGTTTTATTATATTGAATTGTTCATTATGTCCAATATCTTTCAGTGATTGATAATGCAGTACAATTTTAAAGCATATGATTTGTCTTACTTTTGCTGCATCACCATGGCGTTTGACCTTTCCAATATGTCTGCCCACTGGCAATTCGTTTTACACTTACACGGAAGTCCGTTTTTTATGTTGGCACTCACGCATTGTTGAAACACTTTATTAAGTTCCCGGTGTTTGTGCATCTTTTCACGTGAACAAGGTGTTTTTACTCTGAAACGCGTAGTGAATAAACAACTTTGAACTTTGCTCGTTGTCGTGCTTCACTGAGAGCGTGCGGATCCTGGATTATTCGTAATATATATATATATATATATATATATATATATATATATATATATATATATATATATATATATATATATATATTCACTGAAAAAACCGTAGGTTTCAGGCACGTTATAGTTACAAATTAGCATTTTAAAAACCTTTGAAATTCACTGAAAAAACCATAGGTTTCAGACATGTTATAGTTAGAAATTAGCATTTAAAAAACCTTTGAAATTCACTGAAAAAACCATAGGTTTCAGGCACGTTATAGTTAGAAATTAGCATTTAAAAAACCTTTGAAATTCACTGAAAAAACCATAGGTTTTAGGGACAGTTGTAGTTACTTGGACATTGCACTCGTACAAAACCCGTGAAATTCCCCCGTTATAGTTAGTTCAGCTAACTACAACTCGCGCCCCCGCAATGCACTGCTGATGACGTCACATATTACATCACTCATGACATGTTCAGTGACATCACTGATGACATCACTGATGACATCTCAAATGACATCACTGATGACATCACTGATGACATCATCCAGTGACTGTGTGTTTCTGTAAAGTTTAAATATGTTTAATATATATAGGGAAAGGCGTATTGAAGAGTGAGTGGGTGTATAAGTGTCTGAATGGATGATTTAGTAGGTGCGTGACTAACTGTATAAGTGAGTGATTAAACTTATCTTACTGAATGCATGGGTTAGTGACTAAACTGGGTGAATGTCTGTATCCGTCTGTCTGTTGCTGTGTAAGTGGCTGCATGGGTTTGTGAATAGCTACATGAGTGTCTATATGAGTTATTGATTGGTTGTCTGAGTATCTGTATGGGTGCCTGAGTGTTTGTGTGGGTGGGGTGTGTGCGACTCTGTACATAGATGTGTGAGTGGGTGATTCACTGGGTGCATGATTTGAAGAGTGCGTCTGTGATGGACTGCTTGGGTGGGTGAGTGTGTGTATGGGTGTGTTAGTGAGTGAATGTATATCTCAGTGGTACATGTGCGAGTAACTACATATGTAAAAGGAAGTATATATATGTGTTAGAGTATTTAAAAGGCTATACGTGAGAGTGTGTGATTGTGAGAGTGGCTGTATGGATGCGTGTGTGCTTGTATCAGTTATTGTATAAGAGCGTAAGAATGTGCTAGTATTTGTATGAGTAAGTGAGCTGGTGTGTGTATAACTGTATAGGTGAGTAAATGGGTGTGTGATTAAATTTTTGCATGACTGACTAGGTGTGTGAGTACCTCTATGGATGAGTGGCGGTGTGTCAGTGTTTATATAGGTGTATGAGTGCATATGATAGTCCTGTACTGAGTGACCGTAAGTATGAGTGACTGTACGGGTGAGTGAGTGGATGTGTGTGTAGACCTAAGAATCAGTGAGTGGGTATGTAGTTATTGGTGTTGGAGTGTCTTTGTTTTTGAGAATGGCAGTCTGTAATTTAGAGTGGGTGTATCAAAAGTTATATTAGGGTGTGAGAAGATGCATGAAATTATCACATGGTTGATGTCATCAGTGATGTCATTTGAGATGTCATCAGTGATGTCATCAGTGATGTCACTGACCATGTCATGAGTGATGTAATATGTGACGTCATCAGCAGTGCATTGCGGGCGCGAGTTATAGTTAGCTGAACTAACTATAACGGGGAATTTCACGGGTTTTGTACGAGTGCAATGTCCAAGTAACTACAACTGTCCCTAAAACCTATGGTTTTTTCAGTGAATTTCAAAGGTTTTTTAAATGCTAATTTCTAACTATAACGTGCCTGAAACCTATGGTTTTTTCAGTGAATTTCAAAGGTTTTTAAATGCTAATTTCTAACTATAACATGTCTGAAACCTATGGTTTTTTCAGTGAATTTCAAAGGTTTTTAAAATGCTAATTTGTAACTATAACGTGCCTGAAACCTACGGTTTTTTCAGTGAATTTCAAAGGTTTTTTAAATGACAATTTTTAAATGTATTAATTTTTATATTAATTTCGGCTGATTTTAGAGGAATATTTGTATGTTTCAAAAATCGACACTTAGAAACTTTTTCAGCAAAAAGCAGGCAATGATATCCTATGGAAGAAAATTCAAGTTACTGGTAAGTACGGTAAAAATTACTTTTCAGGATCAGTACTGGGCTGAAAGATGCAGCACTGAGGTCTCTCCTGATAACAGGTGAGTAAATCGGAATTCGTATTTCGGCTGATTTTAGCGGAATATTTGCACAATGGTGAAGGGAGGGGGCGGTGCCTGAGGTGACATCTGTGCAAACGCGCCCGTGGCGCGTTTTAAGTTGGGGATTAAGTCCCCTTTAATCATGAGGGTCCCTGGGGGCCAACTAGCCCACCAGGAACCTCCAGTATGCGCCAGGGGCTGCGTTGCAGAGACATGTACAGAGGCCACACCCCTTTTACACCTCTCTGCAACGCAGCTCTGTGGCGCTTTTGGAAGTACATGGTGGGCTAGTTGGACTCCAGGGACCCTCAGGATTCAAGGGGACTTAATCCCCCATCTTAAAACACGCCACGGGGCCTGTTTGCACACATGTCACCTGAAGCCCCGCCCCTCCCTTCACCACTGTGCAAACGCGCCCGTGGCGGGTTTTAAGTCGGGGGATTAACTCCCTTGAATCCTGAGGGTCCCTGGGGGCCAACTAGCCCAACAGGTATATCCAAAAAGCGCCACAGAGCTGCCTTGCAGAGAGGTGTAAAAGGGGCGTGGCCTCTTTACACCTCTCTGCAACGCAGCCCCTGGCGCATACTGGAGGTTCCTGGTGGGCTAGTTGGCCCCAGGGACCCCAGTATTGAAGGGGAATTACTTCCCCATCTGCAAACGCGCCAGGGGCGCGTTTGCAGAGTGGTGAAGGAAGGGGCGGGGCCTGCGGCCCGATCGTTTTTTTTTTGTTTGTTTTTTTTTCCTGAAGGGGGGCTGTGTGGCCCCCCTTCCTTTTTCCTATTTTTGGGCCCTGGGGACCCCATCCCCCAGGCCCTTATCCCCTTTTTTTTAATTATACGGAAGGGGGCCGCATGGCCCCCTCCCTGGCCAAATCCTACCCCGGGGACCCCATCCCCCGGGGCATGGCCACACTTTTTCATTAATTTTTAAGGAGGGGGCTGCGTGCCCCCCTCCTCAGGCCTCCTTTTGCCCCGGGGACCCCATCCCCCGGGGCAGGCCTTTTTTATTTTTTTATTTTTAAAAAAAAATTATTTCTGGGGAGGGGGCCGCGTGGCCCCCTCCCGGGCCACTACTTGCCCCGGGGACCCCATCCCCCGGGGCCTGGCCTCTGGTTGGGGACTGTGGGGGTCCCCAAACCCCCCACAGTCCCGCCGGCTCCCCGCCTCCTGCGCGAGCCGGTCATTGCTTTCCACATGGGGAGCAGCTAACATGCTGCTCCCCATGTGGAAAGCAATTGTCTTTGGATATTGGAGCGAGAGCAGGTTTCCCTGCTCTCTCTTCCAATATCCAAAGCAGTTTGCAATGACAGGACGGGAGCCGCGAGGCTCCCATCCTGTCATTGCAAACAGCAGTGTCCCGGGGTAGGCACCCCGGGACACTGCAGGAGCCGGCCCTGGGGGTGGCGGTCCCCAGGGCCACCACAGGCTCCAGGAGGGGGCCGCGCGGCCCCCTCCCATCCAAATGCACAGCCCCAGGGAGGTGGTGGTCCCTGGGGCTCGGGGGTCCTTAACGGACCCCCATTTTCAATTTTGTTAGTGCCCCGGGGAGGTGGTGGTCCTGCCGATTTTTTTAAAAAAAAAAAATGCTTTTTTTTGCCCAGGGGGTCCTTGTGGGACCCCCTGAGCAGGCCTAGGGGGTTAGGGTGTTTCTACCCTGCCCCCTTTGTGCGTTTTGCGCGCTTGTTTCTTTTTTTCTCGGCGGGATCCGCGCACCCTAAGCACATCCCGCCGATTTTAAAAAAAAATGCTTTTTTCTGCCCAGGGGGTCCTTGTGGGACCCCTGAGCAGACCTAGGGGGTCAGGGTGTTTCTACCCTGCCCCCTTTTGCGCTTTGCGCACTTGTTTCTGTCCCTCGGTTCTACCGAGGGACAAAATGGCTGCCAACACTTCTTGATTTGGAGTGTTGACAGCCAATTAGCATGCAGCTCGTGATCGGGAGGGTACGCGGATCTGACGCGCCCATAGATATATATGTGATTTTAATTGTGAATTTCTCAGGAACTACTGAACGGATTTACACCATTTTAGCAAAAGGCACCAGTCTGAACCAAGGGCTACCTCTTTGCCAAATTTGGGGTAATTCCGTTCAGCAGTTCGGGCTGTAGCTGCGACTAAAGGTTCCTATGGAAAAATGAATGGGGAAAACGCGTTTTGGGACCCCCTTTTTCTCGGCCCCCGCTTGACGTATCACCCCGAGACTTTCAGGGTAGGAGCGGACCGGAGCGCCCCAACAAGTTGGAAGCTTTCGCAAAGATTCGTCAACCGGCGCCAACGTTATTGCAAATAGAATGTCGCGGATTTCCTATGGATAATAGGTCCTAACTATAACTATCTACTGGCGACCGCCAGTAGATAATATATATATATATATATATATGAATTGCATTATAAATTACTAAACACTTGCTGTTATATAGATATATATTTACACATATAATTGGTAACTGATATATATATATATAAATATGCATGTTTTCTGTGTGAAACAAACATTATTATGCAATTTGTATATATGTAATGAATTTACTTACCTTTATTAGTCAGCAAGTACTTTTGTGATACATACTGTAGCATATTTTGCTACAAATAGATATGTTGTCTAACATTTTTAAAAAGTAACATATTTATTAGTCTTATAAGCATAGGCCTATTGCATCACTTTGTTTAGGTATTATTAGCAAAAGTAACATTAGGAAAAAAATGCATTTAAAAATTAAGATAATCAACTTACCTCTGTTATTGTTCCTGAAACACTTAATAGCGTCTTTATGCTCGATTCTCTGACTGCCTTTATCGGAGACAACGGTGGAGCTGGTGGCTGCAAAATATATTCAGCTTCCTGAATTATAGATTGTGGTACAGTAATTGGTGGCATTCTTGAGATTTTTGTTTGCTTTGTCATAATCAAAACATTGTTTTTGCTGAGATAATTGCGAATCAGCACTCCATTTTGTTCTTTTGTTTGGGTATAATAGTGATCATTATAACATGTTGCTTTTATGGAGCCACTTTCATCTGCTAAAGCCATATGATACAAAATCTTGTTTTCTTGCTTTGCATTCTGATAATGGGTTTTTGTTGAGCACTTTATGATATTCACACATTTAGGGGCCGATTCCGATCTCGGTCGGAGGCGCACCTAACACCATTCGGTCGGGAAAAAAGCCATGCGAATGCCTGTTTCCTGACCGATCCGCACATTAATCCGAACGAACAAGTACGATGCGCACAACAGCACAGATTCCGACCCAGTCGTACTCACCCAATCCAGGTCCTGTTCCCCGACCGAGCCGGATCCGTAATCACAGATTCGAGTCGCCCGGAAGCCAAAAAGCAGCCCCGTCCGGCCGGACAAGTACGATGCGCTTCCCGTAAGCGCCGAACCCGTCGCTACGCACGGCACGTCAAAGCATCCGGGAGAGGCGCACATAAGCTCCGATTCGCGCCACAACACGATCCACGGCTACGAGACGAACACGCAAGCGACGAGGACGAGGCGAAGCAACGACAAAGACGAACGAGACGAACCAACCATGAATCCCATCGTTCCGATCCTACCAATATTCTACATCTACTACCGGAACAGGCACGGACGCGTACGGCGCAGAAGGTAAGTCAGACACCAACCACAAAATCAAACTACACGTACCCGACATATCACACACACACAGAGGGATGCACATATTACTTACACCAGAAACAGCAGCACCATAGGGGCGGGATGCCCATCACCAATGCCACATATACACATAGGGGCCCGGATGCCTGTCACCACTACCACCTCTAT